>CM076673.1:201030533-201090533 GCA_038501925.1 Xenopus petersii | reverse complement strand
TACCTTATCCGCAACAAGGACCCGCTGACCATCAAGAATCAGGAAGTGCGGTCATTGTAAACCGGAAGTGACATCATTGGAAGTAGGCGTGATCAGAAAAAACGAGTAAAAATAGAAGACCCACGGCCTGACCCGCAACACCGCAGAACCGCTGACCAACATCTATACCCGCACACAGAACTTCTACCCACAACCAGCAGGGTACCGCAGGTTTTTGTGTGTAACCCGACCCGCTGCAGGACTCTAGCGTGCATGGCTGCCAGTGGCACTGAGACACTAGTGTTTATCCATCATGTGACACAGGACAGAAGCACAAGAATGAATTGTGAGCTCTTCAGAGACACTGTCTGCACAAATCCAGCTAAATGCACTCACATTGATTGGGAGGTGTTTCATAATGACCAGGGATGGGCAAATTTGACCCGCTTCGTTTCGCAAAAAATTTGCCGCCTGCGAAATGTCGCAGACGCCCATTAATGTCTATGGACGTCAAAAAAAATTTGTCGCGTGGCTTTTTTTTTTACGCACGTCTCTATACAAGTCTATGGGCGTCATTTTTTCAGCGAAACGAGGCGAAAAAATTCGCCCATCCCTAATAATGACCCAAAACATAGAGCCAAAGCAACCCAGGAGTTTATTAAAGCAAAGAAGTGGAATATTGTTATATGGCCAAGTCACCTGATGTGAAGCCAATTGAGATGCATTTCACTTGTTGAAGACTAAACTTGGGACAGAAAGGCCACAAACAAACAGCAAGTGAAAGTGGCTGCAGTAAAGGCCTGGCAGAGCATTAAACAGGAGCAAACCCAGAATCTGGTGATGTCCATGAGTTCAACACTTCAGCCTGTCATTACCAGCAAAGGGTTTTCAACCAAGTATTAGAAATGAACATTTTATTTTCAGTTTTTTTAATTTGTCTAATTAATTGAGCCCCTGAAATGTAGTGATTGTGTTAAAAAAAAAAAAAAACTTTCCATGGAAAGTAATGGTCATTCTTGGGAGCTATAATATTCATAATATATGTTTCAGATGATATGAAAATGTAAAAATGATAAAACCACCACCACATAATAGAAAATGCATTTGCACTTTCCTGCTGTAGTTCATGTATAGTGTACAATACAGTTATACAGATACATACCTTCCAGCTCAATGTCGTACCTATGAGCAAGGTGCAGAACGCTCTCACCTACTTTCCCTTTCACAGGGATGCGCTGCCCAGATCTGCCCACGAACACCACATCCACCCTATGGAAAGAGACAAGTGTTTGGATAACTATGGCAGCTCCGCTCAAATGTGCAAATACAAATATGCAAAGGTTACTCTGTGTACTCAGTAATATACCCTCATACTCTATCCCAGCTCCCTGCCATATGTATAAATACAACTACAAAGTTATGTTCTGTACACGAAATAATAGCAATATGGAAACTACCACCCAAAAACATAAAACATCCCTGTTCTATAAAGGAAATCATCATCATTTATTTATATAGCGCCATGATACGCAATGCTTTACCTTGGATAAAACAAACAGGGAATAAATGGAGGATAACAAACAAGGGTTACAGAGTACAATAGGATTAGAGGATCATATAGCAAAGACTACCTATACTATCCCAGTAAGAATACTCATGACTGGATCAGAACTTACATTTCTTCAGACAGCTCGGCCCTTTGATTTTCAGCATCTGACTGGGTGCCAGCTTAAATACAAGGGGTAAAGTTAGGAATGGAAAATAAACACTATATTACAGGAATGTTTTGCCATGAACGGCCTCTGCTATAGGAGTAGGAGGGCAACATCAGCTTCATTGTTGGTGGCTTAAAGGAAAACTATACCCCAAAAATTAATATTTAAGCAACAGATGTGTGCTGCCTCAGAGATCACCTGACCAGAAATACTGCAGCTCTAACTGTAACAGGAAGAGATCACCTGACCAGAAATACTGCAGCTCTAACTGTAACAGGAAGAGATCACCTGACCAGAAATACTGCAGCTCTAACTGTAACAGGAAGAGATCACCTGACCAGAAATACTGCAGCTCTAACTGTAACAGGAAGAAGTGAGGAAGCAAAAGACACAACTCTGTCTGTTAATTGGCTCAAGTGACCTACTTGGCTCATGTTTGGTTTGTTTGCGTGCACAGTGAATCGTACATTCCCAGGGGCGGCCCTTATATTATTATATAAGTATATTATTATGAAAATGGGTTATTTACATGAAACAGGGTTTTACACATGAGCTGTTTTATTCAATATATTTTATAGGGACCTACATTGTTCGGGGTGTATAGTTTTCCTTTAAAGGTCACATATTGGGCAAAAATGTTATCCCCAACCAAAGGTGCAGGCTAATAGAGCCCAAACTCTGAGTTGGGGGTAACTGTAGCTTTTTTTTTTTTTTAAATTGCCCCCTGCCAGGGCTAGACACCCACACGATAGGCCATGTTGGGGCACAAGCGTGTGCATAATAAGTGAGTGCCTCTGCATGCTTATTATGCAACCAGGCAGGAACCCTCCTCCATGTACGAATAACCCCAAATATGAAGAAAAAAATAATCCCTGTCCAGATGAAGCACATGGGGAGACTCCCATGTGTACACCAGTAATCCCTCAAAGTAATGCTGCTCTGAGTCCTCTGTCAAAAGAAACAGCACATTTCTTTCCTTCTATTGTGTACTCATGGGCTTCTGTATCAGACTTCCTGTTTTCAGCTTAAACCTCCAGGGCTAGGGCTTGAGCATGCTGTTTGCTCATCTCCCCCTCCCTGCTGTAATCTGAGCCCAGAGCTATGACTGAGCAGGGAGAGACTCAGGCAGGAAGTGATGTCACAGCAAGCTAATATGGCAGCTGCTATCCTAAACAAACAGAGAGAGCTTCTAGAGCTGTTTACTCAGGTATGGTCTTATAGCTTGCACTATTGTGGCTAATCTATTGGCAATAAACTGCTTTGGTAGCTTTCCTCCTTTAAAAGGGACCCGTCACCCAAAAAAATTATTCAAAATCCTATTTTATCACATTAGTGGACTGTGCTGATCTCTACCTTCACTCCTTGATAAATATGCCCCATAGAGTCCTTTTGGGCTCTGCCTCCAGGCCAAGGATTTGGCGCAACTCGGGGTAAAGGGACTTTCCCTAGCAGTGAGGTGAAGGAGAGTCTTTAGTACCTTGCCCCCTGCCAGTGCCTTTTGTGCCGGGGCTCACCCTAGCTTTGGCCTTTGGCCTGGGGCTCTTAAGTATTTTTGAAGCCCATGCCATTGTAGTAGGACTAACTGAGTGACACCCGCACTCTGCACTTTTGCACTGTGCACTTTGGGTGTAACGAAAGCATGACCTTGGGCTAAAAGAAATTTAAAAAAAAAGCTATTATAATAAATAGGTACACTATCAATAAAGTCTGACTGAACCCAATTATAGCAATTTTCGAAAAGAAGAAGAAAAAAAAAAGGCCACTTTTGCCTGACCCGGTGCATACAGAGTTTCTTTGCTTTTTATCACTGTGACATTCAATACAAAGGATACTGGAGAGATCTGTAATGTAATACAGTGCTGACCTCTCTTTATCCCTTGGCTGCTGATCCACACAACTTGTCCCTTAAGGGCCCCAGGCCATTATTGTTTTTAAATGTCCACTTTGGATTTGTTTTTTTTTGCAAATAGCAAGCAATGAATGTATTGTTAATTTTTTCTAGCATCTCAGCCATAAAGCAGGGCAGGACTGCTGCTTCCAATGGGGATGAGATAGGATCTGTGCAGCCACTGGAACAGAATGCTCTGTTATACAGATAGCTAGAATCTCAGCTGCCATAAAGCAGGACAGGACTGCTGCTTACAATGGGGATCAGATAGGATCTGTGCAGCCACTGGGACAGAATGTTCTGTTATACAGATAGCTAGAATCTCAGCTGCCATAAAGCAGGACAGGACTGCTGCTTACAATGGGGATCAGATAGGATCTGTGCAGCCACTGGGACAGAATGTTCTGTTATACAGATAGCTAGAATCTCAGCTGCCATAAAGCAGGACAGGACTGCTGCTTACAATGGGGATCAGATAGGATCTGTGCAGCCACTGGGACAGAA
This sequence comes from Xenopus petersii, assembly GCA_038501925.1. NCBI lineage: Eukaryota > Metazoa > Chordata > Amphibia > Anura > Pipidae > Xenopus > Xenopus petersii. Next base: position 201,086,447 of record CM076673.1, on the reverse strand, counting down.
TGTTCTGTTATACAGATAGCTAGAATCTCAACTGCCATAAAGCAGGACAGGACTGCTGCTTCCAATGGGGATGAGATAGGATCTGTGCAGCCACTGGGATAGAATGTTCTGTTATACAGATAGCTAGAATCTCAGCTGCCATAAAGCAGGACAGGACTGCTGCTTACAATGGGGATCAGATAGGATCTGTGCAGCCACTGGGACAGAATGTTCTGTTATACAGATAGCTAGAATCTCAACTGCCATAAAGCAGGACAGGACTGCTGCTTCCAATGGGGATGAGATAGGATCTGTGCAGCCACTGGGATAGAATGTTCTGTTATACAGATAGCTAGAATCTCAGCTGCCATAAAGCAGGACAGGACTGCTGCTTACAATGGGGATCAGATAGGATCTGTGCAGCCACTGGGACAGAATGTTCTGTTATACAGATAGCTAGAATCTCATCTGCCATAAAGCAGGACAGGACTGCTGCTTACAATGGGGATCAGATAGGATCTGTGCAGCCACTGGGAGAAAATGCTCTATGATACCCATTGTAAGCAGCAGATACAGTATATGGATTAGAGCCTAGCTATCTTCATAACAAAGCAATTGAGGTGACATCTGTTCCCCTTCAAACTAACTTTAACAATGATGTAGACTATTTGCAGTTGGTCTTTTTTTTTATAGTTTGAAGTGTTTAAATTATTTAATGTTTTGTTGTGAAGCTCCCTAGTTTGGGATGTCTATGGTTCTGATTGCTAGGTTCCTTGTAACAATAACAACTAGGCAATGGTGTGGAGGTCAGTATGTAGGATAAAGAGGAAAATGCCTTTATATAAAGGCAAGCAATAAAAAAAATCACAATGAGACCAAAGCCTCACAGTCACTTAGTATATTGGTGGCCAGATTTGGTGACCCTGCCCTGGCACGTGGCTGGTATTTCAAATTGAAAGGTGCAGGTAAAGTTGTACCGTGTTAGACATAAAGAATTTTGGTTCTTAAGGGCAATTTTAAAACAGATAATGAAAGAAAAAAGTGTGAGAGTACAAACTACAGAGAACAGCACAGCTTTACTGTAATCAGCTTGAAAAAGGAACTAAAATGTACTGAAAGCTTGTTATGATTATATTAGTTAGCCAATAAAGGGATCACCTTTATACCACTTTGTTATTTTTTATTTCAATTGCCCTACAAAATTGAAAGATGGAAAGAGGCAGAAATAGACTGCTAATAATTAAAAGTGCAAAGAATATGTAAATGTCAACTTGCCCTTCACTAGGATTTTATTTTAAATGTTTATGTCATGCATGCTCACCTGTGGTTGGGACAGACCTACTCCCCTCCTCTTCATTTGATCTCTCCAGTTTCTCTGGTGTTGCCTGACTGAGCCTTGAATGATTTTGCCCCAGCGTAGAAAACAAAACAACCCTGGGGCTAAACCTGCCAATCATTAAAGATGCCCTGACTCCTCTCTTTAGGACAGAGACAGCCATCCCTCTGAGCAGCCTCCAAGGTTGACTCCAAAAATCCCACCTCTGGGACTTACAAGACTGTCAATCAGTTCTTCTCTGATCAGATACACCTAGGAAGAGAAATAAATGAGTCAATGCACAGGCCTCCCTCTCATAACAAGTCAGTGATAACTGAACACTAAGGGGTTTATTTATTAAAGGGATCCTGTCATGGGAAAATGTTTTTTTCAAAACACATCAGTTAATAGTGCTACTCCAGCAGAATTCTGCACTGAAATCCATTTCTCAAAAGAGCAAACAGATTTTTTTATATTCAATTTTGAAATCTGACATGAGGCTAGACATTTTGTCAATTTCCCAGCTGCCCCTGGTCATGTGACTTGTGCCTGCACTTTAGGAGAGAAATGCTTTCTGGCAGGCTTCTCAATGTAACTGAATGTGTCTCAGTGGGACCTGGGATTTTACGATTGAGTGTTGTTCTTAAGGTGGCCATACACGGGCCGATAAAGGCTGCCGACAGAACGTGTCGGCAGCTGATTGGCCCGTGTATGGGGCCCCCCCGAAAGTCGGCCAGATCTCGATCGATGGGACAGAAAATCCCATCGGATCGCGGCCGCATCTATTGGTTGATGCGGTCCCGCGATCTGACCGCCCGTTAAGGCAACGCTAGGATCCGATCGTTGGGCCCTAGGGCCCACGATCGGATCAGCCCGATATTGCCCACCTCAAGGTGGGCATATCGGAGGGAGATCCGCTCGTTTGGCGACATTGCCAAACGAGCGGATCTCTCAGTGTATGGGCACCTTTAGGCTAAGGCCACACTAGGCGATAGCGCCGCGATTTGACTCGCGGCGACTTTTTGCGGCGACTTTTAATCCGCAATCGCTGGGGAAACTTTTGCGCTGGCGTCTATGGGGAATCGCGGCGTAAAAACACACGCGGCGATCTTTTTTCTATTGTCGCTCGAAATCGCCTAGCGAGGCAATTTCGAGCGACAGTAGAAAAAAGATCGCCGCGTGTGTTTTTACGCTGGCGATTTTTCGCGATTCCCCATAGACGCCAGCGCAAAAGTTTCCCCAGTGATTGCGGATTAAAAGTTGCGGCGAAAAGTCTCCGCGAGTCGAATCGCGGCGCTATCGCCTAGTGTGGCCCTAGCTAGATCTACCAGGCAGCTGTTATCTTGTGTTAGGGAGCTGCTATCTGGTTACCTTCCCATTGTTCTGTTGTTTGGCTGCTGGGGGGGGGAAGGGAGGGGTGATATCACTCCAACTTGCAGTACAGCAGTAAAGAGTGATTGAAGTTTATCAGAGCACAAGTCACATGACTGGGGGCAGCTGGGAAATTGACAATATGTCTAGCCCCATTAGGGATGCACCGAATCCACTATTTTGGATTCGGCCGAACCCCCGAATCCTTCGTGAAAGATTCGGCCGAATACCGAACCGAATCCAAACCCTAATTTGCATATGCAAATTAGGGGTTGAAAGGGGAAAATATTTTTTACTTCCTTGTTTTGTGACAAAAAGGTCACACGATTTCCCTCCCCACCCCTAATTTGCATATGCAAATTCGGATTCGGTTCGGCCGGGCAGTAGGATTCGGCCGAATCCGAATCCTGCTGAAAAAGGCCCAATCCTGGCTGAATCCCTAAGCCCCATGTCAGATTTCAAAATTGAATATAATAAAATTTGTTTGCTCTTTTGAGAAATGGATTTCAGTGCAGAATTCTACTGGAGCAGCACTATTAACTGATTCATTTTGAAAAAAATGTTTTTCCCCATGGCAGTATTCCTTTAAAGTCCAAATGCCAAAAACTCGAAAAATCCAAATTTTTTTATGAAAAAAACCCCCTCAAATTATTATTGATTTATTATACCCTGAAGCTACTAAAAGTCACAATCTGAAAATACTCCATCTCCAAGCTGTCGGGGTCCTGTAGAAGTCAATGGCAAAGATCCCATTTCAAATTTGAAGATATCATGAAGATAAATGGCCGAAAAATCCGGGGGGGTTCGATCGATTTCACGAAAAATGTGAGCATTTCGGGCATAAAACCCAGAAAAAAAAAATCCTGCTTCATGTAAATAAACCATTTTCATAATAATATACTTTTCTAGTAGTATGTGCCATTGGGTAATCATAAATAGAAAATTGCCATTTTAAAAAAATAAGGGCCGCCCCCTGGGATCGTAGGATTCACTGTACTCACAAACATACCAACAAACTATACATGTAAGATCACATGAGCCAATTAACGGACAGAGTTGTGTCTTTTGCTTCCACACTTCTTCCTGTTACAGTTAGTGTTGTAGTATTTCTGGCCAGGTGATCTCTTCCTGTTACAGTTAGAGCTGCAGTATTTCTGGTCAGGTGATCTCTTCCTGTTACAGTTAGAGCTGCAGTATTTCTGGTCAGGTGATCTCTTCCTGTTATAGTTAGAGCTGCAGTATTTCTGGTCAGGTGATCTCTTCCTGTAACAGTTAGAGCTGCAGTATTTCTGGTCAGGTGATCTCTTCCTGTTACAGTTAGAGCTGCAGTATTTCTGGTCAGGTGATCTCTTCCTGTTACAGTTAGAGCTGCAGTATTTCTGGTCAGGTGATCTCTTCCTGTTACAGTTAGAGCTGCAGTATTTCTGGTCAGGTGATCTCTTCCTGTTACAGTTAGAGCTGCAGTATTTCTGGTCAGGTGATCTCTTCCTGTTACAGTTAGAGCTGCAGTATTTCTGGTCAGGTGATCTCTTCCTGTTACAGTTAGAGCTGCAGTATTTCTGGTCAGGTGATCTCTTCCTGTTACAGTTAGAGCTGCAGTATTTCTGGTCAGGTGATCTCTTCCTGTTACAGTTAGAGCTGCAGTATTTCTGGTCAGGTGATCTCTTCCTGTTACAGTTAGAGCTGCAGTATTTCTGGTCAGGTGATCTCTTCCTGTTACAGTTAGAGCTGCAGTATTTCTGGTCAGGTGATCTCTTCCTGTTACAGTTAGAGTTGAAGTATTTCTGGTCAGGTGATCTCTGAGGCAGCACACAGACCATCACAAAATGGTGGCTCAAGGCCAGAGATGTAAAAGGGCAAGATTTACTTAAATTTACTGTTGCTTAAGTGTTCATTTTGGGGGTATAGTTTTTCTTTAAAGTAATTATAAACTCACTAAAACATTTTAATATACATATTTAATATATTGAGTATATTTATGAATTGGGTTGTACTATTGCACTTGAATCGTAAAAATATTAATAGGAAATTTTATCATGGCACATATGCACTTTTTTTTCATGAATATTCATCTTTTAGATGGTAAGAATAGTAATGTATTTTCTTTAGTCTTTTGGTGAGTTTGTTTTTCACGATACTGCATTTGGTCATATCCTTGATTTCCCAGATATGTAATTGTTAAAATATTCCTATACAAGATTAAAATAATAATTTATTCAGGTTTCCAGTTTGAAGGGCTGTATATTGTATTATATATGTAAAAAAAAGCCTTGGCTACCATTTGATGGAGCTTGCACATAAATGGTTAAATGATCAACCCTTCAAGATGTATAAAACTTATCTTATGGATATTTAAGGGATATGACCAGTACTAGCCACACCTCCTCTGATGAAGTGCGAAACCCGTCAGGAGGGAGTGGCTGAATATAAGGTAGGCAGACTGGGGGGGGGGGGAGACATTGCATTGTGGTGTGTAATGTTAAAAAGCCATGGAAGGCTTATGTGAATTGTAGTTTGTTTGAATTGCACAAATAAATGTTTTAAGTGCTGTGCATGTCTTTGATTTCTATGCAATATGTGCACTCAGCTCACTGCACTGTAGGACAGGAACCAATCAGCAGCTAGCAGGACCTGATAGGGAACTGAAGCCTGTCTGTGATTGTGTGACTGCAGGGCTGCGATTGGCTGTCCCCTTCCTACTGTGCTTCTGGCAGGGACCGTTAGGACACGCCCACCCCTCATTTGAAACACAGAAAGAGGACCAGAGAACATCTATAGGGAGCTCTAATAAAGGGGCTATTTTTATAGATAATATTAATTTTTAGCACCATGTAAAAGCAACACCATATATTACTTATAGTTGCCTACAAAATTAGGGTTTTTTCATTAATCCTATATGTCTCCTTCAAAAAAAGATTTTGATAAATAACCCTCTAGGCATCACATAGCAGAGCTTTGGTCAGTGCACATCCCTATAGGGCAGATATATATAGCGATTTATCATGTATGTTGCTGGTTTATATTCTTGATGTTACAAATAATATTCAATGAGCAATATCACTTGGCATAAATTAGAAACATTCCTTTGCTACAATGTATAAATCAGCTTGCCAAACATTAGGGATGACTGCATTGCTTTGACTTCCTTTCATCCGGACTCAGCAAGCTCAGGGTGAGTGGGAATTCTCTTTTGGATTTCAATACTTTGGGTTTTGCATTTTTCTTACAAGATCTGACAGCAAATTGCCAGTTGTAATACCATGATAACAAATGTGAGACCCGGCTCTATTACAAGAAAGGGGGAAGCGACAGTTAGCTCTTGGGCAAACACAGTCGCAGGGACAAAAATAAGGATCAGTCTGGGACTGACATAGTTACAGAGGTAAGGAAGCGAGTTCTGGTACCGAAAACATTACGGGGTGAGACAGTTCTGGGGACAGACAGTTTTGGGACTCGCACAGTCTTAGAGGTAAAGGGGAAAGACAGTTGAAGGAAGTCAGTTACTGGCTGGGACTGAAACACTTACGGAAGTTCAGGAGAAAGACAATTCAGTGACGGACTCAATTACAGTTCTGGGGTGAGACAGTTGCAAGGGTAAAGCAGTTGGTTCTAGATGGAGACACAATTTCAGGGGTGAGACAGTTTTAGGGACAGACAGTTGCAGGGGTAGAGCAGTTGGTTCTGGATAAAGACACAGTTCTGGGGACAGTTACACAGGTAAAGGTGCCGATATCGGTCGCAATATCGATCGGAAAGAAGACCCGTCGGAGCCCCTTGGTGCATCGTAATTCGATCGTTTGAATGGCGATGTCGCCAAACGAGCGGATCTTTGAGTCTATGGCCACCTTTAGCCACAAAGTTCTGGTACAGACACAGTTTCAGGGAATTGGGTAAGCCAGTTACAGCATAAGGCTGGGACTGATACAGTTACAGGGGTCAGACAGTTCTGGGACTGATGCAATTACAGGGGTCAGACAGTTCTGGGACTGATACAGTTACAGGGGTCAGACAGTTCTGGGACTGATGCAATTACAGGGGTCAGACAGTTCTGGGACTGATGCAGTTACAGGGGTCAGACTGTTCTGGGACTGATGCAGTTACAGGGGTCAGACCGTTCTGAGACTGATGCAATTACAAGGGTTAGACTGTTCTGGGACTGATGCAATTACAGGGGTCAGACAGTTCTGGGACTGATGCAGTTACAGGGGTCAGACCGTTCTGAGACTGATGCAATTACAAGGGTTAGACTGTTCTGGGACTGATGCAATTACAAGGGTCAGACAGTTCTGGGACTGATGCAGTTACAGGGGTCAGACTGTTCTGGGACTGATGCAGTTACAGGGGTCAGACTGTTCTGGGACTGATGCAGTTACAAGGGTCACACAGTTCTGTTTTACCCTGTATCTATCAGTCCCAGAACTGTCTGACCCCTGTATGACAGTAAGATGTGGGGACAGACAGTTACAGGGACGGTACAAAACTATGTGAAGGTGGCAGACTGCGGGGACAGTAAGGAGCAGCTATATAAATATATATGTACATTAGCATCCCGGAAGGCAAGGCCTCACATTACCCCAGGGAAGAACATTTCAAAGTATACGCACCTAGCAACCCTACGCTCCCACTTCCGGTCTCCTCCTTTGCCCCCTCCAAAATGGCATCTCTCTTTCCGTCCACTCCGGTACCCACAAACCCCGCCTCCCTCAGAATTCAGCCATCGAGAGGCAGACAATCCCTCCCGACGCCTCTTCATCTATGGTCGGCGCTGGTCTGGTGCTACCGTTTCACTCTTGCCATTGGTTAGCCCGGTTCCTTCTCTTCCCGCCCTTTCCCTCCCTCCAACCTTCCGGAAGTGACGCGCGCAGCGGCCCTGTGATGACATCTCGTTGGAGTTAGACTTGTCGGCTGTTGAGGTGTGAAAAGAGAAAGCCTGGGCTGTGAGGGGAATGTATCTCCTCCCGCAGGCACAGTAGGAATGTGTCAGGCTGCTGGGGCGCGTTCGGGACCCGAGGTGTACGAGGAGCCCAGAGCTGGTGAGTGTGCGGCGGCGGGTCGGTCTTTCCTTACCAGAGCCCAGGCCTCCCCTTGAAGAAGCGCTGTGGGCCTTGATTCACCCCTCGGCTTCGCTCTGCGCGCCCTCAGCTCTTATTAAACAATAGCCTTAAGCTGCTGGTGCATTCTGGGAGTCTTATAACAACATCTGAGGGACAGAGATTTCTGAGCTTTAAATATTGAATATGTTCCCCTCTTTATTAGGATAGGGCTTTTAGCTGCAACATTGCGCCCAGTGTGAGGGTATTGTATTTGTATTTATACATATGGGAGGAGGGAGGTGCCATATTGATTCCCTTAGACAGTACAGTATGAGGGTATAGCTTATTGTGTGCCCAGAACATTCCTTCTCTGTATATTTGTATTTATACATATGGGAGGAGGAGGTGCCATATTGATTCCCTTAGACAGTACAGTATGAGGGTATAACTTATTGTGTGCCCAGAACATTCCTTCTCTGTATATTTGTATTTATACATATGGGAGGAGGAGGTGCCATATTGATTCCCTTAGACAGTACAGTATGAGGGTATAGCTTATTGTGTGCCCAGAACATTCCTTCTCTGTATATTTGTATTTATACATATGGGAGGAGGAGGTGCCATATTGATTCCCTTAGACAGTACAGTATGAGGGTATAACTTATTGTGTGCCCAGAACATTCCTTCTCTGTATATTTGTATTTATACATATGGGAGGAGGGAGGTGCCATATTGATTCCCTTAGACAGTACAGTATGAGGGTATAACTTATTGTGTGCCCAGAACATTCCTTCTCTGTATATTTGTATTTATACATATGGGAGGAGGAGGTGCCATATTGATTCCCTTAGACAGTACAGTATGAGAGTATAGCTTATTGTGTGCCCAGAACATTCCTTCTCTGTATATTTGTATTTATACATATGGGAGGAGGAGGTGCCATATTGATTCCCTTAGACAGTACAGTATGAGGGTATAGCTTATTGTGTGCCCAGAACATTCCTTCTCTGTATATTTGTATTTATACATATGGGAGGAGGTGCCATATTGATTCCCTTAGACAGTACAGTATGAGGGTATAGCTTATTGTGTGCCCAGAACATTCCTTCTCTGTATATTTGTATTTATACATATGGGAGGAGGAGGTGCCATATTGATTCCCTTAGACAGTACAGTATGAGGGTATAGCTTATTGTGTGCCCAGAACATTCCTTCTCTGTATATTTGTATTTATACATATGGGAGGGAGGTGGCACATTGATTCCCTTAGACAGTACAGTATGAGGGTATAGCTTATTGTGAGCCCAGAACATTCCTTCTCTGTATATTTGTATTTATACATATGGGAGGAGGAGGTGCCATATTGACATGCAATACAAATCATGCCATTCCTCATATATAGCACTTGCTTTGAATGGGCTTTCCTTGTAGTTTTGCCTCTGCAGTTACCACTGAAGTGACTCATTCTTTCCCTGCAATTCTATACCCACCTATGGACTGTAGGGCTATTAAACCTATGACCCATCTGTTGTAATCCAATTCCCAACATCTGTCAGAGACTTAAACAGCTGGGGGGGGGGGGTCTGTGGACTTGACATTCCAAAACAAATGCACTTGGTAAAGAAAGGGGTCGTTCACCTTCAAAAACTTTTTTTGTTCAGTCGGTTTCCGATAATTCAGCAGAAATGGTATTTTTTTCCCATTTTCATTCTATTTGTAATATATTTTCACCTTGAAGAGTCGATGACTCTGACTCTCTGTTCTACATTGATCCATTTGTTATATTTGTCCCAGCTGAGCCGAATCCCTGAGTTCCATTACGGGCAGCTGTTATAATCGATACAATAGTTGCTGCTATTCCCCCACAGGTGCTGCTGAGAAATGTATCAAGTAATTATATCAATTAAATGTATCAAATTGTAACAGTTCAGATGCTCTTGGATCACCGAAACCCCAGACACACAAACGTTAAACTTCAATTTTGGGTAACCAGGCATTGATTTAAACAAGGGACTAGAATAAGAATAGTAGAGGCCTGAATAGAAAGGCAAGGAATAAAAAGCAGCAATGACAATACATGTGTACAGTGTATTTGTTTTTGAAAGGTGGAAAGAGAAGGCAAATATTTCAAAAAGTATAAAAAGAAACAATGAAGACCAATTGGAAAATTGATTAGAATTGACCATCCTATAACATACTAAATGTTAAAGGAGAAGGAAAGCTGCCAAAGCAGTTTATTGCCAATAGATTAGCCACAATAGTACAAGCTATAACACTATATTTATTCTTCAGAATGCTTTACCATACCTGAGTAAACACCTCTAAAAGCTCCCTCTGATTGTTTAGGATAGCAGCTGCCATATTATCTTGGTGTGACATCACTTCCTGCCTGAGTCTCTCCTTGCTCTAGGCTCAGATTACAGCAGGGAGGGGAGGAGAGAGGAACAAACTGAGCATGCTCAAGCCCAAGCCCTGGAGGTTTAAGCTGAAAACAGGAAGTCTGATACAGAAGCCCATGAGTACACAATAGAAGGAAAGAAATGTGCTTTTTCTTTTGACAGAGGACTCAGAGCAGCATTACTTTGAGGGTTTATTGGTGTTTTTATATAGACCTTTCTGATAAAGCTTACTTAGTTTTAGCCTTTCCTTCTCCTTTAACGTAAAGGTGGACCACCCCTTTAATTCTATTGCGCGTTTCTGACATGAGAAGGGATCTAATTTTATGTTTAGTTCTGATGTGGGTGCTAAGAGTTGGCTGCACATTTCACATTTGCCACCTGAAGGAAGCAGAGGTTCATCTCAGTGAATGGAGCGTAGACAAAAAGGTCACGAGTAATGTCCTCTGTCTTACTCATCCTGGGAGCTGCTGCTGCTTGTGTTACTGAAATAGAAAGCAACATTGTCTGCACTGCAAAACCCCAGCTACAGTGAGTAAAAGGCTCCTTAACATTGTTGTAATTCTACTTCATATAGCATTTACCACATGTGTAAGCTTTATTGGCCTCAGGTTAACATCACATGCGCTGCAAGAGGTATCACATCTCAAAATAGGAAGCCAAGCAGATTAGCTAATTGAACTCTGCAGTGTCTGCAATGAAAATCTCTTTGTTAATGTTTTATAAGGGAAACACCCCCTCTTCGAGCACGCTGCACCCCAGGGAGTTTTAATATCACTCCTGCTGTGAAGTTCTGCCATGCCAGGAGTCACCGTGAATATATTTATTTTATTTAGTCTCTTGTCTCATTCCTGCATTTCCCTAATGCATTATTTATACCATCAATAAGGCATTTGCCATACTATAATAATTATAGTATACAATCAGTTTCTACTTTAAAGGGGAATGATCGAAAAAAATTTAATATTAGCTTCAGGATACTGAAATAAGAAACTTTCTAAATACAATCAATTAAATATTCTTTATTGTTTCTGAAATAATCAAGTTTATCTTCAATATCCCTCTCTCAGCATCTGTTTCTCTTCATTCTGTCTTCATACAGGAGTTGGGTGTCCGATGAATGATCCAATATATCTTATAGGGGGGCTCCTTTTGCCTAGAAGATGTATTAGAGCTCACTCTATTAAACTCACCAGACATCATGTCTCTCTACATGCAGGATTTGTGCCAGACATCATGTCTCTCTACATGCAGGCTTAATTATGCAAAAGGCAGTTATTTCTGAAGCTTTCTAAATACAATCCATTAAAAATTCTGTACCGTTTCTGAAATAATCAAATTTATATTCACTATTCCGCTCTCCGCATTTGTTTCTCTTCATTCAGGAATTACTTTCTATTTTCTATGTGTCACTGTTTTTCTAATATTGAAGTGTAAAGCTTCATTTTTCACCTTCTAAAGCAGCTCTGGGATTGAGGGTCTCGCCATCTCTGTAAACTTTTCTAAATGGATACATTTAGTTGATACATTTCTTATTTTTGTCCCTGCTGACCAGCATCTCTGAGTTTCATTACAGGCAGCTGTTGGAATTAATACAAGAATTGCTAATACCCCAGAGATGCTGCTGAGAAATGTATCAACTAAATGTTGCAAAATTGTTACAGAATCTGCACCTGAATTAGAGTCCTGCAGCGGGTCGGGTACCCGCGGGTTACCCGCAAAAACCTGCAGTACCATGCAGGTTTTTCGTTGAAGTTCAAGGTGCGGGTATACCCGCGGGTCGGCGGTTCTGCGGGTTTGCGGGTCGGGCTGCGGGTCTTCTCAATATCAATATTTGCTCCTTTTTTCTGGTCACGTCCACTTCCGATGATGTCATTTCCGGTACACAATGACAGCACTTCCGGTTTAATTCCCCTTTCCCCGATCATATCTACTTTCGATGATGTCACTTCCGGTTTATAATGACAGCACTTCCTGATTCTTGATGGTCAGCGGGTCGCGGGTCCGGGTTGCAGAGAAGGTACTTGCGGGTCCAAGCGGGTAAGAATGCGGGTGCGGATTGCAGGTTGCGGGTACTGGTCGGGTTCGGGTCCCAAAAAAATGGACCCGCGCAGGACTCTAACCTGAATTACTGAGCTGCCAGACTCAAACACCAGAGACACGAACATTCAACTTTAAACTTAGATTTTGGAAAACCAGTAAAAAAATAAATAATATAAAGTAATTAAAAAAGTCTTTATTTCTGGGGAACAATCTGAAAACAACTGAACTGAAAAAAAGTGTTTGAAAGATGAACAACCCCTTTAAGTAGGCCATAGACCTAACAATTTCAATCTCTCCTGGAAAAGATATTTCCAAGAAATATTGATCGTTTCAATACACGCGTGTAGAGTAGTGATGGGCGATTTTTTTTTTTGCCTCGTTTCTTCTCAAAAATGACGGCCATAGACTTGTATGGCGGCGTGCGTCAAAAAAAGGTGCATCAAAACAAATTTGCCGCACGTCAAAATTTTTTGATGCCCATAGACTTTAATGGGCGTCAGCGACATTTTGCCGACGGCTAATTTTTAACGAAATGGGTCAAATCCGCCCATCCCTAGTGTAGAGCAAAATTGTCAGATATACATTTAGAAACAATACAATTCTATTTGTATCTGACGATTCAGCATTAACAGAGGCTGATATCGGTCGGCTTGTCTCTCATCATACACGCACCGAATATCGTACGAAAATTTGTTTTTTTACGCCAAAATCGGTGTGGGTGTGGCTACCTTTACATTTTCTGTCTAGATCTTTAGAAAAGTTTCCGTGCCCGTGTCCCATGTTTTTACTGATCCTTGTGAACACTTACAGTATTTCATGCATTGATTTGTACACTGGAGCTGGATGTAAGGCTGCATGCTTATAGGAAGCACCCAATAATATGAATATTACAGATTACAAGGCACATATTTGGGTATATTGTCATTGTCTGCCACAAAATTGTATAATTACATGCGAAACTGAGCACATTGTTATGCTGCTAAATAACTAATGTAGATATTGCGATTAGATGACAAGGTTGAGGTCTGTAAACACCAGGGAGCCCTAAGCTACACAATTATAATGTTATCACTGAGGTGTAATTTACACAGTGCAGATACTCTTTAAAATAGAGTAAAATAAAAAATGCAGGACTTTCTTTGAAGCAAGCGCTATACTGTTTTACTCTCCCTTTGTATTTGTCTAAAGGAAATATTAAAGCTGATTATTTTGTTATGTAGTGTACTTTCTAATAAGGGCTGAATGTTAAATGAATAGAGCTGCATGAATAGGTTCATAGCAACTCCCTCCCAGTCCCATACGCCTGATTGCCTTTCTGCTATTACTGACCTGCTTTAGTTTTCTAACAGGCACTTGTTTCCAAGTCACATTATTTTCATGGTTTGCTTTACAAATGCATCCATAATAATTCCTAGTCTCAGACTGTTTAGACTGGTGCCCAGTGCTGATGTCCGCAGTTCAGAATGTGTCTGCAGGGGGATTTATTGGCTCTTTGCTGCTGCTCTGATAAAGTTTAAATTAGGGATGCACCGAATCCAGGATTCAGTTCGGCATTCGGCCAGGATTCCGCCTTTTTCAGCAGGATTCGGATTCGGCCGAATCCTTCTGCCCGGCCAAACTGAATCTGACCCCTAATTTGCATATGTAAATTAAGGGCGGGGAGGGAAATCACATGACTATTTGTCAGAAAACAAAGAAGAAAAAAATGTTTTCCCCTTCCCACCCCTAATTTGCACCTGCAAATTATGTTTCAGGTTCGGTATTCAGCCGAATCTTTCATGAAGGATTCGGGGGTTCAGCCGAATCCAAAATAGTGGATTTGGTGCATCCCTAGTTTAAATGGATTTGTAGTATGGTATGGACGGTGATATTCTGAGCTAATATAATTCTGGTCTTCATTTTGTTTAATTATTTAAGACTTGGTCCACCTTTTTTTCTCCAGTTTGGAAATTTTAGCTGGTCTCTTTGCCTAGGTTTAGTTTAGACTAGCAACCAGGCAGTGAATTTAGGGCAGACTTAAAGGAGAAGGAAACCCTAAAAATGAATAGGACTAAAAATACCATGTTTTAAATACTGAACTTATTGCACCAGGCTAAAGTTTCAGCTTGTCAATAGCAGCAATGATCCAGGACTTCAAACTTGTCACAGGGGGTCACCATCTTGGAAAGTGTCTGTGCTCAGTGGGCTCTGAGAAGCTTAGGTGTCGTCAATAAATATCCATCAGCAAATTAGGTTGGTCTGTTATATAAGCTGATGCTACAGGGCTGATTATTAAGTTCACTATTCCTCTCTCCGCATCTGTTTCTCTTCATTCTGTCTTCATGCAACAGTTGGTTGTCAGATACAGTGGTGTGCAAAACTATTTGCCCCCTTCCTGATTTCTTATTCTTTTGCATGTTTGTCACACAAAATGTTTCTGATCATCAAACACATTTAACTATTAGTCAAAGATAACACAAGTAAACACAAAATGCAGTTTTTAAATGAGGGTTTTTATTATTTAGGGAGAAAAGAAATCCAAATCTACATTTTCATGTGTGAAAAAGTAATTGCCCCCTGAACCTAATAACTGGTTGGGCCACCCTTAGCAGCAATAACTGCAATCAAGCGTTTGCGATAACTTGCAACAAGTCTTTTACAGCGTTCTGGAGGAATTTTGGCCCACTCATCTTTGCAGAATTGTTGTAATTCAGCTTTATTTGAGGGTTTTCTAGCATGAACCGCCTTTTTAAGGTCATGCCACAACATCTCAATAGGATTCAGGTCAGGACTTTGACTAGGCCACTCCAAAGTCTTCATTTTGTTTTTCTTCAGCCATTCAGAGGTGGATTTGCTGGTGTGTTTTGGGTCATTGTCCTGCTGCAGCACCCAAGATCACTTCAGCTTGAGTTGATGAACAGATGGCCGGACATTCTCCTTCAGGATTTTTTGGTAGACAGTAGAATTCATGATTCCATCTATCACAGCAAGTCTTCCAGGTCCTGAAGCAGCAAAACAACCTCAGACCATCACACTACCACCACCATATTTTACTGTTGGTATGATGTTCTTTTTCTGAAATGCTGTGTTACTTTTACGCCAGATGTAACGGGACGCGCACCTTCCAAAAAGTTCAACTTTTGTCTCGTCAGTCCACAAGGTATTTTCCCAAAAGTCTTGGCAATCATTGAGATGTTTTTTAGCAAAATTGAGACGAGCCTTAATGTTCTTTTTGCTTAAAAGTGGTTTGCGCCTTGGAAATGTGCCATGCAGGCCGTTTTTGCCCAGTCTCTTTCTTATGGTGGAGTCGTGAACACTGACCTTAATTGAAGCAAGTGAGGCCTGCAGTTCTTTAGATGTTGTCCTGGGGTCTTTTGTGGCCTCTCGGATGAGTTGTCTCTGCGCTCTTGGGGTAATTTTGGTCGGCCGGCCACTCCTGGGAAGGTTCACCACTGTTCCATGTTTTTGCCATTTGTGGATAATGGCTCTCACTGTGGTTCGCTGGAGTCCCAAAGCTTTAGAAATGGCTTTATAACCTTTGAAATTGAACTCAGGTGTGATAAACCACAGTTAAGTTATTTTTTAACAAGGGGGGCAATCACTTTTTCACACTGGCCCATGTGGATTTGGAGTTTTTTTTTCTCCCTTAATAACGTAAACCTTCATTTAAAAACTGCATTTTGTGTTCAATTATGTTATCTTTGACTAATAGTTAACGGTTTTTGATGAGCAGAAACATTTAAGTGTGACAAACATGCAAAAGAATAAGAAATCAGGAAGGGGGCAAATAGTTTTGCACACCACTGTATTCATTGTCAGTAACATCCAATATATCTTATTTTCTAATATTTAAGTGGAAAGTTTCATTTTTCACCTTTAAATTGCTTTAATTTCTACTATGATATAGCGAATGGTATTCTTATACAATTTGTAATTGGTTTACTTTTTTTATTATTTGTGGTTTTTGAGTTGTTCAGCTTTTTATTCAGCAGCTCTCCAGTTATCAATTTCAGCAAGCTGGTTGCTAGGCTCCAAATTACCCTGGCAACCATGCATTCATTTGAATGAAGGCTGAAATATAAATAGCAGAGTGTCTAAATAGAAAGACAAGTAATAAAAAGTTGCCATAACAATGAAATTGTAGCCTTACAAAGAATTTGATTTGTTTATATGGGGTCGATGACCCCCCCCCCCATTTGATAGCTGGAAAGGAAAAGGCAAATAATTGGTTAGTTGGTTAGATTTAGTTATTCTATTTCCTTCTAAAAGTTGACTCAAGTCTTTCTAATTGACTCTAAGTCTTTCATTATGCCTATGACTACGTATCGCTTAGATACGAAACGCGTCAGGATGCTATGGTTTTGATGTACTTTGAAATAAAGCAATAACTTTTACTCACTACAAGAGGTTTCCGGAGTGCTTGCTGACTTTTTCCTAAACTCCTCAAGTCTTTCTAAAGCAGCATTGGGAGGGGGTCTCTGACGGTGTAACTGTGCTAAATTGATACTTTTCTTATCTTTGGCGCAGCTAAGCAGAATCCCTGAGTTTCATTAAAGGAGGCTGTTATAACGGATACAAAAGTTGCTGATATTTCAAAGATACTGCTGAGAAATGTATCAGCTAATGGAGCAAATTGTAACAGTTCAGAATCTGCACCTAAATTACTGAGCTACCAGACTGAAACACCTTAGACAGGGACTTTAAACTCTAAATTTCTATTTAAACTGTAAAAAAAGAGATGGAAAGCAATTTAAAAAGTCCTTATTTCTGATGAACAGTATGAAAACAAATGGCCTGAAAGAAGTGTTTGGAAGGTGAACAACCCCTTTAAAATGATCAGTTAAAGTCATATACAGAAAAAACCTAACTCCAGCATCGTGAAACCCTTTCATCGAGTGAATCTATATCTTGTGTATAGATGGTGTATGTTTTCTTTTTAAGGGGCGGATTTAACAAGGGTCAAATTGAAAATTCTAATTTTTTTATTCAAATTAGATTTTCGAGATTTATCATACTGTGGCATTTTAATTCGAATTCCACTATTCACCACCTAAAACCTGCCCAATTGCAGTTTAAGTCAATGGGAGGGATCAATTTGGAGTTGTTTGCAACCTTCCTGACATTCATGTTTTCTTTTTTTTGGAGAAAGAACTTGAATTCGATTCAAGTTTTCAGGTCGATTTAATTCATCTGAATTTGAAAAATTTGTTGTTGTTTTTTTAAAAAATTTCGATTGGTCGAATTTATGAGTTTTTAAAAACTCGCATGAATTAGAAATTCGACCTTTGATAAAATGTGCCTCTAAATGTTTGACCATGGACTTCTTTTTATATTTACAGCCATCAACTAAAAAAAGATCGACCGGCCAGTGCCTCATGATTTGAAACTCTTGAGATATTTCTAGTTCTGACATGAAGATGGAGGCAATTGCAAAGGGTGAAGAACTTTTAGATGCCGAAGTGCCTTCTCAAATTGATCAGCAGAAGGTGGACAGTCCAGCTGACGAGGGCTCTCTAGAACTAGAGGCTTCTATAAAAGATGGTGGGCAAGATGTCCCGGACTCTTCCAGTCTTTCTTCAATGCCTTGCCTGCTAATGGAACTTAGACGGGACTCCTCAGAGTCTCAGCTCGCCTCCACAGAAAGCGATAAACCGACTGCTGAGCGTGTTTATGAAAGCGACTCTTCAAACCACTGCATGCTTTCTCCCTCTTCCAGCGGACACTTGGCCGACTCTGATACTCTGTCTTCCGCAGAGGAAAATGCTCCATGTCGTCCAGAAGCAATAACAGAAGGCTGCGATGCCTCCGTTCAAGGAGTCGTGGTTGCCCGTAAATCAAGGAGGTCCCGGTCAGAGAGTGAAACGTCAACAATGGCCGCCAAGAAGAATCGCCAATCGACCGACAAGCAGAATGGCAGAGTTACAAAAATGAAGGGCCACCGGAGTCAAAAGCACAAGGAAAGGATCCGACTGTTGAGGCAGAAGAGAGAGGTGGCTGCACGAAAGAAGTACAACTTATTACAAGATAGCAGTACGAGTGACAGTGACCTTACCTGCGACTCTAGTACAAGCTCATCCGATGACGACGAGGAAGTTTCAGGGAGCAGCAAGACAATCACGGCAGAGATAGCAGGTAAATCTTATTCACCGCCTCACTATGAGTGACCTTGACAAGCCACCTTTTCTAAATGGAGAGTCTTCTCCTGAACTAAAGTTGTCTTGCTCTCGGCACTTTGCAGGTTACTTCATCTTTTTTTTCCATAACGCTTTATTTACTGCACTAGCATACTGTTCGTGTATGATTTAATTTCCAATTGTTTTCTGTCTCCTGAAAAATGTTATCCTCACTTTGATCAAAGAAAACCCATAGGGAGGCTGAAGGTTTCAAGTCTTAACACGTTAATATATTTATATATATATATTTTTTTTTTTTTTTTTTTGTGAAAAGTGGGAAATTGTCAAGATGGTTGTAATTCAGCCATTTCGTAGAGATTTTACATTTAGTCCCTGGTGCTTAGATATTATTCCAATGCAAATGGACACACCTGCTTTCTTTAGTACTGGAGGAAATGTACTTATGATTCATTCAGTCAGTGCACATTACTTGAATATTCTGTTGATCCTGTCCACTTTACAGCTGTTAAAGGGATACTGTCTTGGGGGGAAAAAAATCAAAATACATCAGTCAATAGTGCTGCTCCAGAAGAATTCTGAAATATGTTTCTCAAAAGAGCATGGGGCTAGACATATTGTCTGTTTCCCAGCTGCCCCAGTCATGTGACTTGTGCTCTGACAAACTTCAGGCACTCTTTACTGCTGTACTGCAAGTTGGAGTGATATCACCCTACTCCATTTTCCCCCCCAGCAGCCTAACCGCAGAACAATTGGGAAGGTAACCAGATAACGGCTCCCAACACAAGATAACAGCTGCCTGGTAGATCTAAGAACAACACTCAATAGTAAAATCCAGGTCCCACTGAGACACATTCAGTTACATTGAGTAGGAGAAACAACAGCCTGCCAGAAAGCAGTTCCATCTTAAAGTGCTGGCTCTTTCTGAAATCACATGACCAAGCAAAATGACCTGAGATGCACCTACACATCTATATTACAACTAAAAAATACACTTGCTGGTTCAGGAGTGAACTTTTACATTTTAGAGTGAATTATTTGCAGTGTAAACAGTGTAATTTAGAAATAAAAACGACATCATAAAAATCATGACAGAATCCCTTTAAAGGACAAGGAAAGTTTACCCAAAGAAGTAACTAGAAATGTTAAACATGATGTTTTGTGTTTCTGTACCAGCCCAAGGCAACCACAGCCCTTTAGCAGTAAAGATCTGTGTCTCCAAAGATGCCACAGTAGCTCCCCATCTTCTTTTCTGCTGATTCACTGCACATGCTCTGTGCTGCTGTCACTTACTGAGCTTAGGGACCCACTCACAATATACAGTACACACAGAATAGAAATGTCACAATATAAGGCTGATTAGTAATTAATACAGATAATTACTACATGGCAGCACAGAAACCAGTGCAATTAGCATCAGAATTTAATAATCAGCAAACCTGTAGCATCAGCTTATATTACAGCCAGGGAAGCTCATTTTCTGCTGGATAATTAGTGACGAGCCCTAAGCTTAGCTTCTCAACAGCCAATCAGAGCCCACTGAGCATGTGAGTGTCACAGACACTTTCCAAGATGGTGACCCCCTGTGACAAGTTTGAAGTCCTGGATCATTGCTGCTATTGACAAGCTGAAACTTTAGCCCCGTGCAATAAGTTCACTATATAAATCATGGAATTTTTAGCCATAATAATTTTAGGGTTTAGTTCTCTTTTAAACTTTACTATAACCACATATATCATCTGCAACACTTAAGCGTTGTCAAAACCTGATTGTTGCTAATTGTGTTCTACGTGACATTATCAATTATTTCACAATACTGACTAACATACATTGGTTACGTCAAATTCAGATCAGTCTTGTCCAAACCAGTTAGATGCAAGGAATTGATTTCTGTTAAAACTTCATAAGGCTTTACACACAAATGGAATCCAGACTCTCGTAGCAGTTGCTAGACATTTTCTGCATCCTATTCATATGATTTAAAGGAAAACTATACCCCCAAAATGAATACTTAAGTAACAGTTCATATCATATTAAGTGGCATATTAAAGAATCTTACCAAATTGGAATATATATTTAAGTAAATATTGCCATTTTACATCTCTTGCCTTGAGCCACCATTTCGTGACTCTATCTGTGCTGCCTCAGAGATCACCTGACCAGAAATACTACAACACTAACTGTAACAGGAAGAAGTGAGGAAGCAAAAGGCACAACTCTGTCTGTTAATTGGCTCATGTGACCTAACATGTATGGTTTGTTGGTATGTTTATGAGTACAGTGAATCCTACGATCCCAGGAGGCGGGCCTTATTTTTTAAAATGGCAATTTTCTATTTATGATTACCCAATGGCACATACTACTAGAAAAGTAAATTTTTATGAAAATGGTTTATTTACATGAAGCAGGGTTTTACATATGAGCTGTTTTATGCAATATCTTTTTATAGAGACCTACATTGTTTGGGGGGTTTAGTTTTCCTTTAAGTCATATCTGGATCTTGTGAACAAGTTGCTTGAATGAATGAATCCAGCAGACTACATGTGTCCACATTTGTCCAGGAAGTTCCAACCATCATCCATCTTATGTTATGGCAGTTAATCTGTCCAAATTTTATCGTACATACAGAGTCTGCAAGTCTATAGTGTGTTGGTAGAAGAGCCACTGTTTTGCCCTTACAAATAGAATAACAACATTAGGCTAAAATTGTTTATGGCCAGTTGTACAGTATTCGTTTGGGCCAGTTGTTCCTATAAACAATTTCAACCTTCAGTCCTGTTACTGACAGTTTGTGAATTGGAAGAGAGTTTATAACAATCAATGGACGATCATAGCAGAACAACTGCCGTGAGCATGAAAATAGAAAGGCAATAGGTAGTGGTTGTAGAATGGACAAAAGAGCTTAGTGTGACATTAGAAAGGGCCACTAGTGTAGTGTATTTGTTTTATTTAGGAATGGACACAAATCCCAGGTGCTATAAATATCTATTCAGCCCTGTAATGTTCCTTAAAGGGATACTGTCATGATTTTTATGGTGTCAGTTTTTATTTCTAAATGACACTGCAAATAATTCACTCTTATCATGTCGAATTTCATTCCTAACCCAACTAGTGTATTTTGACATGTAAGTGGCTCGATACACGTCAAACCTCTTTTTAAAGGGATTCTGTAATGATTTTTTATCATGGTGTAGTTCTGAATGACACTGTTTACACTGCAAATAATTCACTCTACAATATAAAATTTAATTCCTGAACCAACAACTATATTTTTACTAGTTGTAATATTGGTGTGTAGGTGCATCTCGGGTTATTTTGCCTGGTCATGTGCTTTCAGAAAGCACTTTAGGATGGAACTGCTTTCTGACTGGCTGTTTATTCTCCTACTCAATGTAACTGAATGTGTCTCAGTGGGACCTGAATTTTACTATTGAGTGTTGTCTGCCGAAGCAGCACTATTAACTCATGCGTTTTGAAGAAAACATTTTTTCCCATGACAGTATCCCTTTAACATTCCCCCCTCCCCTTCTTCTACATGTCACCCTCTCTGTGTGATGGTAGGACCCCTCATGAAGAGTTTTTATTGCATACTACAGACGGATTTATAAAACTGGAGTAATTGTAACGTGTGTTACTTTTTTTTTAATCAGAACATGAGTAAGAACTGTTAAATCTCTGCATTTATGATAAACACCTAGGCACTACATTGCTCTGGTCCTGATGATAAAACCCAAGTGGTGCTATCATAGGCTCATCATAATTCATATAATTGTCCAACTGAGGTCCATGTAGTTCTTAAAGGAAAACTCTACCCCCAAAATGAATACTTAAGCAACAGATAGTTCATATCAAATTGAATGACCTATTAAAGAATCTTACCAAACTGGAATATATATTTACATAAATATTGCCCTTTTACATCTCTTGCCTTGAACCACCATTTCGTGACTCTATCTGTGCTGCCTCAGAGATCACCTGACCAGAAATACTACAACACTAACTGTAACAGGAAGAAGTGAGGAAGCAAAAGACACAACTCTGTCTGTTAATTGGCTCATGTGACCTTACATGTGGTTTGTATGTGTGCACAGTGAATCTTACGATCTCAGGGGGCGGCCCTTATTTTTTAAAATGGCAATTTTCTATTTATGATTACCCAATGGCACATACTACTTAAAAAGTATATTATTATGATAATGGTTCATTTACATGAAGCGGGGTTTTACACATGAGCTGTTTTACTCAGTATCTTTTAATAGAGACCCACATTGTTTGGGGGGTATAGTTTTCCTTTAATGTGTTTTTAAAGTTGTTATACTCTTATTGAAGGTATTTAAAATCCTAGTAAGGTGTGTGGGAACAGACTTCCTTTGAGCAGGACGTTTTGTGACTCTTTTTATAGGGTCACTAACCAGCGCATAGCACAGGTGATGAATTTGACTGGATAATTTGATGCTGTACATTAAAGGGGAACTCCGGCCTCCAAGCCAAAATTTGATAGAGAGGTCCACATAACACAGAAACCCCTAATATATCCATCACATATGAATACATGCCATTTTCTTTGCAGTAATTCAGCTGTGAACAGTTCTTCTCTTTCTGCATCATTTGAAATCCTGGCAGGGAAGGAGGGACTAAACACTGTAACAATTGTAACAACTTCTCCACAGTTTACAGACCGCATGCAGGAACTACATAACCCACAATGCATTGTGATGTTCCTTTACTTATTGAAATCCCATGTGCAGGGAATTGTGGGATTTGGAGGATACAGGCTGAGGACAGTTGATACAACGTAACCGTAATCAGCCAGCTCAGCAAAGTAGTCAGGCAGGTCAGCAGGGGGCTAGGCTTAGGGAACTGTTCCAAACCATTAATAATCCTGAAAAGTCTGCATATGTAAATTGCAAAGTTGCTTGAAATTGTTTACTTTTCCAAAAGCTGCAGTTATGTTTGGCGTTCCCCTTCAAACGGTGCTGTATTCATCCTAGAGCTTGGTTACACACAGTTTGTATACTCGTACATCCCACTAAAGGTATCCCTTTACATTAGGAATTTGAACCAGGACTGTTAGGAAAATAAATCTGCCTGGGATGGATGTTAGTCTATAGTCACCCCTTTTCTTAAATACTAGGGATGCACCAAATCCAGCATTCGGTTCGGGGTTCACCCCTTTTTTTAGCAGGATTCGTCTTGGACTGAATCCTTGTGCCTGGCTGAACCTAATCCTAATCCAAATCCTAATTTGCATATGCAAATTAGGGGTGAGAATGAAAATCACATACATTTTTGTCACAAAACAAGAACGTAAAAATGTTTTCACCACTTTTTCCCTTCCAGTACCTAATTTGCATTAATACAGAACCTGCAAAAAAAAAAAAAAGTTTTGTTTAAAAGTCCACTGACTTATTTAAAGAGCACAGATGACTTTGTCTGCCGGCCCAAACTGTCAGCCTGCTGCATTGTACCTAGGGCTCCAAAAAATATTCAATTTAAGGTGAACTTTAAGGGGCAAATCTATTGAGGGTCGAATTGAAAATTCTAAACTGTCAAACTTGACAAGCAAATTATCCAAACTCAAATCGAATTTTTTTAAAAAAATTCTAATTTGATTTTCGAGTTTTGTCTAACCACCTAAAACCTGCCGAATTCATGTACAAGTCAATGGGCGAGGTCCAGTGACCAATTTGAAGATGTGTGTAGCCTTCCCTAATCGAATTTCAAACAAAATCAAATTTATTAGAGTTTAAAAAAAAAACTCATATGAATTTAAAATTCAACCCTTGATAAATTTGCCTCGAACAGTACTTTGAGCTCATGCTTTGTAGTTGTGAATATCTTTAGAAACGCATCATATGAAAACACCGTAACATGGGAGAACTTAAAGGCGCCGTGCAACCCCTTCCTGCTCCATAAAAACATGACCCTTCAAGAGTAAATACAGTTATTAGTTCTAGTTGATTTTAGATCACATCTCCATTTCTTCTTTAGCCTATAGATGCATTTTTTCTTTAATCCATACACCTTATGTCACCCATAAGAAACCCCATTGCTTCCGATGTGAAAGTCAGTCATTTTGGTAAACTTATGGTTTTCGTAATGTTTTTATTTCTGTAGTATTGAGCAAGCCCTTTTGCCTAAAAGCCTAAGTAAAGAAGTAGGTAGAAATGTTGTACATGATGTTTTGTGCTTCTGTACCAGCCCAAGGCAACCACAGCCCTTTAGCAGTAAAGATCTGTGTCTCCAAAGATACCCCAGTAGCTCCCCATCTTCTTTTCTGCTGATTCACTGCACATGCTCTGTGCTGCTGTCACTTACTGAGCTTAGGGAGCCACTCACAATATACAGTACATATGGAGACACATTTATCTATCAAAGGTCGAATTTCAAATTCATGTGAGTTTTTAAAAACGTTAAATTTATTTAAAAAATAAATAAATCGAATTTTTAAAACTCGGGTGAATAGGTTCGACCCGAAAACTTGAATCGAATTCGATTTGAGTTGTAAAAACTTGAATGTCAGGAAGGGTGCAAAAAACTCATTGATTCCAGGACGTCTCCCATTTACTAAAACAGAAAGGTTTCAGGTGGTGAATAGCCAAACTCGTATTATATTTTAACAATTCCCTAATTAAATGGCAGCTCCGAAACCAGTGCAATTAGCATCAGAATTTAATAATCAGCCCTATAACAGTTAATATTACAGACCAATCTCATTTTCTGCTTAATAATTAGTGACGACCCTTAAGCTTAGCTTCTTAACCAGGGATGCACTGAATCCACTATTTGAGATTCGGCTGAATCCTTTGTAAAAGATTCGGCTGAACCCTTTGTAAAAGATTCGGCTGAATCCTTTGTAAAAGATTCGGCTGAATCCTTTGTAAAAGATTCGGCTGAATCCTTTGTAAAAGATTCGGCTGAATCCTTTGTAAAAGATTCGGCTGAATCCTTTGTAAAAGATTTGGCTGAATCCTTTGTAAATGATTCGGCCGAATACCGAATCCTGCTGAAAAAGACCGAATCCTGGCCGAATCCCGAATGACCCCTAAACTTAGCTTCTCCACCAGGGATGCGCCTAATCCACTATTTGGGATTCGGCGGAATCCTTTGTGAAAGATTCAGCCGAATCCTAATTTGCATATGCAAATTAGGGTGGGAAATGAATAAGTGTGATTTTTTTTTTTTTTACTTCCTTGTTTTGTGATGAAAAGTCGTGTGATTTTCCTCCCTGCCCCTAATTTACATATGCAAATTAGCATTTGGTTTGGACAGACACAAGGATTCTGCCGAATCCCGAACGACCCCTAAGTTTAGCTTCTCAACCAGGGATGCACTGAATCCACTATTTGGGATTCGGCCGAATCCTTTGTGAAAGATTCGGTCGAATACCGAACCAAATTCTAATCCTTATTTGCAAATGCAAATTAGGGACGGGAAAGAAAGTGTGAACATTTTTTTTACTTCCTTGTGATGAAAAGTCATGTGATTTCCCTCCCTGCCCCTAATTTACATATGCAAATTAGGGCTTGGCTTGGGCCAGACACAAGGATTCTGCAGAATCCGAATCCTGAACGACCCCTAAGTTTAGCTTCTCAACCAGGGATGCACTGAATCCACTATTTGGGATTCGCCGAATCCTTTGTGAAAGATTCAGCCGAATATCGAACCAAATTCTAATCCTAATTTGCATATGCAAATTAGGGGTGGAAAAGAAAGTGTGAACTTTTTTTTACTTCCTTGTTTTGTGATGAAAAGTCATGTGATTTCCCTTCCTGCCCCTAATTTACATATGCAAATTAGGGCTTGGTTCGGGCCAGACACAAGGATTCGGCCGGATCCGAATACTGCTGAAAAAGGCAGAATCCCGAGCCAAATCCAGGATTCGGTGCATCCCTATTCTCAACAGCCAATCAGAGCCCACTGAGCATGTGAGTGTCACAGACACTTTCCAAGATGGTGACCCCCCTGTGACAAGTTTGAAGTCCTGGATCATTGCTGCTATTGACAAGCTCAAACTTTAGCCTCGTGCAATAAGTTCACTATATAAAATATGCCATTTTTAGCCACATTCATTTCTAGGGTTTAGTTCTCCTTTAACGTACTGAAGTGTATCTACAGTATAAGTGACTTTCAGGTAGAATTGTGTGAAATAGTCCCGTGCAGATTCCTGGGCAATTTATTTTGCTTTATCTGTTCTGCGACTCCCAGGAAAGTTGAGCCCTGACGAACAAGGAGATGTAGAAGAAGAGAATCAGAGACAGAAAGGAGTGTAAGAGCTTTTCATTGTGCTAGAGCATCCCATGAGGAAGACCAGTCTGCAGCAGCTCCAGCCCTCAGACAATCCAGCTCCAGTGTATCCAGCCCGGATTTTTCTTTGGTTTTTTTTTTTTTTGGTTTTTTTTATAGTTAGACTGATGTTATGGCTGCGGACATTTCTGTGACATGTCATTCCAAGATCCAACTTTTTATGTATTTTGATTTATTTTATTTTATTTTTTTCTAGTTCATCTCCTTTCTTTTCACTGCGTTGGGCATAGAAGAAAACTAAAAAAAAAAAATTCTACCAAAACAGTTATTCCTTTTATTTATTAGTCTTTCCTGTGACTAAGTGACTGAATTTAGGAGTCATGCTTTTCCGTTTAAAATGATTAATAAAACACACGTTGTTTGAGCCACTGTGTTGTGCTTGAGAAATTAAATAAATAAATATAAAAATAAAATTAAAACTTGAGAAATAGGGATGAGGCCTATGCCGTTCATTTAGGGCCGCTTAAAGGGGTGGTTCACCTTTGAAAAGTAACTTTTAGGATGTTATAGAACAACCAATTCTAAGCAAGTTTTCATTATTTATTTTTTTATAATTTTATACTAATTTGTCTTTTTCTTCTGATTCTTTGCAGCTTTCAAATCCTTCTAAACAACAATTACTCTGTAAGGCTACAAATGCATTATTATTGCTACTTTTTTTTTATTACTGATCCTTCTATTCATCTTCCAGTCTCTTATTCAAATCAATGCATGGTTGCTAGGGGAATTTGGGCCCTAGTTACCAGATTGCTTAAAATGCAAATTGAAGAGCTGCTGAATAAAAAGCCAAATAACTCAAAAACCACAAATAATAAAAAATGAAAACCAATTGCAAATTGTAATTGGTTTTTATTTTTTATTATGGTTTTTGAGTTATTTGGTTTTTTATTCAGCAGCTCTCCAGTTTGCAATTTCAGTAATCGAGTTGCTAGGATCTAAAATATCCTAGCAACCATGCACTGATATGGATAAGAGACTGGAATATGAATAGGGCTGAATAGAAAGATAATAAATAAAAAGTTGCAATCATTTTTTAGAAGGGACAGCGATGCCCATTTGAAGGCTGGAAGAAGACAAATAATTCACAAACTATAGAAAATAAATAACGAAGACCAACTGAAAAGTTGCTTAGAATTGGCCATTCTATAACATACTTAGGGGGTTATTTATCAAAGTCCAAATTAATCTCAATATTTTCTGCTACAAACTCCAATCAAATCTGCTCTGGTTTTTTTACACTTATTTATTATTACATTTTCCCGAAAATGTCCTTTGCGGGAAAATCAGATTTTCACAAATTTTTCAGATTTTTACATCCGTTTTTTTCAGAATTTCCTGAAAACTTCTAGGTATTGCATGAAACCCAGCGCACATAAAAAAAAAAAAATCATTGGAACTTCACCCATTGACTTATATACAACCTCGACAGATCTGATATGCTGGATTTCCTGATTCTGACTTTTCCATCCTTGGGGTATAAAAAATTTGTGATTTTTTTTTTTAAATGTTAGATTTTATATAAAAAAAATCATGAATTTTTTTGGAATAAATAACCCACTAAATAGTTAACTTTGAAGGAGAAACACTCCTTTAAGTCTACTAGAAAATCATATAAACATTAAATAAACCCAATAGTCTGGTTTTGCCTCCAATAAGGATTAATTATATCTTAGTTGGGGTCAAGTACAAGCTGCAGTTTTATTACACAGAAAAATTAAAAAATTTGGATTATTTCATTATAATGGAGTCTAATGGGAGATGGCTATTACATAATTTGGAGCTTTCTGGATAATGGGTTTCTGGATAACAGATACCTGTATTGTATTCATAGATGAAGTCCAAGCAGGAGGTAATGATGTGATTCGATGAGACCAGAAACATGGCAACTCATATTTAAAAGTATGAATACAAATAGGATTAAAGTGTTACTATATAATAACATACTAATAAGATCGATCACAGGGAGCCAACAAAATGTACCCGTGTATTCTCAGCTTAATGGCTGCTTTTATTGACTTTGTATGTACAGGTATATGAAGTACAACTGCTGATTGGTTCTTACCTTTACCTTCTGGGATTGGTGGTTTATTTTGGGATGCCTCGAACAGGAGACCTAGTAACTGTCACATATATCCTTATCTGATGTACGTGATGTGCTGCAGTGAAAGATCCGATTACTGAGCTTTCCATTTACAGGCAATGTAGAGCTCAGTTATACAGGGAACTCTTGAGTATCACTCATGTATTATAAGGGATAATGTACCCCCTACTGTAAATGATAAGGATATTAGAAGTCACTCTGGGGTTGTTCTGTGACCATATAAAGGCACAAGGTTGCAGGCTGAGTTATACAGGGAACTCTGAGTATCACTCATGTATTATAAGGGATAATGTACCCCCTACTGTAAATGATAAGGATATTAGTCACTGATGGTTCCTGTGACCATATAAAGGCACAAGGCTGCAGGCTGAGTTATACAAATTATGATCTTATTTATTTTAATACACCCATTTCACTGAGCCATTTGACACCACCAAGCACCAGTTTTATTACGCAGGTAAGAATCTCTGCAAACCTGGTTTATCATCTCTCTAAACCGTTCATTAGTTAATTCATTTTTCATCAGCAACTTTAAAGGCCCTACTCAGCATCCTTCATGATTTAACAATTCACCAACCACTAAGTGTATCAGTTGGATTGTGACAGATTAGAGCAGAATGCAACAGGAATCTGTGTCCAGTCTTACTGAGCTGCCACTTGGGAAAAGTTAATGAAACAAATGGCTTTTTAAAGGGGTAGGTACACATACCAAACACTTTTTTTTTTTTTTTTTCAGTTGTTTTCAGATTGTTCACCAGAATTTAATATTTTTAAATTGCTCTTCTTTTTTTTTAGTGTTTGCAAAATTTAAAGGAACAGGAACACACAAAAAATGAAAGTTTTTAAATGTTATTTAATTTCCAAATGCTAACAAACCCTACCAGACTTACGTCCCACAGGGTACAGGGCAGGCAGAATATGGCACACACTGGGAGCTTGGGGCAGGCAGAATAGAGCAGTCTTCCCTATGCTCATGTTCTCTAAGATGGACAATTCATACTGTGCTACATACTAGGGATGCACCGAATCCACTTTTTTGGATTCGGCCAAACCACCGAACCCTTCACGAAAGATTCGGCCGAATACCGAACCGGGTGGGAAGGGGAAAACATTTTTTACTTTCTTGTTTTCTGACGAAAAGTCACGCAATTTCCCTCCTGCCCCTAATTTGCATATGCAAATTAGGATTCGGTTCGGCCAGGCAGAAGGATTCGGCCGAATCCGAATCTTGCTGAAAAAGGCCGAATCCCGAACCGAATCCTGGATTCGGTGCATCCCTACTACATACACTGGGGCTCATTTCTCAACACTGGGCAAATTTGCTCACGGGCAGTTGTCTATAGCAACCAATCCGTTATTAGCTTTTTAAAGCCAGATGCAAGTAGAAGAATGTATGTAATTCCGAACTGAATCCTAATTTGCATTTGCATGGTAAGGGGAAAAAATATTTGACTTCCTTGTTTTGTGACAAAAAGGCACACAATTTCCCTCCTCGCCCCTATTTTGCATATGCAAATTTGGTTCAGACACACAAGGACTCGGCCGAATCTGAATCCGCATCCTGCAGAAAAAGACGAAATCCCGAACCGAATCCTGGATTTGGTGCATCCCTTTTCCATATGTATATCTGACAATTCAGATCTACACGTGTGTATTGACACAAACGATCTTTCTTGGAAACATAAAGATTGAATTGTCTATGGCCACCTTTACAGGTGTGAACAATAGAGGTTAGGGTCAGGGCTCACACTCCGATTCGGGCAGATAAGTCTCCCAGCGACAAAGCTCCTCTTCTTCGGGGCGACTAATCTCCCCAAACTCCATCCCCTGCCTTCCTGACGGCTAAAATGTAAATCTCGGCAGAATGGCACTCAGAGCGATCATTTCTCGCCCGAAGTTTCTTCGTGAGGCAACTTCAGGCGAGATTAATGTCTGAATTTGAGGTTTAAACAATACTGGGGCCAGTTAATCTCAGCACACAGGCAGCTTTCAGGGAGATAAGTCGCCCGGCGACAAATCTTCTCTTCTTTGGGGGTCACTAATCTCCCCAAACTGCCTTCCCGCCTGGCTTAATGTAAATCACTGGCTCGGAGTGATAGTTTTAACGTTTTCCAAAGTCCCCGAAGTTGCCTCACGAGTAAACATTGGGTGACTTCTGAAAACGAATCGCTCCGAGTGCCATCCTGCCGTCGATTCACAGTTTAGCCGGTTCATTAAATTGATAGACTTTGATTTTTTTAGTGTTACTGTTCCTTTAAGTTGAAAGTGAACCTGTCTCTGATGTTTCAGTCTGACAGCTCAGTGATCCAGTTGCAGAATCTGAACTGTTCCAATTTGCTACATTAGTTGATCCATTTCTCAGCAGCAATATCTGTGGGGGAATATCAGCAACTATTGTATCAAGTCGAACAGCTGCCTTTAATGAAACTCAGGGATTCTGCTCTGCAGGGACAAAGGTAACAAATGTATCAACTAAATCAGCGGTCCCCAACCGCCGGGTCGCGGCCCAACACTCCTGCACTGGGCCACCCAGCCCACAACAACGAGGAGCACCGATTTGGACGCCGGAGCGCCCAAACTGGACGCAGTGCTCCCAAACTTGGTGCCGACCCCGGCGTGCCACCGGTCCCTCCCCTGACCCTGCCGACTCCAATCCACAAAAGGTTGGGGACCGCTGAACTAAATGTTGAACAATTTATAGAACCGCTGAAACCCTCCCCGTTTAGAAAGACATAAGAAGAAATTAAACTTTGGTATTAGAATACTACAAAATGAAAATAGAATGTAATTGGAAAAAACTCTCTATTTCTGGTGAACTAACTAAAAACCACTGAACTTAAAAAAGTGTTGGAAGGGTAAAGTCTGTTTTATTGTTTGCCCCTAACTTGTTACTGACCCCTCCGTGCAGTTCCTCTCCTGTTGCACGGCAGCCATGTTCGCCCGTGCGCTCTTTTTCCTGTATTCGCCGGCATTTGGTGGCGCATGCGCAGTAGAGGGATTTACCGGTAAGGATCTACTGCGCATTCGCCCGAAAGTCACAAAGTATACGAAAAAAGAAATCGGAAACAGCGTGACTTTCAGGCGCATGCGCAGTAGATTCTTACCGGTAAATCCCTCTACAGCGCATGCGCCACCAAATGCCGGCGAATACAGGAAAAAGAGAGCACGGGCGAACATGGCTGCCGTGAACTCAACAGGAGGGGTCAGTAAAAAGTTAGGGGCATTTGCCCGGGAGGTAGGTGTGGTAACACGGGAGGGGGAAGGGATTTTAGCCCCGGAGGGGTTGAATTCTCCTTTAAGGATGCAAGTTCAGGTATGGGACCTGTTATCCAGAATGCTCGGGACCTGGGGGTTTTTCCAGATAATTGATCTTTCTCTTATTTGGATCTTCATACCTTAAAGCAGTGATCCTAAACCAGTAGCTCGTGAGTAACATGTTGCTCCCCAACTGCTTGGATGTTGCTCCCAGTGGCCTCAAGATGCTTTATTTTTGAATTCCAGGCTTGGAGGCAAGTTTTAGTTGCATAAAATCCAGATGTACTGCCAAACAGAGTCTCCTGGATGCTGCCAGTCCATATAGGAGCTACCCCTAGTCCATCACAGCCCTTATTTTACACCAGCCAGGAACATTTTTCATGCTTGTGTTGCTCCCCAACTCTTTTTACATCTGAATGTTGCTCACGGGTGAAAAAGGTTGGGGACTCCTGCCTTAAAGGGATACAGTCATGGGGAAAAAAAATTCAGTTAATAATGCTGCTCCAGCAGAATTCTGCATTGAAATCCATTTCACAAAAGACCAAACCAATTTTTTTTATATTTAATTTTGAAATCTGACATGGGGCTAGACATATTATCCGTTTCCCAGCTGCCCCAGTCATGTGACTTGTGATCGACTTCAGTCACTCTTTACTGCTGTACTGCAAGTTGGAGTGATATCACCATCTCCCTTCCCCCCCTAGCAACCTAACAACAGAACAATGGGAAGGTAACCAGATAGCAGCTCCCTAACACAAGATAACAGCTGCCTGGTAGATCTAAGAACAACACTCAATAGTAAAATCCAGGTCCCACTGAGACACATTAAGTTACATTGAGTAGGAGAAACAACAGCCTGCCAGAAAGCAGTTCCATCCTAAAGTGCTGGCTCTTTCTGAAGATCACATGACCAGGCAAAATGACCTGAGATGCACCTACACACCAATATTACAACCAAATACACTTGCTGGTTTAGGAATTAAATTTTATATTGTAGAGTGAATTATTTGCAGTGTAAACAGTGCCATTTAGAAATAAAAAACTACATCATAAAAATCATAACCGAATCCCTTTGTCTACTAGAAAATCATGTAAACATTAAATAAACCCAATAGTCTGATTTTGCCTCCAATTAGGATTAATTGTATCTTAGTTGGGATCAAGTACAAGCTACTGTTTTATTATTACACAGAAAAAGGAAATCCTTTTTAAAAATTTGGATTATTCTGATAAAATAGAGTCTATGGGAGATGGCCTTTCCATAATTCGGAGCTTTCTGGATAACGGACACCTGTATATGATTTTTTTTAATAGACATGAATGAATGTTTGTTTCAGTGCTAGGAATACTTTAAAGTAAAAAACAAACAAACAATACAATGCAAATAATTGACGAGTATTGTGGATGCAACTGAACAGCTAATAATTAACCCTTCGTCTGCCAGATCTCTCACTGTTGTGTGTGTTGCCAGTAAACATGGAGTGCTGCGAGCATCACCTAGACTCTACAGCGCTAGCAAAGATAGAACTTTTGCCTCAATGTCGTTGCTTCCATCTTTACAGACACATAGGGGCAGATTTATTAAGGGTCAAATTAGAAATTCTGATTTTTGATTTTTTTTTTTTATGGTCAAAACTCTCAAATTATGAGTTATCCAAACTCAATTAGAGTTTTAATTCCAATTTCGGGATTTATCATACTCTGGCCCTTTAACAACTCAAATTATATTCGCTGCCTAAAACCTGTCAAGTTCATGTATAAGTCAATGGGAGAGGACCAATTTGGACATGTTAGTAGCCTTCCTGACATTCAAGGGTTTTTTTGGAGAAAAAACTCAAATCGAGGTTAGTCTAATTCGATTTGAATTAGATTTGATCGTGAATATTCGTCCAAGTTTTACATATTGAATTTTTTTATATAAATAACCCCCAGTCAAATTTCTAAGTATCAGTATAAATTTAATAGAGTTTTAAAAAAAAAAAACTCGCATGAATTCGAATGAATTTGAAATTCAACCTTTAATAAATGTGTCTCGTAATGTGTTATCTCTTTTAAGACCAGCTTAGTACTAGTCTTGACAGAGGTGAGAAGTTTCGTGATGAATTCGAATACAAGATATCTCCGGGCTTGTCTATGTTACTATGACTTTTTGCCATCCCATAATGTCAATTTTTTAAAGGGATACTGTCATGATTTTTATGATTTGGTTTTTATTTCTAAATTACACTATTTTCACTACAAATAATTCACTCCACAATATAAAAGTTCATTTCTGAACCAGCAAGTTGTAATATTGGTGTGTAGGTTCATCTCCGGTCATTTTGCCTGATCATGTGCTTTCAGAAAGAGCCAGCACTTTAGGATGGAACTGCTTTCTGGCAGGCTGTTGTTTCTCCTACTCAGTGTAACTGAATGTGTCTCAGTGGGACCTGGATTTTACTATTGAGTGTTGTTCTTAGATCTACCAGGCAGCTGTTATCTTGTGTTACGGAGCTGCTATCTGGTTACTTTCCCATTGTTCTGTTGGGGGAAGGGAGGGGGTGATATCACTCTAACTTGCAGTACAGCAGTAAAGAGTGAGTGAAGTTTATCAGAGCACAAGTAACATGACTGGGGGCAGCTGGGAAACTGACAATATGTCTAGCCCCATGTCAGATTTCAAAATTTAATGTAAAAATAAATCTGTTTGCTCTTTTGAGAAACAAATTTCAGTGCAGAATTCTCCCGGAGCTGAGCATTTTTTCCCATGACAGTATCCCTTTAATGTTTGGTACTCTTTCATTTTATTTATTTTCTTTTGTGATCATTTTTTTTTTGTCACTTTATTTAAAAGAAAATTAACATTTGCAAATGATAAAATGGTTTTATTCTTGGATTTGATATGAACTGGAATTTTCTGTGAAGGCAGGGAAATTTCTGTCATGTGATGGGACTGACTATACTTGCATAAGGCATGCTAACACTGGTTATTCACAGCTTTTATAATTGTTCTCTGCTTGCTTGCTTCATGATTTCTTACCCCATGGCCTCAATGTCTTTAAAGCTGGCTTCAGTCGTGCCGGGGGATCTGCAGGAGCGACCAGGGATATCCCGGGAATGCTTGAGAGGGGCACCGTGTGGGATAGAAACTGCATAGGCAATGTCCTAGAAGAGGCCATGAATTGTTTTGCGGAGATGCAGAGACAGACAGAAGAGAAGTTCCGTTTGTGGATAGAGAAGTTGACCCGACTGGACACAGATGAAGAAGGCAAACAGCAGCTGGAGCCAAATGAGGCCAAACTTCAAATAGTTGGGCAAAGGCTAACACCCAGCAGTTCATCCGTACCAGAAAGCCCTGTATTACCAAGTTATCAGAATGTCGACACATTAGATTTCCCATCATTAAACAACAACAACAACTTCCCCCCACCCTTCCCAGAGAATGGAAATATAGGGGAGCAGGAATTGAATCCATCCTAGGCCCTTGCTGGATCTCTGTTGTTTACCCCTCAACTTGCACTAACCAAGTGCTCTTCTCTTTATTGATTTATATTTTCTTAGGCATAGGCTGAAAATACCAATTATCTAACCAAAGCTCGGCCTGATTCAGCTTATGCTGTATCATCATCATCATCATCATCGAGAAGCTTTGACATAAGCTCCTTCCATACCCTTCTGCTCCTTTTGCATGCCAGTAGACTGACATGGGGGATGGTGAAAGCCCAAAAAATGCACAAAATGCTATTACCTTAAAGGGGATTGATCGTGAAAATGAAAATTTAATATAAGCTCCAGCATAATGAAATAAGAATCTTTCTAAATACAATCAATTAAAAATTCTGTACTGTGCCTTAAAGGAGAAGGAAAGCTACGGAGGCATTTTATTGCCAATAGATTAGCTGCAATAGTGCAAGCTAGAATGCTATATTTATTCTGTAGAATGTTTTACCATACCTGAGTAAAAAGCTCTAGAAACTCTCTGTTTGTTTAGAATAGGAGCTGCAGTATTAATGTGGTGTGACATCACTTCCTGCCTGAGTCTGTCCCTGCTCTGGGCTCAGATTACAGTAGAGAAGGGAGGGGTGGGGGGGAGAGGAGCAAACTGAGCATGCTCTTGCCCAGGGCAATGAGGTTTAAACTGAAGGCAGGAAGTCTGATACAGAAGCCCATGAGTACATAATAGAAGGAAAGAAATTCAGTATTTCTTTTGACAGGGGACTCAGAGCAACATTACGTGGGGGGGTTTACTGGTATATTTAGATGGACCTTTCTGATAAGGCTTACTTAGTTTTAACCTTTTCTTCTCCTTTAATGCAGGAGCCGGGCGTCAGATAATCATTGACAGTTAGATCCAATATGTCTTATAGGGGAGCTCCTTTCCTAGCAGATGTATTAGAGGTCACTCTATTAAACTCACCAGACATCATGTCTCTCTACATGCAGAATTTGTGCCAAATGCCGTTATTTTGTTAGATTTTGTTTGTACTGGAATCAGTTATTTGAGTGAGCTCTAATACATCTGCTAGGAAAGGAGCCCCCCTATAAGATATATTGGATCTAACTGTCAATGAATATCTGACACCCAACTGCTGCATGAAGAGAGATTGAAGAGAAACAGATGCTGAGAGAGGAATAGTGAAGATAAACTTGATTATTTCAGAAACAATGCAGAATATTTAATTGATTTATTTCAGTGTTGAAGCTTATATAAATTTTTCATTTTCGGGATAGTTTCCCTTTAATATTGCCTGTTACAAAGTATGTGGCATTTTGTTCAAGCGCTGCGGGTGCAGAAATCTGCAACCTGTGGTGCTCTTCAAACGCCATTGTTGGAAATCATGAAAATTGTAATCAACATTTGGCCATTAGCTATAGGTTATTGGATTAATGGTGCCACAGGGGTGTTCAACCCTACACCCCTCCCGCTGTTAATCCCTTTATTGGCCTTATTTTAAAGGGGCTGTTCACCTTCAAACACCTAGTTGCTTTCAGATTTCAGACTTTTTCCAACATTTTTACATTTGTGGAAAGTTACATTTTTCCACTTCTAAAGCAGCTCGGGGTGGGGGGGGGGGTCGCAGACCCTGTAAACTGCTCTAAATTTAGATGTAGTTGATACATTTCACTTATCTTTGTCCCTGTTGAGCAGAATCCCTGAGTTTCATCAAAGGCAGCTGTTAGACTTGATACAGTAGTTGCTGATATTTCACAGATGCTGCTGAGAAAAATGTATCAAATAATTGTATCAACTAAATGTAGGAAATTGTAACAGTTCAGAGTCTGCGCTTGAATTACCGAGCTGCCAGACTCAAACACCAGAGACCCGAACATTAATCTTTGAAGTTAGATTTTGAAAAAAAAACGGTTAAATGGAAAGTAACTGAAAAAAGTCTTTATTTCTGGGGAACAATCTGAAAACAGTAAAAGTGTTTGGAAGGTGAACAACCCCTTTAGGATCAGGGCACAGGCTCAGATTCAGGGAGATTAGTCCCCAGAGGCAAATCTCCTTTTCTTTGGGGCGACTAATCTCCCCGAACTGCCTCCCGCCGGCTAGAATGTAAATTGTCTGCAGGATGGCACTCGGAGAGCTTAGTTTTTCCAAGTCACCTGTATTTTCTTAGTGAGTGCCATCCCGCCGGTGATTTACATTCCATCCAGCGGAAGGCAGTTCAGGGGGATTAGTCACCCAGAAGAATAGAAGATTTGTCGCCGGGGCGATTAATCTCCCCAAACTGCCTCCCGCCGGGTAGAATGTAAACTGCCGGCAGGAGCTTTGTTTACCGAGGTTGCCTCATGAGTAAAGTTCGGGCAACTTTGGAAAACGAATTGCTCCGAGTTCCATCCCGCCAGTGATTTACATTCTAGCCAGCAGTAGGCAGTTTGGGGAGATTAGTCTCCTGGTGATTCTTCTTCAGGGCGACTAATCTCCCTGAATCTGAGCGTGAGATCAGACCCTTTAGGGTTTCACTGACAAACAGAGAGCCTCTCATCCTAAACACCCTGGTCTATGTTTTAAAAGTATCTGTATTGCAATTTTTTTTATCCAGTGTCAAGCACCGGCTACTAAGCTCCATTGAGACTCCCTGATTATGCTGGGCGCTTTATATCTGCACTACTATAGGTTGGGGATCCCTGCCTTTTTTATTTAATGTAAAGCTATGCATTATAACACTTATCTTGCTCCTGTGGGAAAGTATTTTGTGTTCCTTGTCTGGGCTCCGATTCCTTTTGCACTGGTTTTGATCTAACAATACCCTGCCTTGTTTATCAGTAGCTTTACATCAGGAAACCATAGGCAACTCCCTGTTCAGAAGGTTACCACATACAGGGGAATTCACAAAAAAGGAGAGAGACATTTTTTGGAGTAAAAGTATTGGAAAACTGGAATATAATACTTTCTCTATATTCACAAACAGAAATCCTCCGAAAATGCAGACTCAACCGCCACTTTTCATGTCTTAGTGAAACTGTTTACAGACAGTTTTATGAATTTGTCTTTCACACAACAAAGAAAATTGTGCAAAAATGACATTTTAAACGACATTTTAAAAATGGAGTAAAGCTCAGTATAACTCTTCCCCATGTGTCCGATCAATTCTAAAATAATCTGCTCTGCTTTAGTTCAGCCAATCTTCACTTCACACCTTGTAGGAGCCCCATTGGGGAATTATTATCATATTAATAGGGATCAGCATTTTATAGTCAGGGCACAAGTTTGTGTCTAAAGGTGGCCATACACGGGCCGATAAAAGCTGCCGACAGACCATGTCGGCAGCTTATTGGCCCGTGTATGGGGGCCCCCGACGGGCTTCCCCGATCGAGATCTGTCCGAAAGTCGGCCATATCTCGATCGGATGGGGTTAAAAATTCCGTCGGATCGCGGCCGCATCTGTTCGTTGATGCGGTCCCGCGATCCGACCGCCTGTTTGTGAGAGCTAGGATCCGATCGTTGGGCCCTAGGGCCCACGATCGGATCTGCCCAATATTGCCCACTTTGAAGGTGGGCATATCGGAGGGAGATCCGCTCGTTTGGCGGCATCGCCAAACGAGCGGATCTATCCGTGTATGGCCACCTTAACCCTATAGGTGTAAAAGCCTCATTAACGAAAACACTGATTAAACAAATTTTACATAAACATTATTTTACTAGTGTTCGCCTAATGAATGAGGCAATATGAGTAATTTGAGTGAATATATCATCTAAAGGCAAAGTAAAGCCTCCCAGGTTGTAGCAGAAATTAGACACTTGACCTAAGATAATAAAACATATTTCTGATACAAATCCCAATCTGATGCAAAATGGCATTTCTTGTATCTTGCTACAGAAATATAATTACACAAACATGTAGGCTGATTTAGAAAGCCCAGGTTATCCTGGAAAAAAATGATGTATAATAGTTACAGACAAATTCAGAAAAAATGCGTGAAAGACAACATCTGAAAAGACAAAGTTACAAAAGTGGAGAGAGAGGTTTGTGAATTTAGTGGGAAATCTGACATTTTTATCTCCACTTTTATTTAGTCTGAACATCACCACTTTTGTGAATTCCCCCATAGTGTGACCAATAATAAAGACTACAACCCCCCCCCCCATAAAGTTCACTTCATAAACCCGGGAACTGATTCAAGTGGAGCCACAACCCACTGGCCTTTTTCTACTTTAATGGTTTTAGTTTGAAAATTGTAGCTGCTCATGACAACATCTTCAGGTTACTCCAATGTGTATCTGTACAGGTAACAAAATACTTCCACCCTGGAGCACCTTGTGTTTTTAGTGTTTTAATTAATCCAGTTATGGGCAACCTGCAGTTATCCAGCGCTGGGGAAGGAATTGGGAATTATTGGTCGGCATTATCTAACCGCTGATTGCCAATGCCTTTTACTAATAGCTTCATTGATTCAGTAAATGGTGGGTGTCCTCATTTACGGGTGGTTAGATATTGAATGATTTAATTGTGAGCTCCTCAGTCTATTTGCTGGCTGAACACAACACACTCATGCGGTCTGTCCCTGGTGGTTTCACCTGCTCTAACCGGTTGATTTCAGCAATTTGCAATGTGCTGCTGACACACAGTATGGTTGGGTTGTTTGCAGTAGGAAGCCCGCCAATAAGCCATTTATATGTCTAAAACAGATGCGAAAAATGATTATTAAATATCCACTACAGGTTGGGTGCATGTTAATAATAATAATGAGCCTATAGGTTTAAAATCCTCACCAAAAAAAAAACCACAATCCCCTTTTCCATTGACACTTAGGGGCATATTTATCAAGGGTCAAATTCAAAAAGACCAACTGAAATGATGTTGAATGTTGTTTTTTTTTTTTTTTTTTTTTTTGGCCGAATAGGTCAGTTTTCGATCTAATAGGTCCGTATTCGTTTTTGGATTTTTCAAAGTCCACCAATTGACTCCAAATAGATTCTAGCAGGTCCCCCATAGGCTAAATTTTCAATTCTTTTTCAAATTCAAATCGAATTTGGACTATTGCCTAGTCAAAGTACATAAAAATAGCTTGAAATACTAATTTTTTTCAATTCAAAAATTCACCTTGACCTTTGATAAATCTGCCCCCAAGTCCAACGCATCTAATTCTACGGCCTTAAAGGAGAAGGAACAGTTAAAACTAAGTAAGCTTTATCAGAAAGGTCTATATAAATACACCAGTAACCCCTCAAAGTAATGCTGCTCTGAGTCCTCTGTCAAAAGAAACAGCACATTTCTTTCCTTCTATTGTGTACTCATGGGCTTCTGTATCAGACTAACTGTTTTCAGCTTAAACCTCCAGGGCTTGGGCTTGAGCATGCTCAGTTTGATCCTCTCTCCCTCCCTGCAGTAATCTGAGCCCAGAGCTATGAGTGAGCAGGGAGAGACTCAGGCAGGAAGTGATGTCACACCAAGCTAATATGGCAGCTGATATCCTAAATAAACAGAGACAGTGTCTAGAGCTAATTACTCAGGTATGGAAAAGCATTCTAAAGAATAAAAATGGCTTTCTAGCTTGCACTGTTGTGGCTAATATAATAAACTGCCTTGGTAGCTTTCCTTCTCTTTTAAGCGGCTACTCAATGCAGTAGTGCAGTGCTGCTTGTATAAATGCCCCGAGAAGATTGTTCCCAAATGGTCCCTATAGCTGGCTGCTGTCATTTAGTTTATTTTAAATGTATAATCTACAAAGAATTCCCCTTTTAGAAACCAGACTATGTCTAGAGATCCCCAGAGCGTGACCACTCTAGCTTTTGTCCGTATATCTCCCAGAATGCCACAGTTGCAATCGTTTTTTGGGGCGGTTGGAGTGAAGCTTATTGTTCAGCAGCAGCTGGAGGGCTGGCGGGATGTGTCACAGGGCAATAAATAAAAATGTATATGTTAACTCCTGTTGTATAATCTTCATTCAGCCTAGCTGGTATTGTCCTGTGTTTGTATGCATAGAAAATACAAATACAGCCCTTTATAATGGTATATGGGTTTATACCTTTCATTTGGTTTCTACACCCTTTAACAGTTTGGATGGAGTCATTTTCAATACTTTGTATCCTCCTGGTATAGATCTAAGCCAAGGTACAAGAAATGTTGTTTAGGCTTTAAACGAGCTTAATCGATCCCTAGATGTAACATTTACATAAAGGAAACCAAAAAACGCATTATATGAATAATGCTAGAAATGCTGTATTTTATATACAGAACTTACTGTACCAGCAGAGGGATTTACTAACCCTATATAACCCTATAAGGATCCAGGCCTTCAAAGTTGTGCACAGGAGCTCACCATCTTGTGTCTTGTTAGGGGATCTCCTGCGTGTCCGTGGCACTGCACATGCTCAGCATCTTCTGGGCTATTGTTAGAGCTTATGGGCAGATTTACCAAAAAGTTGAATTTTCGAATTTACGTGAATTGTTTTTTACTGTAATAAATTTGAAAATACAACTCGAATGGGAGGTTCTTAAAGAAAAACGCCTAATATTCGATCGAATAGGAACCATCCAAAAATTCGATTTGTATTCGATTCATGTTTTCCCTCAGAAAAAAACTCAAACGTCAAGGCTATTAACATCTTCAAATGGCTCAACGGACCATTGATTTCTACATTTAGGTGCCCAATATTCAAATTAAGACTGTTTCCATAGTCTAGCTGTGATAAATCTCACATTCAAATTTAATTTAAAATTCGATTTTTGACACCAAAATTCTTAATTCAAATTTACTATTCGACCCTTAAAGGGGTTGTTAACTTTTAGTAAGATGTCGAGTGGTATTCTGAGACAATATGCAATTGGTTTTCATTTTTTATTATTTGTGGTTTTTGAGCTTTTTATTCAGCAGCTCTCCAGTTTGTAATTTCTGCCATCTGGTTGCTAGGGTCCAAATTACCCTAGCAACCATGCACTGATTTGAACAAGAGACTGGGATATGAATAGGAGAGGGCTGAAAAAAAAGGCAAATAATAAAAAATGGATAGAAAATAAATAATGAAGAACGATTGAAAAGTAGCTTAGAATTGGCCATTCTGTAACATGCTAAAAGTTAACGTAAAGGTGAACCACTCCTTTAATAAATCTGCCTCTAAGTTTAGGGGTCGTCAGGAAAACATCAAACAAATTCTCCTCTGTCCTAGAAACATTCTTTTCAGCTGCCATGCAATATAATTCTAGATTAAATTCCCCGAATCCAGGATTCGATTCGTGTTTCGGCCAGGATTCGGGCTTTTTCAGCAGGATTTGGCCGAATCCTTCTGCCCGGCCGAACCAAATCCGAATTTGCATATGCATATTAATGCAAATTAGGATTCGGGCCGGTATTCGGCCGAATCTTTCTCGAAGGATTCAGGGGTTCGGCAAATCCAATATAGTGGATTCACTGCATCCCTAGTCGTGACTTTTATATTCTATATACACTGCATATATAACATAGGCAATTGGTGGATGTTCTCTGAATCCACAGAAAAGATGAAAATCTCAGATTTTCACCACTAAGGGGGTTATTTATCAAAATCCAATTTTTTTTTCCTATTTTAAATTAAAAAAAAAAGCTGACATACTAGAATCATGATTTACCCTTATTTATTATTACAAAAAAAACAGATGGGGAAAACTGGGACTTTCGGATTGTCGCGCCAAAAATCTGAATTTTTCCAGATTTGACACACGCAAAATCAGAATTTTTTGGATTTGACACCTGCAAAATTAGCATTTTTTTGGATTTGCCACCCGAAAAATCAAAACATTTTTACATTTGATATCAGAATTTTTTTCATCCCTAAAAAGTCAGAATTTGTCAAGATACGACGCCTGAAAAGTACGATTGTTTTTTTAATTTGAGGCCCAAAAGTCTGAATTTTTTGGATTTGAAGCCGGAAAAGTCTGAATTTTTTGTGATATCGGCAGAAAAGACCAAAATGTTTGGATTATCATACGAAACCCAGTGCAGGCAATAATCTCTTCAAATTGCAAATAGGACCTCTGCCATTGACTTGTACAGGACCTCGACAGGTTCAATACGACGGAGTATTTTCAGCTTCAGACTTTTGCATCCTCAGAGTATAATAAATCTTTAAAAA
This sequence comes from Xenopus petersii, assembly GCA_038501925.1. Lineage (NCBI taxonomy): Eukaryota > Metazoa > Chordata > Amphibia > Anura > Pipidae > Xenopus > Xenopus petersii. Next base: position 201,043,001 of record CM076673.1, on the reverse strand, counting down.
TTCTAGGCTATTTTTAGAGCAGGGAGGGAAATCATCTGACAAACACGGAATTAAAAAAATATTTTCCCCTTCCCACCCCTAATTTGCATATGCAAATTAGGATTCTGTTGGGTGTTCGGGCGAATCTTTCATGAAGGATTCTGGGTTTCGGCCAAATCCAAAATAAGTGGTATCATCCGTCGCATATCATTTATGTGATTTATTATTTTTTTCCCTATGACATTGGAAAATACGATTTTTCACCCTGGTTCTGGATATGTTTAACCTAATATTATTGTTTTGTGTTCATAAACATAGTCACAACATTACACAGTCCCTGTACCCAAATGAAATAGTTTCCCTTCAGTTTTCAGCTTTTATCTGAATCCTGGATGACTATTTGGGATCAGTTATCTGGAAACCCGATATCCAGAAAGCTCCTAATTACGGAAAGGCCGTCTCCCATAAACTCCATTTTATCCAAATAATTCAGATATAATTAATCCTTATTGGAAGCAAAACCAGCCTATTGGGCTTTATTTAATGTTTACATGATTTTCTAGTAGACTTAATGGATGAAGATTCAAATTACAGAAAGATCCGTTATCTAGAAACCCCCAGGTCCGAGCATTCTGGATAACAGGTCCAATACCTGTACTACAAGAACTTTTATGGCTTAAGATTTAGGGGCAGATTTATCAAGGGTCAAATTTGAAAAACTTCGAAATTCAAAAAGACCAACGAAATTAAATCAAAGGTTTTTTTTGGCCGAAGAGGTCTGTTTTTGATTGAATTGGAATAGTTCCAATTGAAGTAATGGCGCAATTGCATTAAAAAAAACTTCGATTTTTCAAAGTCCACCAATTACTCCAAAAAGGTTCTAGGAGGTCCCCCATAGGCTAAAACAACAATTCGGCAGGTTTTAGATGGCGGATGGGCGAAGTCGAATCTTTAAGATACAGTACATGATAAATTTCTAAATTCTTTTCAAATTTGAATTGAATTTGACTACGGAGTACACAAAAAATTAGCTTGAAATTTGAATTTTTTTTAAATTAGAATTTTCCCTTCGACCTTTGAAAAATCTGCCCCTTAAAGCCCAATTTTTTTTAAGAGGAAAATCCATGAGGAAATGGGTCCCCTTGAAAAATTATCAAAAAACATAATTTTATTTTTCCTGGGGAATATATTGATGTAAAAATAATTTTGATTTGGGTTCCAATTTAATATGAAAATATTAAAAGAAATACAGTAGTACAGGTAAAGGACCTGTTATCCAGAATGCTTGGGACCTGGGGTTTCCAGATAACGGATCTTTCCATAATTTGGACCTTTATACTTAGTCTACTAGAAAATCATGTAAACATGAAATAAACCCAATAGGCTGGTTTTGCCTCCAATAAGGATTAATTATATCTTAGTTGGGATCAAGTACAAGTTACTGTTTTATTATTACACAGAAAAAGGAAATCATTTTAAAAATTTGGATTATTCGGATAAAATGGAGTCTATGGGAGACGGCCTTTCTATAATTCTGAGCTTTCTGGATAACGGGTTTCCGGATAACAGATCCCATACCTGTACTGGTGTGAAACGGACTACTGGATACAAATGGTTTCAGATAGAAATAGCAATCCAGGATTCAGATCAAACGCAGAAATCTCTGAATAGCGGGTTTCCGAATAACGGATCCCATACCTGTTTATTTGTAGTTTTGTTTGGCAGGCTATTCCATTGCTTGCAGCTTCTGCCTTGCCTTTAGAATCCATTGTTCTCTGTGCCATTGTTTTTCGGTCTGTTCTCCGTTTATTTTTATTCCTAGATTGGCATCAAGTTCTAATGAGTTTATGGGGTTTCCAGGCTGGAATGGCAAAGGGATATGTATTTGAATGCTGGTAGCCAAGTCCCATTATTGATGATGGTCTCCCATATGGACAGCATGAAATAGAAAATAGACTCTAGAAGCAGATTCTGTTCACTTTATTAACTTGCAGTCTCAGCGTAGAGTGTTTATCTTGAGTAAGGAAGACACTTCTCTTGGCTCTTCATGTGTACAATGAAATAGAGTTCTACTTCTTTATAGCACTAGGCACATTCTCTTGACCAATGTGCAGTAAATGAATTTGTTGGGTGTCACAGTCTACAGGCTGGAAAAGGCTAAAAGTAAGTAAGCTTTATTAGCAAGGTCTATATAAATACAACAGTAAACCCTCAAAGTAATGCTTCTCTGAGTCAAAAGAAACAGCACATTTCTTTCCTTCTATTGTGTACTCATGGGCTTCTGTATCAGACTAACTGTTTTCAGCTTAAACCTCCAGGGCTTGGGCTTGAGCATGCTCAGTTTGCTCCTCCTCCCCTCCCTGCTGTAATCTGAGCTCAGAGTGAGCAGGGAGAGACTCAGGCAGGAAGTGATGTCACAACAAGCTAATATGTCAGCTGCTATCCTAAACAAACAGAGAGAGTTTCTAGAGCTGGTTACTCAGGTATGGTAAAGCATTCTGCAGAATAAATATAGTGTTATAGCTTGTACTATTGTGGCTAATCTACAGGCAATAAACTGCTTCGGTAGCTTTTCTTGTCCTTTAATGACTAACCTTGAATGGAATCTTCTTGTACAAAGCTAAAGTACAGTGGAACCCTGGTTTTACGTTACCCGGGGACAGCGTCAAAAAAGGCTGAAAATCTGGGGGAAAAAGACGCTCGTTAGCTTGTATGGGACCAAGAACTGTATCAATTCTGGAAAAAAAACAGAAAATCTGGGTATGGAAAATCAGGGTTCTGCTGTAAAATATTGTCTGCAGTGAAGCTCAACCTGCATCCCTCCAGCTGTTCATTTAAATTGGGGTGAGCAATCTGCATCCCTCCAGCCTGTCCATATAAATTGGGGTGGGTAATCTGCATCCCTCCAGCTGTCCATATAAATTGGGGTGAACAATCTGCATCCCTCCAGCTGTCCATATAAATTGGGGTGAGCAATCTGCATCCCTCCAGCTGCTGAACTTACTTGGACTCTCCATGTTCTAAATGTCTCAGCAGCCCCAGAAATGGAATTTTTTGCTTTGACTGTAACCGGGTAGATTGTAGATTAAAGCTTTACAAAAATATGATATACCAGGCTTCTTACACTTGATTGGCCCCGTTCATGAGACCAGATGAAAGGATAATCTAATAGCAGTCAGGAATGAAGCGGAGCTGCTGGGAAATGGAGCTACAGGGAGCAGATCTCTGTTTAGGATCAGTCCTTTCCTCCCCTTCAATCAAAGTGTTATTGTATTTACAATGTATATCTTTTTGCAACAATTCTGTAAGACCCCCACATGTATCTACTGTAAGTTAGAAGAAATAAATATACGTTGCTTTTCTGGATTTCTGACTCGTGATTTTGTTTCTGTGGGATACGTCTGAGAAGGGCAAATGAAGCCTCCAGTGATGCCAATGAGTAAAACATTAGTACTTACATTCTTGTACGTCCCAGTGTCTTAAAGGAGAACTAAAGCCTAACTAAAGAACTAGCTAGAAATATTCTACTTTGTTTTGTGCTTCTGTACCAGCCAAGTTAGTCCTGCAGCGGGTCGGGTGCCCAAGGGTTACCCGCACAAACCTGAGGGTAGAAGTTTCGGTTGCGGGTATAGATGCGGTTTTGCGGGTCTGACCGCGGGCTTCTCAATATCGAAAATTACTCTTTTTTTTCTAATCACTTCTACATATGATGATGTCACTTCTGGTTTACAATGACAGCACTTCCTGATTCTTGATGGTCAGCGGGTCCGGGTTGCGAATAAGGTACTGGTGGGTCCAAGCGAGGTAAGAATTCGGGTGCAGGTTGCGGGTACGGGTTCCAAAAAATGGACCTGCGCAGGACTCTAGCCCAAGGCAACCACAGCCCTTTAGCAGTAAAGATCTGTGTCTCCAAAGATGCCCCAGTAGCTCCCCATCTTCTTTTCTGCTGATTCACTGCACATGCTCTGTGCTGCTGTCACTTACTGAGCTTAGGGAGCCACTCACAATATACAGTACACATAGAATAGAAATGTCACAATATAAGGCTGATTAGTAATTAATACACATAATTACTACATGGCAGCACAGAAACCAGTGCAATTAGCATCAGAATTGAATAATCAGCAAACCTGTAGCATCAGCTTATATTACAGCCAGGGAAGCTCATTTTCTGCTGGATAATTAGTGACGAGCCCTAAGCTTAGCTTCTCAACAGCCAATCAGAGCCCACTGAGCATGTGAGTGTCACAGACACTTTCCAAGATGGTGACCCCCTGTGACAAGTTTGAAGTCCTGGATCATTGCTGCTATTGACAAGCTCAAACTTTAGCCTCGTGCAATAAGTTCACTATATAAAATATAATATTTTTAGCCACATTCATTTTTAGGGGTTAGTTCTCCTTTAACTGCAGTTACCAAGATGTTGGACTATAACTCCCAGCACAATTTAAACCTTGATCTTTCTGTAATTTGAATCTTCATACCTTAAGTCTACTAGAAAATCATATAAACATTAAATAAACCCAATAGGCTGGATTTGCCTCCAATAAGGATTAATTATATTTTAGTTGGGATCAAGTACAAGTTACTGTTTAATTATTACAAAGAAAAGGGAAATCATTTTTAAAAATTTGGATTATTTGATTACAATGGAGTCTATGGGAGATGGTCATTCCATAACTGAGCTTTCCGAATAATGGATCCAATACCTGTATATAAATAAATGAAGATCAATTGAAAAGTTGTTTAGAATTGGCCGTACTATAACATACTAAAAATTGACTTAAAGGTGCAACACCCCTTTTAAGAGTTAGAACCAAACAAAGACGGATATTTCAATTTTCTTTTGCAACTAATCCATTCAGAAAGTGCAGTAAATGTATTGGAAATTGCTTAGATGTTTCCTTTTCTACCTCGCAGGTGTGTTATAGTTCTATTTTAAAGGGATCCTGTCATCGGAAAAAACATGTTTTTTTCAAAACACAATCAGTTAATAGCGCTGCTCCAGCAGAATTCTGCACTGAAATCCATTTCTCAAAAGAGCAAACAGATTTTTTTTCTATTCAATTTTGAAATCTGACATGGGGCTAGACATATTGTCAGTTTCCCAGCTGCCCCTGGTCATGTGACTTGTGCTCTGATAAACTTCAGTCACTCTTTACTGCTGAACTGCAAGTTGGAGTGATATCACCCCCTCCCTCCCCCCCCCCCCCCAGCAGCCAAACAACAGAACAATGGGAAGGTAACCAGACAGCAGCTCCCTAACACAAGATAACAGCTGCCTGGTAGATCTAAGAACAACATTCAGTAGTAAAATCCAGGTCCCACTGAGACACATTCAGTTACATTGAGTAGGAAAAACAGCAGCCTGCCAGAAAGCATTTCTCTCCTAAAGTGCAGGCACAAGTCACATGACTGTGGCAGCAGGGAAACTGACAATATGTCTAGCTCCATGTCAGATTTCAAAATCGAATATAAAAAACAACTGTTTGCTCTTTTGAGAAATGGATTTCAGTGCAGAATTCTGCTGGAGCAGCACTATTAACTGATGTGTTTTGAAAAAAACATGTTTTCCTGGGACAGTATCCCTTTAATAGTTCATACTTCTGTTGGGATCCATAGCAAGTCTCTGTGGATTAGCCCAAACTCATGTTTTGTTATAAACTCAAGTTTTCACGGACTGATGTTTATATTGCATGTTTTAATACTTTTAGGGGGTTATTTATCAAATTCCAAATTTATCTAATTATTTTCTTTAATCTACTAAAATCTTCATGGGTTATTTACCCTTATTTATCAATACATTTCCCCGAAAAAGTCCAGTTCAGGAAAAAAACTCAAAAAAAAAATCTTCTGAAAATTTAAATCTGAAGTTTTCAGATTTTCCGCCTGAAAAATCCGATTTATTTTTTTTTTCAGATTTTTTCCCGAAAACCACAAAATCTTATAAAATTGATTATTGCACAAAACCCAGCGCAGATCAGAATATCTTCGGGACTTCTCCCATTCACTTATATAAAACCTCCGCCTGTCTGAAATGCCGGATTTTCAGATTCTGACCTTTTCCATCCTCGGGGGAATAATAAATCCTGGAAAATTCAAGTTTTTTTTTTTTTTTGTTTTTTTTTTTTTTCAATAAAAAATCTTATTTTATAGTCCGAAAAACTAAATTTTTCTAGTTTTTGGGATTCAGACTTTAATGAATAACCCCCTAACTGTCCCTTTAAAACTATGATGGGCAGCCACACGTTAAGACCATAGACTTTCCCTTGGACACAGAACAAAATATGTAAATATTTTTCACTTCCTGAAACATTTGTCTGATTTTTCCACTGACTTACAGTTCATCTAAGGGGCATATATATTTATCAAGGGTCGAATTTCGAATTGAAAAAACTTTGAAATACAAATTCTTTTTTTTTTTGGTCGAATAGGTCCGTATTCGGCCGAATTTGAATCATTCGAATCGAAGTAATAGCGCATTTGATCGAATTCGATTCGAAGTTTTTCCCAAAGAAAACTTTGATTTTTCAAAGTCCACCAAATAGGTTCTAGGAGGTCCCCCATAGGCTAAAACAGCAATTCGGCAGGTTTTAAATGGCCAATGGCCGAAGTCGAATTTTTAAAGAGACGGTACATGATAAACTTTGATATTCAAATTTTCGATTTTTTTTTTTTTTAAAATCGGATTTGGACTATTCCCTAGTCGAAGTACACAAAAATACCTCGAAATTCCGTTGACCTTTGATAAATCTGCCCCTTGGTGTTCAGCTTTACAGCATATGAGATGGTTCGGACCAATTTTTTTTAGGGATGCACTGAATCCAAGATTCAGTTCGGAATTCAGCCTTTTTCAGCAGGATTCGGCCGAATCCTTCTGTCTGAACCAACGTCTAATTTGCATATGCATTCGCTATTCAGCTGAATCTTTCATGAAGGATTCGGGCGAATCCAAAATAGTGTATTCGGTGCATCCCTAATTTTTTTTCGGGTGGGTTTGGCTTTAATACGAAATGCCTTTTGAAGCTAGTTACTGTGTTTCTTGTGCATGCAAGCCCTGTACCTTTCTGTCTGCTCATTCTGTACATGTATTTAACCTATACGTGTCTTTAACCCATACGTGTCTTTAACCTATACGTGTATTTAACCTATAAGTTATAAGGTTTGCTGTTGGCAAGTGTGGAAGATACCAGTGTGGAGCTACAAAACTAAAAGACTTGTTTTCCCTTCTGATGAAGATTTGACGTAACCCCCCTATTGTCTGTGGGTAGGTGAGCGCATCCCTCTGCATGTGTATATATACATTTCCAATACATTTTCTGCCTGATTCTATACATGGAGCTGCAATTTGACACGTGCAACACTTCCTTCCTAATCCGACAGATTTCGACGTTTTAAACCATTAGGAATGTTGACGTTTTTTTTGCACGTTTAAAACCAAAGAGGAGAACAATATCATTTGTGTACGTGGAGATTATAATCTGAGTCCTGGGGCCGTGCTGTCGTTCCAGGACTAGTTTGGATTCGGCCGAACCCCCGATTCTTTCACGAAAAATTAGGCGAAATACTGAACCGAATCCTAATTTGCTTATGGGATGGGGAAACCATTTTTTTACTTCCTTGTTTTGTGACAAAAAGTCATGCGATTTACCTCCCAGCCCCTAATTTGCCTATGCAAATTCGGTTCGGCCAGGCAAAAGGATTCGGCCGAATACAAATCCTGCTGAAAAAGTCTGAATCCCAAACCGAATCCTGGATTCGATGCATCCCTAGCAGGGACACACGGGCAGATTCGGGGAGATTAGTCGCCCGGCAACAAATCTCCTCTTCTTCAGGGCGACTAATCCCCCCCGAACTGCCTCCCCTGCCTTTCCGCCAGCTGGAATGAAAATCACAGGTGGGATGGCAGTCGGAGCACTTCGGTTTCTGAAGTCGCCCAAAATTGCCTTACGGGGAAACTACGGACGACGGAAAAACGAAGCGCTTTGAGTGCCATCCCGCCGGCAATTTTTATTCAAGGCAGTTTAGGGAGATTAGTCGCCCGAAGAAGAGGAGATTTGTCTCCAGGCGACTAATCTCCCCGAATCTGACATTGTATCCCTGCCCTAGAGAGGTTGTTCACCATCCAAACACTTTTTTTTCTTTTTCAGTTCAATTGTTTTCAGATTATTTCCTAGAAATAAACACTTTTTTTCAATTACTTTCCATTTTCATTTTTTACCATTATTGTTTTCAAAATCGAAGTTTAAATTTTAATGTCTGGTTTTTCATCGCAGACTCTAAACTGTTACAATTTTGCAACATTTAGGGGACAGATTTATCAAAGGTCGAAGTGAAAATTCTAATAAAATAAAAAAAATCGAATTTCGAGCTACTTTTTATGTGCTTTGACTAGGGAATAGTCCAAATTAGATTAGAAAATGTTGAAGTTTATCATGTACTGTCTCTTTAAAAATCCGACTTCAACCATTCGCCATCCAAAACCTGCCGAATTGCTGTTTTAGCCTATTTGGAGTCAATTGGTGGACTTTGAAAAATCAAAGTTTTTTTGTTTTTTTTTTTGAGAAAAACGTTGAATCATATGATTGGAATGCGCTATTACTACGTTTCGAATTAGATTGTAAATGGACCTATTCGGCCTAAAAAACTTTAATTTCAGTCGGTGTTTTTGAATTCGAATTTCAACGTTTTTCAAATTTGAAATTCGACCCATGATAAATCTGCCCCAAATTTGATACATTTAGTTGATACATTTCTCAGCAGCATCCGTGGGGGAATATTAGCAACTACTGTATCAAGTCTAACCCCAGAGATTCAGCAGATCAGCAGGGACAAAGATAAGAAATGTATCCACTAAATGTATCAATTTAGAGCAGTTTACAGGGTCGGCGACCCCCCACCAGAGATGCTTTAGAAGGTGAAAAATTAAACTTTACACTTCAATATTAGAAAAACATAGAAAGTAATTGGAAAAAGTCTTTATTTCTGGTGATCAATCTGAAACCAACTGAACTGAAAAGAAAAGTTACGGTTGGTCTGGGTGAGAACGTTTTGCAGGAAGAACTTATTCCTTGTTTGGTCAGATGATAAAGCATCAGCCAATCCAACCACATCCAGAAATGTATACGGCCATCTTATAAGGGGTGGTTCACTTTTAACTTTGGTATGTACTAGAATTGCCAATTCTATGCAACTTTTCAATTGGTCTACATTATGTATTTAGTGTTTGAATTATTTGCCTTCTTTTCTCAGCTTTCATATAGGGGTCACTGACCCCATCTAAACAAACAAATGCTCTGTAAGGCTATAATCTTATGGTTATTGCTGCTTTTTATTATTCATTTTTCTATATTCATATTCCTGACTTTTATTCAATGCATGATCGCTAGGGTAGTCTGGACCGTAGCAACCAGACTGTGGAAATTGGAAACTGGAGAACTGCTGAATAAAAAGCGAAATAACTGGAAAACCATAGATAATAAAAAATGAAAACCAATTGCAAAATTGTCTCAGAATATCCCTCTCTACATCATACTAACAGTTAATTTAAAGGGATACTGTCATGGGAAAAAAAAAATTTTTTCAAAATGAATCAGTTAATAGTGCTGCTCCAGCAGAATTCTGTACTGAAATCCATTTCTCAAAAGAGCAAACAGATTTTTTTATATTCAATTTTGAAATCTGACATGGGGCTAGACATATTGTCAATTTCCCAGCTGCCCCTGGTCATGTGACTTGTGCCTGCACTTTAGGAGAGAAATGCTTTCTGGCAGGCTGCTGTTTTTCCTTCTCAGTGTAACTGAATGTGTCTCAGTGGGACATGGGTTTTTACTATTGAGTGTTGTTCTTAGATCTACCAGGCAGCTGTTATCTTGTGTTAGGGAGCTGCTATCTGGTTACCTTCCCATTGTACTTTTGTTTGGCTGCTGGGGGGAAAAGGGAGGGGGTGATATCACTCCAACTTGCAGTACAGCAGTAAAGAGTGATTGAAGTTTATCAGAGCACAAGTCACATGACTTGGGGCAGCTGGGAAACTGACAATATGTCTAGCCCCATGTCAGATTTCAAAATTGAATATAAAAAAATTTGTTTGCTCTTTTGAGAAATGGATTTCAGTGCAGAATTCTGCTGGAGCAGCACTATTAACTGATTCATTTTGAAAAAAAATTTTTTTCACATGACAGTATCTCTTTAAAGGCGAACAACCCCTTATAAGGTTCTTATACTCCCTGATACTGGGGATGGAATGACCCTCGTTGCCCCAGGCTGAAGCTCCGTATATATAAATATATAGTGAATAAAGTATGCCCTCTTGTAAAATATAAGGATATTATAAGTTACCGAGGAGTTTCATGACCATATAAAAACACGACGCCAAAGGCCGAGTGTTTTTATACAGGTCATGGAACTCCGTATTATAATACACAAGTTTCAGTGAGTCATGTGACAGAAATGACATCAGAACTCACCGTTTATAACTGATGACATCAGAACTCACCATTTATAAGGATATAATTTACAGGAAATTCATAGCTTTTGTGTATTATATAGAAATAATTGCTTGTGAGCATTCCGGTATTGTCATATTGTACTTGACCCTCGTATCTTCTGCACTAAACGTCTTACCAGCATCACTGAAGGGCATATTTATCGAGGGTCGAATTTGAAAAACGTTGAAATTTGAATTCAAAAAGATCAACCGAAATGAAGTCAATGTTTTTTGTTTTTTGCCCAAATAGGTCCATTTTCGTTCGAATCGAATAGGTCCGTATTTGGCCGAATTCGAATCGTACGAATCGAAGGAATATCACATTCGATCTAATTTGAATCAAAGTTTTTCCCCCAAAAAAACTTTGATTTTTCAAAGTCCACCAAATGACTCCAAATAGGTTCTAGGAGGTCGCCCATAGGCTAAAACAGCAATTCGGCAGGTTTTAGATGTCGACGTTGAATTTTTAAAGAGACAGTACATGATAAATTTCGAATTTGGACTATTCCCTAGTCGAAGTACACAAAAAATAGCTTGACATTCGAATTTTTTGAATTCGAAAATTCACCTTGACCTTTGATAAATCTGCCTCTGAATGTTAAAGGGAAACTATGCCTTTTGGAATAAATGTGCCTTAATGTATGAAATGTCACCTTGGTATGGCACAATATTGCTGTTCTGTACGTTGTATAGTCTGATCTAGGGATTCGGCCGAACCCCTGAATCCTTCGCGAATGATTCTGCTGAACCGAATCCTAATTTGCATATGCAAATTAGGAGTGGGAAGGGGAAAACATTTTTTACTTCTTTGTTTTTGTGACAGTCACTCGATTTCCCTCCCCCGCCCCTAATTTGCATATGCAAATTTAGTCGGGCCGGGCAGGAGAATTCGGCCGAATCTGAATCCTGCTGAAAAAGGCACAAAGTTTAATGTAGGCCTATAGTAGTCCTTTTAAATAGGAAGGCAGTTATTTCTATGGGTATAGTTTCCCTTATGCTGCATAATGTTTTCATGATGAAATTGTATAATAATAACTACAAGAGCGGTGGGAAAATTGGATTTATCGGAAGATACAGGCGACGACGTATATCAGGCAGATCTCTATCCAGCAGGTTGGAAAATCCCATCATCCCATTATCTTGATCCCAACTAAGATATAATTAATAGTGATTGGCAAATTTCTCCCGTTTCGCTTCGGCAAAAAAATAGCGAATTTCCTGCGAAAAATCAGCGGATCTCAAAAATTGACGCCCGTGGCAATTGTGCCACCTGCATTAAAGTCAATGGGCGTCCGAATAGTGTTGAGATGCGGTGGTTTTCACGCGAGCAACTTTTCCGACGCGCGTCAAATTTTTGCGCGAGATTTGCAAATTTTTTCACTGTGACAAAGCACGGAAATTCACAGCGAATTCACGTCAGGCGAATTTATCGGCCCACTAATATTAATCCTTATTGGAGGCAAATCCAGCCTATTGGGTTTATTTAATGTTTATATGATTTTCTAGTAGACTTAAGGTAAGAAGATCTAAATTACAGAAAGACTCGTTATACGGGAAAACCCCAGGTCCCGAACATTCTGGATAACAGGTCCCAAACCTGTAGTACCAGACAGACTGAAAGATGAATAACAGAGAAAAATTATGAAACCCAACCTCGCTAAAATGATGTCTCGTCTGTATTGGTTGTACAGGTATGGGATCCAGAATATTCGCCGCCTGGTGTTTTCTGGATAAGGGATCTTTCCATAATTTCGTCACTGTACCTGAAGTCTACTAAAACGACATTTAAACGAATTTAAACGCAACTGGATTGTTTATAACATAGTTAGGATTAAGCACAAGGTACTGTTTTATAATAACAGAGAAAGGCGTAAGCATCTGTGGGAGATAACCTTTCCATAATTCGGAACTTTCTGGTTTCAGGATAACAGATCCAATACCTGTACAGTCCATATGTTTCAGAAACACTGGTTATTAGTACCATACATGGATTGTTGCTG
>CM076673.1:199730283-199750333 GCA_038501925.1 Xenopus petersii | reverse complement strand
TGTGGGATAGCAGGTATAGTAGGGAGAGATGGTGCCTATAGTAACAGTGGATAATAGTCTCTGGGAAGGGATGTGACTGTGGGATAGCAGGTATAGTAGGGAGAGATGGTGTCTATAGTAACAGTGGATAATAGTCTCTGGGAAGGGAGTGTGACTGTGGGATAGCAGGTATAGTAGGGAGAGATGGTGTCTATAGTAACGGGGATAATAGTCTCTGGGAAGGGAGTGTGACTGTGGGATAGCAGGTATAGTAGGGAGAGATGGTGCCTATAGTAACAGTGGATAATAGTCTCTGGGAAGGGATGTGACTGTGGGATAGCAGGTATAGTAGGGAGAGATGGTGTCTATAGTAACAGTGGATAATAGTCTCTGGGAAGGGAGTGTGACTGTGGGATAGCAGGTATAGTAGGGAGAGATGGTGTCTATAGTAACGGGGATAATAGTCTCTGGGAAGGGAGTGTGACTGTGGGATAGCAGGTATAGTAGGGAGAGATGGTACCTATAGTAACAGTGGATAATAGTCTCTGGGAAGGGAGTGTGACTGTGGGATAACAGGTATAGTAGGGAGAGATGGTGTCTATAGTAACAGGGGATAATAGTCTCTGGGAAGGGAGTGTGACTGTGGGATAGCAGGTATAGTAGGGAGAGATGGTGCCTATAGTAACAGTGGATAATAGTCTCTGGGAAGGGAGTGTGACTGTGGGATAGCAGGTATAGTAGGGAGAGATGGTGTCTATAGTAACAGGGGATAATAGTCTCTGGGAAGGGAGTGTGACTGTGGGATAGCAGGTATAGTAGGGAGAGATGTGTCTATAGTAACAGTGGATAATAGTCTCTGGGAAGGGAGTGTGACTGTGGGATAGCAGGTATAGTAGGGAGAGATGGTGCCTATAGTAACAGTGGATAATAGTCTCTGGGAAGGGAGTGTGACTGTGGGATAGCAGGTATAGTAGGGAGAGATGGTGCCTATAGTAACAGTGGATAATAGTCTCTGGGAAGGGAGTGTGACTGTGGGATAGCAGGTATAGTAGGGAGAGATGGTACCTATAGTAACAGTGGATAATAGTCTCTGGGAAGGGAGTGTGACTGTGGGATAGCAGGTATAGTAGGGAGAGATGGTACCTATAGTAACAGTGGATAATAGTCTCTGGGAAGGGAGTGTGACTGTGGGATAGCAGGTATAGTAGGGAGAGATGGTGCCTATAGTAACAGTGGATAATAGTCTCTGGGAAGGAGTGTTCTGGGGGATAGTAGGTATAGTAGGGAGAGATGGTGCCTATAGTAACAGTGGATAATAGTCTTTGGGAAGGTAGTGTGACTGTGGGATAGCAGGTATAGTAGGGAGAGACGGTGCCTATAGTAACAGTGGGATAATAGTCTCTGGGAAGGGAGTGTGACTGTGGGATAACAGGTATAGTAGAGAGAGATGGTGTCTATAGTAACAGTGGATAATAGTCTCTGGGAAGGGAGTGTGACTGTGGGATAGCAGGTGTAGTAGGGAGAGATGGTACCTATAGTAACAGTGGATAATAGTCTCTGGGAAGGGAGTGTGACCGTGGGATAGCAGGTATAGTAGGGAGAGATGGTACCTATAGTAACAGTGGATAATAGTCTCTGGGAAGGGAGTGTGACTGTGGGATAGCAGGTATAGTAGGGAGAGATGGTGCCTATAGTAACAGTGGATAATAGTCTCTGGGGAAGGAGTGTTCTGGGGGATAGTAGGTATAGTAGAGAGAGATGGTGCCTATAGTAACAGTGGATAATAGTCTCTGGGAAGGGAGTGTGACTGTGGGATAGCAGGTATAGTAGGGAGAGATGGTGACTATAGTAACAGTGGGATAATAGTCTCTGGGAAGGGAGTGTGACTGTGGGATATCAGGTATAGTAGGGAGAGATGGTGCCTATAGTAACAGTGGATAATAGTCTTTGGGAAGGTAGTGTGACTGTGGGATAGCAGGTATAGTAGGGAGAGACGGTGCCTATAGTAACAGTGGGATAATAGTCTCTGGGAAGGGAGTGTGACTGTGGGATAGCAGGTATAGTAGGGAGAGATGGTGTCTATAGTAACAGTGGGATAATAGTCTCTGGGAAGGGAGTGTGACTGTGGGATAGCAGGTATAGTAGGGAGAGATGGTGTCTATAGTAACAGTGGATAATAGTCTCTGGGAAGGGAGTGTGACTGTGGGATAGCAGGTTTAGTAGGGAGAGATGGTGTCTATAGTAACAGTGGGATAATAGTCTCTGGGAAGGGAGTGTGACTGTGGGATAGCAGGTATAGTAGGGAGAGACAGTGCCTATAGTAACAGTGGGATAATAGTCTCTGGGAAGGGAGTGTGACTGTGGGATAGCAGGTATAGTAGGGAGAGATGGTGCCTATAGTAACAGTGGGATAATAGTCTCTGGGAAGGGAGTGTGACTGTGGGATAGCAGGTATAGTAGGGAGAGATGGTGTCTATAGTAACAGTGGATAATAGTCTCTGGGAAGGGAGTGTGACTGTGGGATAACAGGTATAGTAGGGAGAGATGGTGTCTATAGTAACAGTGGATAATAGTCTCTGGGAAGGGAGTGTGACTGTGGGATAACAGGTATAGTAGGGAGAGATGGTGCCTATAGTAACAGTGGATAATAGTCTTTGGGAAGGTAGTGTGACTGTGGGATAGCAGGTATAGTAGGGAGAGACGGTGCCTATAGTAACAGTGGGATAATAGTCTCTGGGAAGGGAGTGTGACTGTGGGATAGCAGGTATAGTAGGGAGAGATGGTGTCTATAGTAACAGTGGGATAATAGTCTCTGGGAAGGGAGTGTGACTGTGGGATAGCAGGTATAGTAGGGAGAGATGGTGCCTATAGTAACAGTGGGATAATAGTCTCTGGGAAGGGAGTGTGACTTTGGGATAACAGGTATAGTAGGGAGAGATGGTGTCTATAGTAACAGTGGATAATAGTCTCTGGGAAGGGAGTGTGACTGTGGGATAACAGGTATAGTAGGGAGAGATGGTGTCTATAGTAACAGTGGATAATAGTCTCTGGGGAGGGAGTGTACTGGGGGATAGTAGGTATAGTAGGCCACCTATAGTAGGAGACAATTTCTAAAAATTGTAGAGGAAGCACCTAGATCCCTGAAGATGCTTAAGGGAATTTCTGCATCCTCATCATCGGTGTTCAAAAGAAATGCTAAATGAGACATCACCGTATATTGTTTTAATGGCTTTATCATCTATCTTAAAGGAGAAGGAAAGTCTTCTTCTACTTGGGGTTGCAAATCCTCTTCCGGGCTTCTTTCTTCTCGCGGCTGTGCAAGCGCATGAGAGCGAAGAGCTGAACTTTAAAAAGTCGGCTATTTAGTTCTACTGCGCATGCGTCTGCTGCGGGAAATTTGAAGAAAGAAGAAGCCGGAAGAGGATCTCTCTGTGGTGCTCACTGCTATAACCCCGGGCCGGTGCAGTTTTCTGCTGATAGGAGCACCAGACAGTTTTAGGTAAGTAGATAAAATCACTTGGGGGTGCCCCCAAGTGCTAAGTGACATTCTTTCTCCCTTAACTCTCTACATGTTATACTCCAATACTGGGGTGACTTATAAGGGCAATTGGAGACAGGGAGATTTGCGGGTGACAATTCTCCCAAAAACGCCTCTCTTGAAATAATGTCCGTCATAACGATGTTTCCTCCAGAGGCAAATTGTTGCGACTTTATTATTATTTCCAATGGAGAGGCGTTTTCTGGAGACAAATCTCCCCCGTCTGCCTCTGCCCTAAAATACTCTGTGTCCCAGTCTCTTCCCCCCTGTTCTCTGCAGGAAAAACCAATAGAAGGATCTCATTTTTTGCTCACAGATTCTTTTACACAATATTCTGTTCTTTTCTTTTGATCACTTTCATATATATGTTCTGCTGGTTCTCTACAAAATAATGTTATTCCCTGAAATCTTTGAAACCCAATCTTTATTTTTGCCCGAGGCTTTCCTTTGCTTTCCCTTTGGCTAATTCCTTTGTCACTGTGAAATCTTTAACTTAAAGAAAAAAAACCCAGTGTGACTGCGCCAGATAAAATGTCCCCACCTTAGAAATGTATTCAATACGGGTAACAACTGGGCCCCCCAAATAAACATCATGTCCCACGTTGCACTTAAAAGAGAGGCCACTTATCATAAACCCCACAATGACCCCCAAGTCAATCTCTAGACATTTTGGAGGCTAGAAAAATAATTTGCTGTGGGGCCCAGTAATATCTAGTTACACCGTTGTCCTGTAGTTTCATTTTGCAGGACTTTCGGGGACAGATACTGGATGTGTATTTTTTAGGGATCTGGGGCTTTGCTTGGATAAAATACAATGGTTCCTATGGGAAAACCAGGAGACATTATAAGAGGCGTAGAATAGACCAGACTGGCGTGTGGATTATAAAGAATCATTGTTTTGGGGGTTAGTAGCAATCGTGCCGAAGACCCAAATATTCTTTTGTTCCGAGTCAGAACTGACAAGGTTTGTGCACAACAATAAGGCTTCACGGCTGAGTAAAAACACCCACAGGACACAAATCTTTATGATAAAGCCGTTTCCCAGCCAAGGAGATGATTTTCGCACATAATCAGTGACTGTAAATGGGTCCGGAATGCGCCGAGAGGATTCTGAGGATCAGTTCTGTTTACTCTAACAAACAAGAGAGAAAACAGATAGAAATAGATGTAGAATGGAGAGAATCAGCCGCTCCGGGCGTATGAACATGTAAAGATTGGAAATAACTCTCACGTCTAAACAAATAAATAATGTTATGGTTCTGTAACCGTTTAAGTCCTGGCCCCAATGTCCACGATCAGAACTACACAGTGACTAACCACCCATTACACTGAGACTACTG
The DNA here is from genome assembly GCA_038501925.1 of Xenopus petersii. Taxonomy (NCBI): domain Eukaryota; kingdom Metazoa; phylum Chordata; class Amphibia; order Anura; family Pipidae; genus Xenopus; species Xenopus petersii. The sequence continues at coordinate 199,745,476 of CM076673.1, read as the reverse complement.
ACATGTGAGCACAGGTATATGGGACCTGTTACCCAGAATGCTCAGGACCTGGGGTTTTCTAGATAATGGATCTGTCTTTAATTTGGATCTTCATACCTTAAGTCTATTAGAAAATCATATAAACATTAAATAAACCCAATAGGCTGATTTTGCTTCCAATAAGGATTAATTATATCTTAGTTGGGATCAAGTACAAGCTACTGGTTTATTATTATTTGGATTATTTGAATAAAATGGAGTCTATGTGAGATGACCTTTTCACTAATTCTGAGCTTTCTGTATAATGGGTTTCTGGATAATGGCTCCTATACCATTTCTTATTTCTGGGACCTATTTTTCTCTATCCGAGCCAGTTTTAAGATATTAGCACAAATGGACGATATTTGTAAAAGTGATGAAAACACCCGCTACAGGTATGTGATCTACTATCCGGAAACCTGTTATCCAGAAAGCTCCAAATTACAGGAAGGCCGTCTCCCATAGACTCCATTATAATCAAATAATTCAAATGTTTAAAAATTATTTAATTTTTCTCTGTAATAATAAAACAGTAACTTGTATTTGATCCCAACTGAGATATAATTAATTCTTATTGGAGGCAAAACCAGCCTATTTGGGTTTATTTGTTGTTTAAGATTATTTTTCAGCGGACATAGGGTCAGGGCACACGCTCAGATTCAGGGAGATTAGTCGCCCGGCGACTAATCTCCTCTTCTTCGGGCGACTAGTCTCCCTGAACTGCCTCCCGCCAGCTAGAATGTAAATCGCAGACAGGATGGCACTTGGAGCGCTTCATTTTCCAAAGTCGCACGAAGTTGCCTCAAGAGAAAACTTCAGTGAACGAAGTGATCCAAGTGCCATCCCTCCGGCGATTTTCATTCTAGCTGGTGGGAAGGAGAGGGGAGGCAGTTTGGGGAGATTAGTCGCCCGAAGAAGAGATTTGTCACTGGGTGACTAATCTCCCCGAATCTGAACGTGTGTCTTGACTTAAGGTATGAAGATCCAAATGACAGAAAAAATCCTTTATCCAGAAAACCCCAGGTCCCAAAAATTCTGCATAACAGGTCCCAAACCTGTACTCTTTGTGGTCACGTCTCAAAGCCCTGGTGCCAATAACCAGACGTCACCAATTTAATGGATCAACCCATTGTTGTACAGGCATTAAGATGGCAAGGGAGAAAATCCCATTGGTCAAGGAACCCATCAGGCCATTGATATGGTTTTCCAATCATGTTGCGATTTTCCCACCACCTGGGTCAAACTAGGCCTTGTTTGGTGACCCTGTGTATATCCAGCTTATGTAGTCTCAAGCCCTCCTGTGATTCTCAAGTTGGTTGACTGTCGGTTTGTCTAGTCTGGTTCCAGCGCCAGCACCAAGTTGTATTTAGGGCACTGTCCCTTTTGGCTTCTAAATCATTCAATGGCCCATAAAGTTGTTGAACGCAAAGTTGTCTTGCAGACGTGTCGCGTTGTGTACTAAAAGCCTCATTATTCTACAGCTTGAACAGTCGTTATGTCATCACCATAAACCGCTCTGTCAACAAAAGCCAATATGGGAAATGTATACAAGTCGGGGAAATGGCTGGATATTGTGTGCCGAGTGTAAGCGAGACTACTCCATGTTGTACAAACAACCAGCAAAGGAAAAGTCTCCAGAAATCAGCTCTCTACAAAAGCTTTCTCTGTGGTCTTGGAGCCCGGGGTCCCAAAACAATAGATTGTTAGCCCCAGCGGGTCCTGGGATTCATGAATTCCTCGCATGCCTTTGTTCCCAAATCTATGGCTGAAACTGGCCACTTTATTATGCTTTTCTTCTCAATACGCCAGTTGTATGGAGGAGGGAGCACAGATCCAGTTACCTTGTTACTTTCTCAAAAGTATAAAGTTACCGGGTATTTTTCTTTTGCTTTTTTTTTCCCTCTGAATGTTCTGCTTACTGTCCAAAACATACATTATCATCCAAAACATTTACATTTACGGGTGTGTGAGCAGAAGGGAAAGTAAACACTGGAAAGCTTTGTTTGTTCTTATTGGGGGGGGGCACTGTGGTTGGAATTTATATTGGGAATTTATATGTTGGGAATTTTATATAAGGAAGGAGAAACGGAGTCCCAGCCAAATAATATAGGCATGCCAACACTTGTGCTACAGCAAAGCAAGAGGGTAATTTTCTGTAGAGTGCAAGCCTTCCTGCCCGACCTAAGTAAAGTGGCGGAAGAGCATTGACCTATTTTCAAGCTGTGACTTATTTATAACACATAATGATGATAAGGAAGAGCATATATATATATATATATATATATATATATATATATATATATATATATATATATATATATATAGGCTATGAGCACATTAAAGGAGAACTAAACCCGAAAAATTTATACAGCTAAAAATGACACATTTTATATAGTGAACTTGTTGCACGAGGCTAAAGTTTCAGCTTGTCAATAGCAGCAATGATCCAGGACTTCAAACTTGTCACAGGGGGTCACCATCTTGGAAAGTGTCTGTGACACTCACATGCTCAGTGGGCTCTGATTGGCTGTTGAGAAGCTAAGCTTAGGGCTCGTCACTAATTATCCAGCAGAAAATGAGCTTCCCTGGCTGTAATATAAGCTGATGCTACAGGTTTGCTGATTATTCAATTCTGATGCTAATTGCACTGGTTTCTGTGCTGCCATGTAGTAATTATCTGTATTAATTACTAATCAGCCTTATATTGTGACATTTCTATTCTATGTGTACTGTATATTGTGAGTGGCTCCCTAAGCTCAGTAAGTGACAGCAGCACAGAGCATGTGCAGTGAATCAGCAGAAAAGAAGATGGGGAGCTACTGGGGCATCTTTGGAGACACAGATCTTTACTGCTAAAGGGCTGTGGTTGCCTTGGGCTGGTACAGAAGCACAAAACATAATGTGCAACATTTCTAACCTACTGCTTTAGTAAACCTTTCTTTTTCCTTTAAGGGGGCTGCTCCTGCTGAATTGTGCTCAGCACATGGTAAAAGCCTGGAGAAGTTTAAGGGGAGGAAGGAGCTGGGAGTGAGAGAACCAGGACCTCGTCCCTTGGCCCCAGCAGTCACTGCTGTATGGTAGTTCTGCCACTTGCTACACCTGATAGTCCCCAAAATGAGCCCTTGTCAGTGGAGTTCCATTCAAGTCTATGGGGGGGGGCTCTTTAGCACTAACGTTTTGGGCTAAAAATGAGGCCCAGACATGCAGATGTACATTGTTATATTTTGGTAGCAGAGGATGAGTAGAGTATAACAGTGCTTTATTAGCAGGTTCATGCAGCCATTACACTTCAACTCTAATACTTTAAAATAGTCTAGAAAGTACTATGTACACAGTATAACTCTTCTGCACAGTGACACCTACAGGCCCTTTGTATAAACACCACATACATGCCATTTGCCCTTTAGACAATCCACACTGCAGAATGAACATGAAGAAACCCCGGGGCTGAGCGGTACAAATACAATGGTTAAATTCCCATCACAATAGCAAATAAACAGAGTGAGAAGGCAGGGCGTGCGGGTCAGGCAAATAAACGGAACTCAATAGGAAACACAACCAAAAATATACAAACTGCTCCCAACATGCAATGGTGATTGGACCTGTAACCAGTTGGGACGTTCCGATGCTCCTCTTGGGGCTGGGGTGATACAGACGATGCTACACTTCTTTAGGAAAATGGCCACATTAGATGAAAGTTCATTGTCGTGTGTGACAGCCACAAAGTAGCACTGCCCTCCAGTTATGAAATAGAGCTAAACTAGGGCACATTTACCATTTGAAGCCAATACTAAATGCCAATAATGCCAATAATTTCACTTAGCCAAAACCCTCTACCGACAGATGTGGTGAAAGCAAAGTCCCAGCAGGCCAGATATCAATTCAGTTTCAATGGGAAATACTGTAAATGCTTTCTGATCCCGGCATTGTTTTTGGTTGGCTCCTTAACCAATAATATCACAATGATAAAATGATGCCCCTGACCAATGAATCACACGTTACCACCTCTCCTGGTGGCCAATGCCATAACTTGCCCACCTTTGTACTAAGGAAAAGCTCCCCAGGCCAATGGAATGTGCAGGGAAATGAGCAAAAAACATGTTTATTCACTTTGCACCCTGCCCTTCTCTTGTTTTTGAAGTGAAAACCATGATTTTATTCTCTTTTTATTGTATTGTTTTTATACCTGTGCTGTGTGATCCTTGCCCACTGAGTTGCTCTTTATTAATACACTCTGATGCCCGGGGCCTATCAACCCTTCAAAGTAAATTCAAACAAAAGTAATTTTCAGCTCAGAAATTGCCTTTAGCTGCAAATGTTGGGGTGGCACGTGTTATCAGGGGTTACCTAATCAGCCTGTAGCCCACGGTGAGCAGACCAGAGACCCGAGAATAAAGAAAAGCATGTTATTAGTAGTGAAGAAACTACCTGATCCCTCTCCCTTTCTGCCACCACTCTCCAAACATAAAGGGAAAATACATTCTGGATCAAAGCAAGAACCTTAAAGCTCTTATCTTCTTCTTCTGAGAGGACCTGTCCCTTTGGGCAAATTGAGGTTCAGAGTTGGAAGACCTTCTCTTCTTGCTTCGGCTGACTTGAGCTCTTGCTTTCTTAACTAATGCCCATTGGTTCCCCAGAGATACATCATACAGAATCAAAGCCTCAATATCTGCTAAAGCTGATGCACCAGAGACCAGATGAAGAAATGAGGCTCCTCAAGGCCCAAGGAACCCTCCCTTTGTGTTAGACTTCATCCAGTTGAACAGTAAAATGAAGGACTTTCCCTTTAAAACCGACATGATTTCTTACCAGGTAGGCTTGGCTGGAGTCAACAAAGAGAGGTTGAGGCCCAAACTCTAGATTCTACCAACAGCAGAAGGTTGAGCATATTCGGAAAAAACGAAAAAACCTATCAAGTGTTTTACAATGTAATAATATGTCATTTGTAATGACAATTTGTAACCAAGGTTCCCTCTCAGGTTAGGCATTTAAGGTTAATGCCCCCTCTCCCCTATCCAAACATTGGTCACAGATCTAGATAATAGGAGAGGTAAAAAGGGCAAATAAAACCATTCTAAAAAAAAGATAAAAATATATTTAATTGGATATAAACATTGATATGATACAATTAATACTCGTAATAAGTGCATGATATTGCCCCATAATTTTGGTTCGCACACACGAGACCCCTAGCCTTGCTCTCTTTTTTGCATGAGTGCAATACATGGACAAGTATGTGTTACTGTCAGGGATTGGCTGTAAAGTATCACACACAGGGCCATATAATTAGGCAGGTTAAAAAAGTAAATATTTGCAAATTCCATCTCCAGACCAGGGAAGAGAAGTATTTATTACAGGTGATGTCGACACTGCAGTCAGCACAGAATGTAGCTCTTTCTGGAGGCAAAAAAAGACTTATGAATAGTTTATTGGGAAGACATCATGGTTGTTGATAGCAAAGATCTTTGCACATGAATCAATTCTTAACTGTCCCGCATGTAAATAATTCTGCAAGTTGTTGGATGGCTCTGAGTGTAAATCTGCCAATAAGATCTGTTTGAAGGAACGGCCTCTACTGTGCACCCCAATCAGTTCAGCAATTGCTTTGAATTTCCCCAATAAACATTAACAATCAAGGATTTTCTACCTCTACTATGGCCTCTTCTTCCTCCAATTTACTCATAATTTCTATTGTACGGCACCCACAAATTATTATCCCACAGCTTTACCCGACTGTACCATTACTCCAATGTCTTCTTCTTACTACACCCTTTCATTACTCATTATTAGCCAATAGTTCTTTTTACTATATGATTCCATTACCCCATTGTCTGGTTCTTACTGTACCCATCCATTGTTTAATAGTCTTCTTACTGTAGCCTTCTGTTACTCCACTGTCTGCCTCTTGCTGCTCCCTTCTAATACTCCTACCCCTTTATTAGACCATAATCTTCCTCTAACTGAACCCAGCTAATAGCAATTAGATATCTTCTCCTTACTGTACCTTTCCTTTACTCAATTCTTGCTCATTTACCCTTCCATCAGCCCATAGTCTTCCTCTTATAGCACCTTTCAGTTAACAAATTGATTTATTCTTAATATACCATTCTGTTACCCGTTGTCTTTCTCTTACTTTCTCTTACCCACTGCTTTACTCTTCCCTCACCCATTTGACTTCCTCTACTGTACAATCCAATTCCTCTACCCTACCTATCTATTATATTATATCTTCCGCTGCACCTTTTTCTTTACCATAAGTCTTTATTACCCCAGTATTATCTTCTACTCACTGTACCCATTATGTTTCCACCTTACACCAAACTACAATTTACATTACAGAAAGAGGCTGAGGACATGTAACCTCCCTGTTAAACACTAGGAAATTAGGAACTGATATATGATCTGGGCCAATGTGGAATGCTTCCCTACAGCAGGCCATAGACTACTTTAGCTGTAGGGGAAAGTACAGTAGACTAAGGTAAATGAGGTCACTTTACAACAAGGCTCTTCAATTTGCAACCTCCAGCTGTTGCTGAATCACAGCTCTCATCTTTCTATAAAGCCAGAGGCTACCAGGGGATGCTGGGAGCTGTAGTCCAATAAACAACTGGAGTGTTGCTGTTAAATGTTTCTAGCAAAGGCCCAAGGAAGCCTGCAGGGTTTCTCCCTGAAGAACAGAACCGTGACAAACCAAGATGGACACCAAGATGGATGTTGTGTCATTGCTGTGCAGGGAGAAGCTTTCTGGCGCTGGGGATACAAATTGCTTCTGGCTGCTCATGAGTGAGAATGACAAGTCTAGGTGTGTTTTATTCCTGTGTATTGTACCCAGCGCCGGAGATAATGGCATCTGCCTAATCCTCTGCCCTCCACCCTGTCTGCTGCTCCACTTCTCATATCTGCACCTCTTCCTGCCATTCCAACAGAAAGTAGCCTGACTGTGTTGTTACTCACTATATCTACTAATACCAGGGTGGGACTCAGCAATGGTTGCTTGTTAAAGAGCCCATATACCAGCGTACCCCTGGAACTATAGCAGGGTGACACCCCAATGTTTCTATATATCTGTAACCTTGTTATGAGCTAAGGGGGCCCAGTCTGAAGGCCAGTTAGGGGGAGATTTGGGGTGAGTGTTTATTTGTACCCTGGGTACCCCTGGAACTATAGCAGGGTGACTGTTACCCCAATGTTTCTATATATCTGTAACCTTGTTATGAGCTAAGGGGGCCCAGTCTGAAGGCCAGTTAGGGGGAGATTTGGGGTGAGTGATTATTTGTGCCCTGGGTACCCCTGGAACTATAGCAGGGTGACTGTTACCCCAATGTTTCTATATATCTGTAACCTTGTTATGAGCTAAGGGGGCCCAGTCTGAAGGTCAGTTAGGGGGAGATTTGGGGTGAGTGTTTATTTGTACCTTGGGTACCCCTGGAACTATAGCAGGGTGACTGTTACCCCAATGTTTCTACATTGTATATATATCTAAGATAGTACTACCTTCATAGAAGAAATTATTTTAACCACAGCCCAAATTGTTAAAAGGGAATGTAAACTAAAAAAGAAAGTATTGTCCAATAAAAAACATGTATTTCTAAGCAACTTTCCAATGTACAGTACATTCATTATGTTTTTGTTTTTTTTTGAAAATGAAGTGATTGCTATTGACTATCTGTCCATTTCTGGTTCTGACTCTGGAAACAGTTTGGCGGAAGTCAGTTCTCCTACATCTCTTTTAATCATTTGGCCTCTGCTACATTTTTTCAGGAGTCAGACCCCATAGGAACAGATGCCTCTTTAGCAATTACATTTCCACATAACTATGAACACCGGTTATGTGGAATATATATCTTGGAAAATTGCTTAGAATTACAATTCAGAACTTCTTGGAGATTTCCCAGGTGACTATTGATTATTGTGGAGGTGGGGGGGGGGGTGAGACGTCGGACTGGATCACTTGATAACATATTTAGCTCTGAGGTTTTATCTCCAGAGTCAGAACAACTTTCAGCATTGCTGTCTAGCTGCTTCTTTGAATTGATGCTGGAATTCCGGGAAAGCTTGGGATCATCATTATCAGCCGCATCACAAGGGTCCCTTTCTGAATGGTGACACTGTATTTCTTCATGTCTAGTGACAATCATACTTGGAACAACAATGTCAAAAAGGGTCTGCAAAGGCAGCAGCACAAGAGTGGGTGTCTGATATTAAGTGGCGTTTGGGTTGCTAGAAGGGTACAGGCAATTGTGGATATAGCTGTGCATCAGATGAGTTCGAATCCAGCCAGGACATCATCTGCAAGGAGTTTGTATGTTCTCCTTGTGTGTGTTGTTCCTCCAACAACACACAGACAGGTTAATTTGACCCTAGGGTCACTGTAAGGGAAGCCTTTCCTAACCTACCATTGTCTCAATAGCAGGATGGCCACAAGCCTTTTGTCACCTCCCACAGAGTTCCTGTTATGTATACAATACCATTACAAGTAGCCAGCAGGTCTGGAGGCGGCCATGACTCCAGTATGTATGTGCTCAGCTGGAAATGGTGCTTTTCATTCCAGGGAGAGCTCCCTAGGTTGTCTTATAGCCTATGGCCATGTTCAAGAATACCACTCTGCTTGGTACGGTTGGACTAGGCCAGTGGGGTACCGGGGAAACACCCTTGTGGACCCCACCGACCCAGACATGCTCCCCACCTGAAATCCTGGTACTGCACACTGACCTTTTAGTCCTCCCCAATCGTGGAAGAAGAGAAAATAAGGTTCTCTGCATTAAGCACTAAGGGCTACATTCTTGCACTTCTGCCCAAGGTCATAGTAAATGACCCCTATGAAGTGGGACAAGTCATTACTGTCCTAGCTTGTGCATGTGCACTTGACCTGTAGTTGCCTATGATTTTCATTAAGGTTCCTCTGCCCTTGGTGCACCATCTCCAAAGTATACCTTTTAAATGCACGGTTGGGCCAGCACTTTTATTTGTGCCAGTGGCAAATAAAAGAAATGTGGCACCAGAAAACTATTTCAGCCCCAGAGGTGTGTTGACTTCTAGATGACACCTGAGGTCATCAACACCATTACCCAAGTCCATTCTTCTTTAGAACTGGGCTTCAACATTCATGAAGCTGGAGATCAATAAGCAGTGGAAAAGTCCATCGGAAAGGAGATCTGGGCAAGTGGGATTTTGCTACAGCCACATGATAGTAATTCTTAGAATCTTCGCCTTTTCTTTGTCACAATGATCCCATTGTTCGTCCTTCACTTATGCTGGAGACTCCTTCTTTGGGGCAATGAGGAGTTGACCAGGGGCATCACCATGTTGACACAAGATACCACAATCAACAAGTTGGTTGAATATTACTTTATGTATGGGACAATTTCTCAGCTCAAGTTTTTCTTACAGAAGGACATTTGTCTCCCAAAAGTAAGCTCCAGTTATGTAGACTGCTGCCTGTATCTATTTGCATACTTAAATACACAAACCAATCTGATGAATAGAACAGCATGGATTCTTCACTATCTTATGGCTGGTTAAGCCAACTGTCTGCCCCTTGGAAAGGCTACACCAACCTCACTCCATCACATTCTGTCTCAATCAATTCACCAATTGTTCCTCTCTAGTTGGCTCCCAAAATTCTTAATATTCCTTCTCTCTATTTTAAATTCCTGCTCAAATCTGATTATCCCGAAATAATGCACAGGACATGCTCTCTGCAGCATTTCATTCTATTCTGCAGTGTTGCCTGTAATTAATTATGTCTATTTTGGCATTGGGCATATTTGGATGTTTTGTGCTGTCATCACTAAATTGATGCTAAGGAAGCTGCAGACTCTCTCTCTCCAACGGCACTGATTCTACTCAGAGGGTAATGGCTTTCCAAGTCTAATCACTAATCAAAGCCATATGTCTAATGGCACCTTCATGTACTAGATTTTAAAAGTTCTGGTTAAGGCTCAGCTCCCTCGGCTAAACGTTGCTTTCACGAAAGGCATTGCATTGTCTGTATGAATTCAACAATACCGGAAAGTCTTACAAGATAAGAAGAATGGAACTCCCTGAGCAGAAACAGCAGGGTAGGAGGCATGGATGGGGAAAGTCATAGGAAGGAATTGGAAGATATAAACAACATTTAGTCCCATACATCCACAAGGGCAGCCCAGTCCCACCTTGAAGCCAGAGTCATCTACTCCCTCCCTGGCACTTCTTGGCTCTATCAATGTTGCAACTTGATTATACATGAATAAATGAGCAGCAGAAGATGGCACAATGCCATAGGGGACTTCTTACTAATCCCAGACTTGATCTGTTGTTTTTTTAGGGCATGGAAGAAGAGAAGGGTCCAGGAACAATCAAATGTGGAAAAGGTTCCGGGACAAATGTAAGATGGGGTTAGGCTTAGGGTGAAATTCACCCATGGAGAAGACTTCAGAGCAAATACCATCAGTGGTGGGCTTCAAGGGAAACCTTAGTTGGAGAAGGATCGGAGCAGAGTTGGATACAGGCTACAGGACAAATGCCGGTTGGAGTAGGCTCCAGGTTAAAGTCCAATTGAAGCTGGGTCCAGGAGAATACAGGTGAAGCAGGCTTCAGGAAAAATGGGTCCAAGCTTTATAAGCATCATCACTTGAGCAGAGTTCAGGGACGATTCCTTTTGAACAGAACAGTGAAAACAGGTCTTGCCAGTCTCATTGGAAACTGGTCCCAGACTTGCCCCCTCAGCTATACCATACTGGATAAAGATACACTCAACATAGATAAATTCAAAGACAACCTCATTTAGGAGAGAGTTGGCCACCTCACAGCCTCATGGGACAACTTACTTTTATTTAGGGATGCACCGAATCCAGGATTCGGCCTTTTTCAGCAGGATTCGGATTCGGCCAAATCCTTCTGCCTGGCTGAACCGAATCCAAATCCTAATTTGCATATGCGGAGGAGGGAAATAGCGTGACTTTTTGTCCTAAAACAAGGAATTAAAAATTTTCCCCTTCCCACCCTTAATTTGCATATGCAAATTAGGATTCGGGTTCGGTATTAGGCCGAATCTTTCACAAAGGATTCGGTGGTTCGGCCGAATCCAAAATAGTGGATTCAGTGCATCCCTACTTTTATTACTGCAACATATTTTCTCCCACAATGCAGTGCAGTATCTCCTTCTCAGTCTAGATGAGTCCACCAGGGTATAGAGGAAAGTGCCCTGCCTACATCACCTGCCCCGAGGGGTATTGCCAGGAGGTTTAACCCCTGCCCCACAATGAACAATATCACTCTGTGGCACTTACTAGTGAAAAAAGCAATTTCAGCACCGCTTGATCATACTTTTACACATCATTAATTTCTACATTCAAACACAGTGATATGATGTGCGTCATCGAGAGAGAACTCTGAGGAAAAAAAAAAAACCCAGGATATGCGAATTCCAAGAAGATGCAAATTGGACCGTCTGCGGAACAGTAACTGTAGCCCACAGGGCGGGCGGTGGGGGAACTTGTGAAACACTGATACAGATTAAAACCATACTTCTCATTCATAGCTTGTTACCGATGATGAATCCTTCGGAGAATATATTAATATGTACAGCAGCTTTCAGGTATGCGGCATCACATAGCAATGCTCTGGGCATGGTTTTGACCCAGAATGCAGCATTTTCTCCTAGAATTAGAAATATGATTATTGGCAAATTGCAAACAGGTTGCATCTGTCTGGTGCATCGATGTTCATGGCACTTTATATTAGCATTTCATTTAGGGATGCAACGAATCCAGGATTCGGTTCGGGATTCGGCCAGGATTCGGCCTTTTTCAGCAGGATTCGGATTCCGCCGAATCCTTCTGCCCGGCCGAACCGAATCCAAATCCTAATTTTGCATATGCAAATTAGGGGTGGGGAGGGAAATTGCATGACTTTTTGTCAGAAAACAAGGAAGTAAAAAATGTTTCCCCTTCTCACCCCTAATTTGCATATGCGAATTAGGGTTCGGATTCGTTTCGGTATTCGGCCGAATCTTTCACGAAGGATTCGGGGGTTCGGCCGAATCCAAAAAAGTGGATTCGGTGCATCCTTAATCTAACATCACTATTTCTATTCGTCAGTCAGCAAAACCGTCTCATCGTTCACATTTCCCCTTTACTGTGAATATTTCCTGGGCCACCCATGAGGGGAATCTCTGCTCCAGGGAATCTGATACTAAGTACAATACCCTGCACCTTCAATAATTCCCTTGCACGTCTCCAGCAGCCCCTACAGTTTAATTAAGTTGTTGGTTTGCTCCCTCCCTGCCACACAATGTCAAGCTTGTCTGCTCCACAAAAGCTGAAAATTCTATGGCATGTGAAGAATTCTTGGAGCGGTTAACATCTTGTAGGCCCACTGTGATCCTCTGCTGGGGCCTCCCTCTGTAACAAGTCCACTGCTTGAATCCAGCACGCCCCACATTTAGCCAGGGGGTACCAGGCGTGGTACAAAGGAAAGGTTCTGCGGTGGAAAAACCTATTAAACAGGAATCCATTTCAGCTGTCGTAATAGTCTTGCAAAATGGACATCCGATCCTTGGCTTTTTTTAGGGCAGCGAGACAGTTTTACGAGGGTAAAAGAGGGATATGAGAATGATCTATTGTCTGCTACTTTAATCTAGGTGACAAGTCTCTATGAAGTCCTCAAGCCCCCCCCCTCCCCGTTGGGTTTACAGGAAGTTCTTCTCTAAATATCTGCAGCTGCTGGCAAGGTCCAGCGACCATGGAATTGGGGGGTCTCCTGTTACAGAGCGTTATCAAGGTAAAAGTGTGCTGCAATGAATATCTAATATCTTACCCCATAGCAAGGTCATACATATATGAAAATATATTGTACTGTATCAGCCACTTGGCCTCCATTCAAGAATATTGGTGATCATCCCTAATTTCACCCTAACTGGCCCTCACACTGGACTTATCTAGGAGCAGAAATAGGCAGTTTGACCAGCCTGGGAGATGGCCATGTATTATCTTGCCCACCTTGTGTGTAGAACTGCAGTCTCCCCAATGTTTACCCAAAATGGACTTAAAAGAGAACTAACGCCTATGTAATGCCCTGGCCCCCTCTCCAGACTCCTACCCCTGAACTACACCACTGGGGTCACTCTAAACTTCTTTTTGTCCATGTCTTGTGCTGAAAAGAAGAGTTGCAGGGTTGGCAGACTCCATCTCATGCTGATACAGACCCAATCCTTTGTGATAGCCAACACTGACCCAAGTCCAGATTGGGTCTTCAGAGAAGAGGACCTGAAGTGGTTGAACTATGCTGTCAGAACACTATGCTGCCCCAGGCCCACTGCCTGCCCGGGATTGCAGGGGTGCAGGAACTGTTTACCATTTACCCTAAGATGATGGATACCCAAAAATATTTTACAACAGGGGGTGCTCCTCAGGTTCCTGCATATAATGGCTCTTGACTCTTGAAAGTTTATAGGCTAGGACATCATGAAATAGCTGCAAATTAAAGACAAGGGTCAGAAAATGCAATAATTGCCCTTGGAATGTCCTCTACACAATGCCAATTGTATACAAGATGGTTAGAACCTTGTGTAGGCCTATGTTGAATATCCTGTACGTAGATAGATAAGCGGGGTGCAGAATGGTTATGAATGAAGACCACCCAAGAGGGACAAAGATTATAAATGGATTCTAAGAACTTTAAGGTTGAACTAAGGGCTTTCTACGAAAAAAGAGGCACAAACCAAAGCGGCACAGAGTTAAAGAAACACGTTGCCCAAACTGGGTTTATTTTCCCCAGACAAGAGCTAATGAAAAGGTGATTTAATTACCGTGTGTAAGAATATAAAGGCTTCCTGCACAATCCTCTCTGCTGATCTTTTCATTAACTGAGCTGCTGAAAGGACAAAAGGCCTTTCATTTCGAGCTTCCCGAGGCCAATGGTTGTGCCATTTAGAGCAGCGCAGCCCAATCAGCATTGTTTTTATTTATAGGACTGACCTTTGCCACCTTTCTGTGGATATTTATATTCAGAATCTGTATAAGGATGAGCTCAATGTTGTAATTGCCCTATCTGGCGTTCTTCTAACATGTCCTGGCTTTATTATAATTAAAGGGACACTGTTATGGGAAAATGTTTTTTTTTTCTTCAAAACACATCAGTTATTAGTACTGCTCCAGCAGAATTCTGCACTGAAATTTGTTTCTCGAAAGAGAAAACTTATTTATTTATATTTAATTTTGAAATCCAACATGGGGCTAGACATATTGTCAGTTTCCCAGCTGCCCCCAGTCATGTGACTTGTACTCTGATAAACTTCAGTTACTCTTTACTGCTGTACTGCAAGTTGGAGTGATATCACCCCCAGGGCCGGATTTGCCCTGAGGGCGCCCGGAGGCTGGCGTACTCTGTCGTCCCCTCCCTTTCAGAAGATTGCGGGTCCAGCTTGCAGATGGCGCACGTGCATGCGCATCCTGTTATCTTGAAGATTGCGCATGCGACTACTGTCACCTTTATTCCAGAGCACTAGCCGTTCGGCGCTAATGCTCCGGCAAGAAAATCACTTGGCGGCTGGTTGGCGTGTCATCCCTTAATTGAAACCTATGCGGCCTCTGCGCAAATCTGGGCCTGATCACCCCCTCCCTTTCCCCCCCAGCAGCCAAACAAAAGAACAATGGGAAGGTAACCAGATAGCAGCTCTCTAACACAAGATAACAGCTGCCTGGTAGATCTAAGAACAACACTCAATAGTAAAATCCAGGTCTCACTGAGACACATTCAGTTACATTGAGTAGGAGAAACAACAGCCTGCCAGAAAGCAGTTCCATCCTAAAGTGCTGGCTCTTTCTGAAAGCACATGACCAGGCAAAATGACCTGAGATGCACCTACTGAATGCAGAATTCTGCTGGAGCAGCACTATTAACTGATGACATGACAGTATCCCTTTAAGTTGATATATTCTAGGAAATATGGGAACCCTGGTGGGCCCCTGACTAGAGACCTGCATGGGGCTAATCTGATAAACTTGCCTTCAGTTATTTACCTGCTCAGACCTGCACCCACAACAACTGTATCAAAAAAACTTGTAACATTTCCTTTGTCACAGTCCAAGCGTTCGGGCAAGTAGCCTGACTGAGCCTGATTTCCCAGCATGCTGAGAGAGACCAAAGTGTTAAGAGTTACCCACAAATATTTGGTTATTTTGTTGGCTGGGGG
>CM076673.1:199432783-199725283 GCA_038501925.1 Xenopus petersii | reverse complement strand
CTTTTGGCACTGCTGGTTCTGGCTGCTGAAACAATGTAGCACAGGTCAGTCTTACACACTAGTTCGGATCTCTGGTTTCTGCTACATTCTTTCTAAAGTCGTATCCACCAGGCGCAGAGCAGACAAACAGACCCAGCGACTGTACTTGTTATTTCCTGAGCGGTTTGTGTCAGACGGAGACAGATACTTGTGGCTTATTCTTTTGGCATCTATTGAGCTGCTATTTTTACTCTGTAGGCACCACACCTGCACCCTTATGCTCAGCAAGGCATTGATGCGGTATGAGGACTGAAGGCACATAGGAACGTGCGGCTGTAGGAGGGTAAGGGGTGGAGGTGCACTGAAGTTCTGCGGGTTCCATAGGAGTCTAAGTACCCAGCATGCAGTGCGTTGGTCAGGATAAGCAAGTTATGATTAGTGATGAGCATATTTTTTCGCCAGCCATGGATTCGCAGGGAAATTCAGAATTTCGCCATGTGCGAAAATTTTTGCGATACTGCGCCGAAAGTTTGCAACGGAAAAACCAGCCCCTTGACTTTACGGGCAGAGACACACGTGGAAATTCGGGGGGGGGTTAGTCGCCAGGTGACAAATCGCTTCTTCTTCAGGCGACTAATCTCCCTGTATAACTCAGCCTGCAGCCTTGTGCCTTAATATGGTCACAGAACAACCCCTCAGTGACTTCTAATATCCTTATCATTTACAGTAGGGGGTACATTATCCCTTATACTACATGAGTGATACTCAGAGTTCCCTGTATAACTCAGCCTGCAGCCTTGTGCCTTTATATGGTCACAGAACAACCCCTCAGTGAATTCTAATATCCTTATCATTTACAGTAGGGGGTACATTATCCCTTATAATACATGAGTGATACTCAGAGTTCCCTGTATAACTCAGCCTGCAGCCTTGTGCCTTAATATGGTCACAGAACAACCCCTCAGTGACTTCTAATATCCTTATCATTTACAGTAGGGGGTACATTATCCCTTATAATACATGAGTGATACTCAGAGTTCCCTGTATAACTCAGCCTGCAGCCTTGTGCCTTTATATGGTCACAGAACAACCCCTCAGTGACTTCTAATATCCTTATCATTTACAGTAGGGGGTACATTATCCCTTATAATACATGAGTGATACTCAGAGTTCCCTGTATAACTCAGCCTGCAGCCTTGTGCCTTTATATGGTCACAGAACCCCTCAGTGACTTCTAATATCCTTATCATTTACAGTAGGGGGTACATTATCCCTTATAATACATGAGTGATACTCAGAGTTCCCTGTATAACTCAGCCTGCAGCCTTGTGCCTTTATATGGTCACAGAACACCCCCTCAGTGACTTCTAATATCCTTAACATTTACAGTAGGGGGTACAGTATCCCTTATAATACATGAGAGATTAGCTGTTCCTTGTGAGAGGAGTAACAGAGGAGTAACAGAGGAGTAACAGAGGAGTAACAGAGGAGTAGCTGATGGAGCTGTAAGTAGAGGCCGGTGTAGATAGGCGACAGGAGCGCAGAGTATTTGAGAGCAGAGAGAAGTCTTACTGGAAGGATAGAAGGAAATTGCATGTTGAATAATTTACTGGGTCAGTGTGTAGGAGTCAGGCTGCAGGGCTGTAGGTACTGGTCCCGTGAGAAGGAAAAAAAATCTCCATCTTTTCCTGGAAATGTGTCTCCGCTGTGCAGCCTGTGAGACAAAAGGACTGAGCTCTCATTAAAGAAGCGACAGAGGAATCTGGACGGGTGTCTAGACAGAGGTGAAAGGTTACAAGAGAGTGATCCATGGAACATGCTGACCAACTGAAACAATCAATATGATTTGTCCCGAGTGTGGAAATTCAGCTTTGTCTCTGTCTTCCAACATTGTCCCTCATTGTGCTTTTAGCATGGCCGCTGCGTCTGACCCACAATGCACTTCTGTCTGGCCAAGCGCAACGCTGGCCAGTGTCTCCAATTGTGATTGGGCTGAGGGACCGACTAATGGACACTAATGAGTAATAACAAAAAAAAAAAAAATGAAAGGGGTTTTTCACCTTTAAATTAACTGTTAGTATGATGTAGAGAGGGATATTCTGAGACAATTTGCAATTGGTTTTCATTTTTTATTATTTGTGGTTTTTGAGTTATTTAGCTTTTTTTATTCAGCAGCTCTCCAGTTTGTAATGTCAACCATCTGGTTGCTAGGGTCAAAATTCCCCTAGCAACCATGCATTGATATGAATAAGAGGCTGGAATATGAATAGGAGAGGCCTGAATAGAAAGATGAGTAATATAAATTAACAATAACAATTAGGGGGTTATTTATCAAAACCCACATTTTTCAGATATTTGAAATAAAAAAAGGCTGAACAAACTAGAATCCACAACCCCTATTTAACATTAAAAAAAAGTCAGAAAAAACTGCTACTTTTTCAGATTGTTGAAGAAAAAAACACAACTTTTTTTGGAGAAAAATCATCGGAAAAGCCCAAAATGTTCGGATTATCGTACAAAACCCAGTGCAGTCTATAATAAAGATATGGGATCTGTTATCCAGAATGGATCTTCATGTCTTAAGTCTACTTTAAACATTAAATAAAGCCAATAGGCTGGTTTTGCCTCCAATAAGGATTAATTATATCTTAGTTGGGATCAAGTACAAGTTACTGTTTTATTATTACACAGAAAAAGGAATACATTCTAAAACATTTTGAATTTGATTACAATGGAGTCTATGGGAGACGTCCTTTCCGTAATTCGGAGCTTTCCGGATAATGGATCTCATACCTATATCTTCAAATTGCAAATAGGACCTCTGCCATTGACTTCTACAGGACCTCGACATGTTGAGGATTGGAGTATTTTTGGATTCTGACTTTTTGCATCCTCGGGGTATAATAAATCTATAAATAAATTTGATGGGTTTTTTTACACTAAAAATTCAGATTTTATAGTAAAAAAAATCACATTGTTTTAGTTTTTGCCATTTGGACTTTAATAAATAACTCCCTAATGTGTAATTGAAAGCTGAAAAGAGTTAGAAGAAGAAGGTAAATTATTAAAAAACTATAAAAAAAAAAAAGTAAAGGCCAATTGTAAAGATGCTTAGAATTAGCCATTCTTTAATCTGAGGCCACTTTTTAGCTGCTCACAGGGTGCTCTGCTCCCATTGACCCCCATTGCACCTATGCATGGCTCCAGTTCCTAGCTCCAGTCTCTAATGCCAGTCTCTAGCGCCAGTCTCTACTTTCAGTCTTAAACTCCAGTCTCTAATTCCAGTCTCTACTTTCAGTCTTAAACTCCAGTCTCTAATTCCAGTCTCTACTTTCAGTCTTAAACTCCAGTCTCTAGCTTCAGTCTCTACTTCCAGTCTCTAGCGCCAGTCTTTTGCGCCAGTCTCTAGCTCCAGTCTTCAGCTCCAGTCTTTAGTTCCAGTCTCTAGCGCCAGTCTCTGATCCCCAACCAGTAGCTCGTGAGCAACATGTTTCACTCCAAACCCTTAGATGTTGCACCCAGTGGCCTCAAAGCAGGTGATTATTTTTGAATTCCAGGCTTGGAAGCAAGTTTTGGTTGCATAAAAACCAGTTGCACTGCCAAACAGAGTCTCAGTGTATGGCCAATCTCAGCACTTATTCAGCACCCCAGGAACATTTTTTCATTCTAGTGTTGCTCCCCAACTGCTTTTACTTCTGAATGTTGCTCATGGCTTCAAAAGGTTGGTGATCCCTGCTCTAGCGCCAGTCTCTAGCTCCAGTCTTTCGTGCCAGTCTCTAGCTCCAGTCTTCAGTTCCAGTCTCTAGCTCCAGTCTCTAGCTCCAGTCTCTAGCTCCAGTCTTTAGTTCCAGTCTCTAGCTCCAGTCTTCAGTTCCAGTCTCTAGCTCCAGTCTCTAGTAGCGCCAGTCTCTAGCTCCAGTCTTTAGTTCCAGTCTCTAGCTCCAGTCTCTAGTAGCGCCAGTCTCTAGCTCCAGTCTTTAGTTCCAGTCTCTAGCTCCAGTCTTCAGTTCCAGTCTCTAGCTCCAGTCTCTAGTAGCGCCAGTCTCTAGCTCCAGTCTTTAGTTCCAGTCTCTAGCTCCAGTCTTTAGTTCCAGTCTCTAGCTCCAGTCTCTAGTAGCGCCAGTCTCTAGCTCCAGTCTTTAGTTCCAGTCTCTAGCTCCAGTCTTCAGTTCCAGTCTCTAGCTCCAGTCTCTAGTAGCGCCAGTCTCTAGCTCCAGTCTTCAGTTCCAGTCTCTATACAGCTGAGACATTCCGTTACCATGTCCTGCCAGTAACAACCCCGACTCTGTGATTTTTGTGCGTCTCCGATGTTGTTACAACACAGAATCACAAAGCTCCACATAAACCCCTGTCTGTTCTATTTCATCTCTAAAGGAGTGTTGTTAGAACACCGGCACCATTCTTCTCTCTGCTTTCAGTAAATAGGTGACTTTTTATATTTTATCTGCATCAGAATCGCTGAGTGGGGATTTCTGAAAACTGCTTTGTCAACCAACCTTGACAGGTTTCGTTTTCGGTGTCCTGCTGCATTCATTCCTGTATTCATTCCTGCATTCATTCCTGCATTCATTCCTGTATTCATTCCTGTATTCATTCCTGCATTCATTCCTGTATTCATTCCTGCATTCATTCCTGCATTCATTCCTGCATTCATTCCTGTATTCATTCCTGCATTCATTCCTGTATTCATTCCTGCATTCATTCCTGCATTCATTCCTGTATTCATTCCTGCATTCATTCCTGTATTCATTCCTGCATTCATTCCTGCATTCATTCCTGCATTCATTCCTGCATTCATTCCTGCATTCATTCCTGCATTCATTCCTGCATTCATTCCTGCATTCATTCCTGTATTCATTCCTGTATTCATTCCTGCATTCATTCCTGTATTCATTCCTGTATTCATTCCTGCATTCATTCCTGCATTCATTCCTGCATTCATTCCTGCATTCATTCCTGCATTCATTCCTGTATTCATTCCTGCATTCATTCCTGCATTCATTCCTGTATTCATTCCTGTATTCACTGTGTGTTGTGTATCTGGGACTGGACCTGGAAATAATTCTGTTGTCTACTCACAAAAACTAAATGTTGGGGGGGAGTAAATAATAGTAGGACACACACTGATGTCTCATCTATAAGTCACATAAACCTCTTTATCATCCCTTGTGGGGCCCTGACCAGTGTTTAGTGGTTAGAGTGATATTTAGATATAATGCTGATTTGGTCTCATCAGTAATTCTGTAGGCCCATTTTAATGACCATTTAGGGTGAACACAAACATCGTTTGTACTATGACTGTTACCCCAATGTTTCTATATATCTGTAACCTTGTTATGAGCTAAGGGGGCCCAGTCTGAAGGCCAGTTAGGGGGAGATTTGGGGTGAGTGCTTATTTGTACCCTGGGTACCCCTGGAACTATAGCAGGGTGACACCCCAATGTTTCTATATATCTGTAACCTTGTTATGAGCTAAGGGGGCCCAGTCTGAAGGTCAGTTAGGGGGAGATTTGGGGTGAGTGATTATTTGTACCCTGGGTACCCCTGGAACTATAGCAGGGTGACTGTTACCCCAATGTTTCTATATATCTGTAACCTTGTTATGAGCTAAGGGGGCCCAGCCTGAAGGCCAGTTAGGGGGAGATTTGGGGTGATTGTTTATTTGTGCCCTGGGTACCCCTGGAACTATAGCAGGGTGACTGTTAACCATATAGAAAAATTGAGTAGGCAATATTAAGGACCAATCTTCCAGGCAGACTTTTCAATTAAAAAGTATTTTATTTAACCAGTGCACTAGGACACAACCTAACACGTTTCATATCGATATGGGGATGTTTCTCATACTGTGGTGTTGGGCCTATTTATCACATACCAGGGATTAATGGATCAGTTTCAATCCAAATACTTGAAGAGGTCATGTTGCCTTATGCCCAAGAGGAAATAAAATGGGGATTCAACAAGACAACGACCCCAGTAAATGAGTAACATCTTGGTTCCAGACCAACAAGATTGACGCTATGGAGTGGCCCAATCCCCGCACCTTAATCCAATAGAAAACTTGTGGGTGACATTAAAAATGGTGTTTGTGAGGCAAAAGCTATTGGTTTCATGCTGGGACTCTTGGTTTCATATATATATATATATATATAATTAAAATATAATAGAATATTATTATAAAAATATATATGAAAATAAATAATTAATGTAAATTGCAAAAAAAAAAAAAAAAGTTCTTAGAATAGCACTCTCTTCAATTTTACATTCACTAGTTTTAAAGATGTGACAGCCTGGCTCTCTATTTGAAGAAAGGATTGGGGGAAAACCAGACCTGCAGCAGAGGCTCCAAAAGAAAGAAATGTCCAACATTGCCCCCAGGTTATATTTAACTTTTATATTGGGACAGAATGCTCTGTTATACAGATAGCTAGAATCTCAGCTGCCATAAAGCAGGACAGGACTGCTGCTTACAATGGGGATCAATGCAGCCACTGGGACAGAATGTTCTGTTATACAGATAGCTAGAATCTCAGCTGCCATAAAGCAGGACAGGACTGCTGCTTACAATGGGGATCAGATAGGATCTGTGCAGCCACTGGGACAGAATGTTCTGTTATACAGATAGCTAGAATCTCAGCTGCCATAAAGCAGGACAGGACTGCTGCTTACAATGGGGATCGATGCAGCCACTGGGACAGAATGTTCTGTTATACAGATAGCTAGAATCTCAGCTGCCATAAAGCAGGACAGGACTGCTGCTTACAATGGGGATCAGATAGGATCTGTGCAGCCACTGGGACAGAATGTTCTGTTATACAGATAGCTAGAATCTCAGCTGCCATAAAGCAGGACAGGACTGCTGCTTACAATGGGGATCAGATAGGATCTGTGCAGCCACTGGGACAGAATGTTCTGTTATACAGATAGCTAGAATCTCAGCTGCCATAAAGCAGGACAGGACTGCTGCTTACAATGGGGATCAGATAGGATCTGTGCAGCCACTGGGACAGAATGTTCTGTTATACAGATAGCTAGAATCTCAGCTGCCATAAAGCAGGACAGGACTGCTGCTTACAATGGGGATCAGATAGGATCTGTGCAGCCACTGGGACAGAATGTTCTGTTATACAGATAGCTAGAATCTCAGCTGCCATAAAGCAGGACAGGACTGCTGCTTACAATGGGGATCAGATAGGATCTGTGCAGCCACTGGGACAGAATGCTCTGTTATACAGATAGCTAGAATCTCAGCTGCCATAAAGCAGGACAGGACTGCTGCTTACAATGGGGATCAGATAGGATCTGTGCAGCCACTGGGACAGAATGTTCTGTTATACAGATAGCTAGAATCTCAGCTGCCATAAAGCAGGGATTTCGGAATAAAAGAAATGTGTTGCTCTCGAGTGATTATCAGATACAATAAGTTATAAGACAGGGGAAGTTTCTGCACAGTAATGAAATATTTATTTGGCTATTTATATCTACTTGCACCATAATAACAGCATTATTCATAAGTCTAGCATAGACCTCAGACATAAAATTATTCAGCAAATGAATTATTGCATATAGATATACAGTATATATAAAGACTATAGCAGCAGCAGCACAAATGTCCAAAAAAAATCAAAAAAAAAAAAGAAAAGGTAAAAAAATAAATAGCGGCGCCGGAGCAGCTGATGTTATTGAATGAAATACAGAGAGAAGGAATTTGGGGTACCCCAGCTGGAGCTTGTTAGTGACACAGGGATGGATTTGGGATGTACTTTCCTAGTGACCGTCTCTGCTTCCTCCCTGCCAAAGAATGAGCCCAGTCTGGCTTTATTATAGCCACATTACTGCTCCTTTAATATACACTGGGGAGTCAATACATTCTTCACACTAAGCTGCTGCACTGTAACCGTTGCTTTCCCTTTAATATTCATTGTTCCAAATTCTTCTAAGGATCTCAGCACTATAGAGAGAGGGAGAGTTATAGGCAGACGTAGATAAGAGCCCGGCAATACAAAGCCCGCGTGGAATGCCTTGTGACTACCAGCAATTAATCCCAGAATCCCTCTTTAATTTGCTTAATGGCTCATTTAAAGTGTGCAGCCCCCTGAGAATTCTGGGAAATGTATCCAAAGTTGTTCCTTGCGACCCTGTATAATTGCATTGGGTGTGGCGCATCCCTCTCGCTTACGCTTCTAAATCACTGGGTGCAGGGGATCCCTAAATCTGCCTCCACCCAGGGCCAACATCGGGGGTACTGCAATCGGGGCCCCATGGCAGAGTGGGCCCCAATATTGCGATTTGTAGATCACAAAGGGGTTTGTATAGAAGTGAATGGGATGTGGGTCTCACTGGGGTCACATTCTACTTGTTGGTAGGACCCTAACATTTAAAAATTGGGGCCCCCTGGAGGCAAAGACCCTATTTAATAGCATGAGGCTCTGTGATTCCCAATAGTGATTAAAAAAGGGGATATCTCAAAGCTGAAGACAGAGGTGCACCATTAATATAATCAATACCCAATATTTTAGGGGAAATACACCCCAGAGTTACTCCAAGTAAAATTAAAAATTACTTGAAAAAGAAGAGTCCGTATAGCGGAGAGTTACTTGAAAAAAAGGGGTCTCACTACTGGGGATAAATTCAAAGTTTTAAAAGTTTTTCAGCCATGCCCATTTTCATTTTACAAAATTTGGCAGGTTATGAAAGTTTGAACATATTTCTGTGTTTTTTTTCAGTGATTATTTGCTAATGAAGGTGCATTACCCTGTAAGCTGTTCTCCCATATTGACCTGTTATCTTATATTGTTACAATTACTTATTTGCTTATCTCGAAATTATTACAAAAGTATCTTATCTGCAGCTGTGGCTGTTCTAGGCTCTCTGCCAAAAGCCAATTAAGTTAGAAACATTGTTTCTTTTTCTGGCTGTTCAGTGCAGAGAAAAACGTGACTTTCCAATACAAACGAGGGACTGCGGGTTGAGCTGTCAAAAGAGGGACTGTCCCTCTTAAAACAGGACAGTTGGGAGGTATGTGCTATACGGACTCTTCTTTTTCATTTCCAATAGGGACCCTGCCCCCGACTTCAAGCTGGTTGAAATTTCAAGATTTCCGCGGTGCCCATCGGCATTTTGGGGCATCAGATGCCAATCCCCTTGTAATTGCAATTACTCTGGAATTGTGAAAAATAATTAGGGTTGCACCGAATCGACTATTTTGGATTCGGCCGAACCCCCCAAATTCTTTGCGAAAGTTTCGGCTGAATACCGAAATGAATTTACTTTCTTGTTTTGTGACAAAAAGTCACGAGATTACCCTCCCCACCTCTAATTTGCATATGCAAATTCGGATTCGGTCAGGCAGAAGGATTCGGCCGAATCCTGCTGATGAAGGCTGAATCCTGAATTCATTTACTCCCTCTTTATTGATCAGACATAATGGTGGATGAGTGACAGGAGCTGCCGTTGTTACTGATTTTATTGCACCACCATCACTCACATTAGCCCTGTGCCAGAGGAGCTTACACTCTAATTTCACAGCAACCAACGCACACATAGCAACAAGCACAAGGGTCCAACCCATCCTTATCCCCAAATCCTCATAAGACCCCACAGACTCCCCACAAAGTGAATAAAAAGGCCAAGTGACGGCTGTGGGTATATAATATATAGTCTGAAGCATTTATTACTCACATGACGGATGAGCATACGACCCAGTTTCCCTTTCCATTAAAGGAACCACCCTGAATAATTAATTGGTATTGTCCCACTTCAAATGCATCTTAAAAAAAAAAACACAATAAATACATGGATTTCTTTAAAATGCAAATACGGCTCTTGACTTGGGGGGTGGGGGATGGGTCACGCCTTCACATTACCTAAATATATAATTTTTTCATTTTCTTTAAAGGAGAAGGAAAGGTCTAAATAAATACACCAGTAACCCCTCAAAGTAATGCTGCTCTGTGTCAAAAGCAACATCACATTTCTTTCCTTCTATTTTGTACTCATGGGCTTCTGTATCAGACTTACTGTTTTCATCTTAAACCTCCAGGGCTAGGACTTGAGCATGCTCAGTTTGCTCCTCTCTCCCTCCCTGCTGTAATGTGAGCCTAGAGCTATGAGTGAGCTAATATGGCAGCTGCTATCCTAAATAAACAGAGAGAGTTTCTAGAGCTGAATGGTAAATCATTCTACAGAATAAATATAGTGTTATAGCTTGTACTATTGTGGCTAATCTATTGGCAATAAACTGCTTCAGTAGCTTTCCTTCTCCTTTAATAGCGAGGTAATACATTAAAAGACCCCCTCAGAAAGGAGGTTACAGACAATAAATGGAAAATATACATTCAACCTTCTAAGGAATGGCATGACGGGGACAAGAACATGGTGTAGCGGGTCGTATACATTCAACAAAATAAAATTGGAAATAAAAATGTTGGATTTCCCACCAAATTCACAACCTCTTTCTCCACTTTTGTGAATTTGTCTTTTAAACCGTTTTCCGATTTTGTCTTCCGCACGACATGATAAAGACATTTTTTCTGGATTTGTCTTTAGCTCTTACTAAACCTGTCAGTCAAACATCAAATTTGAATTTTTGGGGGAGGGGCTTTATTTTACCTAGGGAAATGATACATCGTATTTTTCAGGATAACCTGGGCCTTCTAAATCTGCCTACAAGTTTGTGTAATTCCACTTCTGTAACAAGCTATAAGGGTCTTCATATTTTCCATAATATTGGGATTTGTATCAGAAATATGTTTTATTATCTTAATTCAAGTGTCTAATTGTTGCTAAAGCTAAACAATGTCTGGGAGGCTTTACTTTTCTTTTAAATGATATATTCACTCCAATTGCTAATATTGCCTCATTCATTAAGATAAAAACTTTTTACATATCAAATTGTATAAATGACACTTTTTTTGTTTAATCAGTGTTTTATTTGTTTTGATGAGGCTTTTACACCTATAGGGTTAGACACAAACTTGTGCCCCATTGGGGTAATTATCATGATATTAATAGGGATTAGCAATATGATAATAATTCCCCAATGGGATGAGGTGAGAAATAAAGACCAGGTGAACCAAAACAGAGCAGATTATTTTAGAATTGATCGGATACACGGGGAAGTTATACTGAGATTTACTCCATTTTTAAAATGTTGTTTTTGCGTCATTTTGAAAGACAAATTCATAAAAAAATTAAAAGTGGGGGTTGAGTCCGAATTTAGGCGGATTTCTGTTTGTGAATATGGATAAAGTATTTTACACCAGTTTACACCACTTTTACTCCAAAAATGGTCTCGCTCCACTTTTGTGAATTCCGCCCTTAGTGTCACATTTCATAACGAACCAAATTAGCCTGGTCTGATTGGCTCACCCATTAGTACCCCACTAATATCAGGTGCTAAATGAAGACAGAGACACATGATTCATGGGCAATGCCAGTAATGGGAAAAACTAAACAGACCCCTGTTCCTACTTATACCCATAAATACTAGGGATGCACCGAATCCAGGATTCGGTTCGGGATTCGGCCTTTTTCAGCAGGATTCAGCCGAATCCTTCTGCCCGGCCGAACCGAATCCTAATTTGCATATGCAAATTAGGGGTGGGGAGGGAAATTGCGTGACTTTTTGTCAGAAAACAAGGAAGTAAAAAATGTTTTCCCCTTCTCACCCCTAATTTGCATATGCAAATTAGGGTTAGGATTCGGTTCGGTATTCGGCCGAATCTTTCACGAAGGATTCGGCCGAATCCAAAAAAGGGGATTCGGTGCATCCCTAATAAATACTAGGGATGCACCGAATCCACTTTATTGGATTCGGCCGAACCCCTGAATCCTTCGTGAAAGATTCGGCCGAATACCGAACCGAATCCTAACCCTAATTTGCATATGCAAATTAGGGGTGAGAAGGGGAAAACATTTTTTACTTCCTTGTTTTCTGACAAAAAGTCATGCAATTTCCCTCCCCACCCCTAATTTGCATATGCAATTTAGGATTTGGATTCGGTTCGGCCGGGCAGAAGGATTCGGCCAAATCCGAATCCTGCTGAAAAAGGCCGAATCCTGGCCGAATCCCGGATTCAGTGCATCCCTAATAAATACCCAGGGAGCTAAGCTCTTCTTGATCCTTTACTGTTTGGGAATTACTATGCACTGCATGTGGTTTATTTATTTAACCCCTCATGTACATTCTGCCCATTGGATTTGTTCATACAGATCCCCACTTTCCAAGAAACACGTGGCACGGACTGTAACCGTTGGGATTAATTTGTAACTAGTACAGCTCTTTCTATATCCACCACTGCTCACACATTTATATCTGCACAAAATGCGTCGGCTTCAACAGAATCAGAACAAGGAAGAGCCAATAGCCGGACATGGTTTTTATCTAAGCACCATGGATAATGCTTAGTTCTATCCAATGCACCATGTTGGCCAGCGCATGGGGAATCAGCAGATGAGATAAAGCTTCTCTTCAATTCCAATTGATTGGCCCTTGTAAGGTATCAGTGAGTTGGATGATGTACAGTCGAGACGGGTACCCATGGAACAATCGCAAAGTTCCCGAGTCCCTCACCGAGTGGGAGGTCTGTAGGTACCTTGTCCAGGTATTTTTTCCCCTCTTGATATAGAGGACTTTTTTGTAATATGGAGTAGTATCATGTCCTGTCACTTCTGGTTACACAGGTTTGGGTCGGGATTAAAGGTAACCCCCTGCAGGTAGGGTCGGGAAGTGTAGTAGAGGGGTCTGGGTCAGGTTGTGGGTCAATCTGTCCAACCAGACTCACACACAGCAACTCAATTGTACAGGATCAGCCCATGTACGGTCGCCTTAAGGAAAATCATGTCAGAAATCCAAATGCATCGGACTGTAAAAAGATTCCATGAGCAAAAAAATTCACTTTCCTCTTCTATCCAAAGCTATGAAAGTCTCACAATGGCACAATGGCCATATTCCGAGGCCTTTAACTTACTGTTGTCTAACAGTGTAACGTGCAATTCGTTTTGCTAAGGTGCTGGTGCACAAATCTCCCTTGTACGGTGCACTCCTATTTGTGGGACATTGAGAGACCAATGCAGGACCACTGAGACTTATTAAGCAAAGATAAAACTAAAAACTGTGAAAATGCATTAATTCCTACACCGCTCCAATATTTGCACCTAAGACAAAGCCTTATATAATGGGCTGTAATTTTAAGGTGCACAAGGCATAGTTCCCTAGGCAGGGGTAGAACCAGCCTATAGCAAATCTGAGACTTAGAATAGTTGTAGGTTTAGAAGCAATCTTTAACTAGAAAGAAATTCAAACGTTTGCAGGCTAACTAATCTGTAGCTACTAAGACCATTAACTGTAAGTTCACAGACCTAGAACATCCTGTAGCCCAATCAGAGCATTTGCACCTACTTTGGGCCAGAACCAACTTTTAATTCATAATACTATTTAATATTCACGTGCTTGACTAATCAACATTCTATCAGCACATTAGAACATTCACAGAGCTAGACTGACTTGTAGCCAATCAGAAAAAGTGAAGCTTCACAGGGCTAGAGCGACCTGCAGCCAATCAGAACATTAGAACCTTCAAAGGGTTAGACCAACCTTTAGCCAATCAGAAAATAAGAACCTTCACAGGGCTAGAGTGACCTTTAGCCAATCAGAAAATTAGAAGTTCAAAAAGCTACAGCGACCTGTAGCCAATCAGAACATTAGAACCTTCACAGGGCTGTGACCTTTAGCCAATCAGAAAATTTTAACCATCACAGGGCTAGAGCGACCTGTAGCCAATCAGAAAATTAGAACCTTCACATGGTTAGACCAACCTTTAGCCAATCAGAAAATAAGAACCTTCACAGGGCTAGAGTGACCTTTAGCCAATCAGAAAATTAGAAGTTCAAGGAGCTACAGCGACCTGTAGCCAATCAGAACATTAGAACCTTCACAGGGCTACAGTGACTTGTATCCAATCAGAACCTTCACAGGGCTAGAGCGACCTGTAGCCAATCAGAAAATTAGAACCTTCATGGGGCTAGAGCGACCTGTAGCCAATGAGAACATTAGAACTTTCACTGGGTTAGACCAACCTGTAGCCAGAGCATTAAAACATCCACAGGACAAGCTTACCTGTAACCAGTTAGAACCTCCTTAGGCCTAGAATTAACCTGTAACCAATCATTATATCTTTCTCAGGATTAGATCAATCTGTAGCCAATCAGAGCATTAGTTCTATGCAAAAGGCTACAACAAACCCGTAACAAATAAGAACATCAGGTCTTTTAACAGGATAGACCAACCTGCAGCCAATCAGAGTATCACAGGTTTGGACCAATGTGTAGCCAATTATAGAGCCTCCACTGGATTAATCCAAACGGTAACCAATCTGAACATTGCGTCAGTAATAACAACTGAAATGCAAACTCCTTATATAAAGTCTCTCAATGAAATGAAGATCCAGTATTTTATTACATGGACCTATCAAAAATGATAAAGTCACACGTGCAAAGTTTGCTCCGGACGAGCAACCAATAAGACTTCTACTTTCCTTATCTCAACTTCAGCAGGCCCATAAATGCTTAATGCTGATTGGTGCCTTTGAGTTACAAGGCATGGAGCTTGTTGTTGCTACAGAAGCTCCTATGAAGTCTCTATACACCCAGCCTTCTTCTCCTAGTGGGCTTTTCCAAAACCTTCATCATCAAAACACACAATCTATGGACCACAAATGAGATCACAAACAGAACAAGAACTTCCTGCTCTGATCCAATCTCCGAAACCCAAGAAACAAGGGCCTTTCCTTCAAGTATGATGGATTTACCCCGCCAGCCATTGTGGAGATGGTAGAGCAAGATCTCTATATATTATATAAGCTCTGCCCAATCTGTGGCCCTTCCATTTTTACTGCTTAACGTTGGTGTTCTGGGGCCTGAAGGGTTTAAATTCTGTTCTTAAAGGGATCCTGTCATGATTTTTATGATGTTGTTTTATTTCCAAATGACACTGTTAACGCTGCAAATAATTCACTCTACAATATAAAATTTAATTCCTGAACCAGCAAATGTATTTAGTTGTAATATTGGTGTGTAGGTGCATCTCAGGTCATTTTGCCTGGTCATGTGCTTTCAGAAAGAGCCAGCACTTTAGGATGGAACTGCTTTCTGGCAGCCTGTTGTTTCTCCTACTCAATGTAACTGAATGTGTCTCAGTGGGACCTGGATTTTACTATGGAGTGTTGTTCTTAGATCTACCAGGCAGCTGTTATCTTTTTTTTAGGGAGCTGCTATCTGGTTACCTTCCCATTGTTCTTTTGTTTGGCTGCTGGGGGAAAAGGAGGGGGGGGATATCACTCCAACTTGCAGTACAGCAGTAAAGAGTGACTGAAGTTTATCAGAGCACAAGTCACATGCCTGGGGGAGCTGGGAAACTGACAATATGTCTAGCCCCACATCAGATTTCAAAATTAAATATAAAAAAATCTGTTTGCTCTTTTGAGAAATGGATTTCAGTGCAGAATTCTGCTGGAGCAGCACTATTAACTGATGCGTTTTGAAGAAAAACATTTTCCCATGACAGTATCCCTTTAAAGCAAACTCCAGCTAATAATAATAATAGAAAAGGCCCAAGCAGGCCCGAGAATGCTGAGGGCTCGTCCCAATGTTCTTGCTCTCACGTCAAGGCAAGTTTCCGGGTGCACATTCCCAGCTCAGGATGAGTGAGGCACAGGAAGGCTCCCTGCCTTTCCCCTCTCGTCTTTGGAATTCGGCGTTTAATAAGCAGCGGCCATGATTTAGTAAGTAGAAGATCAATAAAGAAAGTAAATAAGGAAATCTCAGAGCTCTGACATCATTTCCTGATGGCTCGTCAGGAAAAGAGGCTGCGACCCGGCACATTCCTCGGCCGCCAATCAAGAAACAAGCGTTCACTTCAAAGTGTATTTACTGGCGGGCAACGTCTTGTCATGGGGGGCTGCCATTGTACCCCCTGCTGGGGAAAGAGCTGGGAGAAAGAAGGATGCTCCTGAGCTCCCATTGCAATGCTACAATAACAAAGCTCAGGCCATTCTGCAGGTCTTTTATATTCCTGCTGCAACTCCCCTCATCCCCCATCAGCCCAGGGTTCAATTCCTTTCAGGGGATTTTGCTGGAAAATCGGGAAAGAGAACGACAAAGCACTTAAAGGAATATTACCCCTGGCTGGTGCACTTTTAACTGAACTGAAGCATCAGCCCAATGTCTAATGTTAGCGATTATATAAACTTCTGGCGACTTGGTAAAACGAAGCGCTCCGAGCGCCATCCCGCTGGCGACTTACATTCTAGCCGGGGGGAGGCAGTTTGGGGGAGATTAGTCGCCCTGAAGTCGCTGGGCGACTAAATCTCCCCGAATCTGAGCGTGTGTCTCTGCCCTAAGACAATGGCGAGGTTATTAGTAGCAACCAGAGGGTCACTGACTATGTCTCCTCCAGACAAACCTGCCAATATGTGGATTCAAACAAAAATGGCTCCTTAGTCCTCAGCTCTCAAACTCAGCTGAACTACATCCCCCAGCATCGCTAGACAGTTGTTAGTGCTGTCACATCCAAAGATTGGGGACATGGGGCCCCCGGCCAAGCATTAAGGCTTATTTGAGGAGCAAGGGAAAAAAACATACATTCAGGGATGTGAAACCTTCAGCCTTCCACCTGTTTTTGAACTACAACTCCCAACATCATCCATTAACTGCTGGAAGGGCTCAGGGTGGACATTTCTGATGCACAAACTGGAAATATCCCACAGTATGAGCAGACAAACACTGGAAGTGTGCGATAATAAGCAAAGACTGTAGGGAAAAACATTGATTCAGGCTGAAGGTTTTTACACCAGCGATACTGTTCCCATGATGCTCAGGCACCACAGGGGCTCATACATTATACTCAGTGATGTGCTCATTAAAGGGTAACTATGTCTTCATTTCCATGGATTTGTCTAATGGCACTATAAATACTGAACTGATATATTTGTATCCCCCCAAGCTTTTGCTAAAGTATAACTGCCTCTGCTTTCAGCTTCAGTCTCTCTGGCAGGCTGGTTGGGGTCACCCACCAACACCCCTCATGGACTTTCTATAGTGGTATAATCCAATTACTAGAAGGGCATCACAGGGGTTTAGAGCTGCGAAACAGGGAGGTAACTGTCATTCTTCATAGGAGGGACTTCGCTATATGTTTGCTCATAGTCTGTACAGTGATATATCATAAAATGATGCCACAGTCTGTATTCCCCTGTACTAAGCACAATTCAGCAGGAACAGTCCCCTAAGTTTGCTCATAGACTGTACAGAGAGATCCCATAAAACCATGGCAGCATAGGTATTCCCCTGTACTAAGCACAATTCAGCAGGAACAGTCCCCTAAGTTTGCTCATAGTCTGTACAGAGAGATCCCATAAAACTATGACAGTATAGGTATTCCCTGTACTAAGCACAATTCATCAGTATAATGTAGGGGTACAGATGCCCTCAAACATCAAGATCACATTTTTTACCATGATGGGTGAAAACAACATACCCTAACCGTTCTTCATTTTTATGGTTTTTGGATTAACCTTTATCTGTCCAATTTGGAACAAAACTCTGGTTGCTGGGGGTGAGGGATACTGCCTCTAGCCACAAGTAGGGTTGCCATCCTTTCTGGAAAAAAATACCGGCCTTCCAATATATTTATCTTTTTTCCATATTAATAACATTGGGATCAACCGGCATTTTTACCGGCCAGGTGGCAACCCTAGCCACAAGGCATTGTGATGATCCATAACAAGAAGGGGACCTGACAAGAAAGAGAAGTCATTAAATAATAAGAATAATAATCAGGCTTGCTGATGGCTGGGGATCCTCCAGCAACTAGATAGCTTTTAGTGAGAGGCAAATTAGAACCCAGAATATTAGGGATGCACCCAATCCAGGATTCGGTTTGGGATTCGGCCAGGATTCGACCTTTTTCAGCAGGATCCTTCTGCCCGGCTGAACCAAATCTGAATTTGCATATGCAAATTGGGGCGGGGAGGGAAATCATGTGACTTTTTGTCACAAGAAAGTAAAAAAATGTTTTTGTCTTCCCACGCCTAATTTGCATATGCAAATTAGGATTTGGATCGGTATTCGGCCGAATCTTTTGTGAAGGATTCGGGGGTTCGGCCGAATCCAACATATTGGATTCGATGCATCCCTAAAAAAAATATAAAGACAAACTGCAACCTGCAGCACATTACAAATCACAAGATCACGTTGACTTGTCGCACGACTGAAGCAGGTGAAACGTTGTTAGTGAGACACAATAACAATTCCGCAGCCTGAGCATAAGGTCTGACCCCTTGGAACCCCGGGAAGTTTTGGACTCCCGACTTGATCGCAGCGATCGATCCTTCTTGGTATTTCCGCCGCAAAGTAAAGTTCTCTGTCTCTTTAAATGTAACAAAACAGTGCAAATGAAAAATTCAACCCGTGCAATGTTCTAATTGATCGTCAAACCACTTTCCAAGGCTCAGCCCCCCCCGGGTATATAGAGATGCTGGGGCCCTGCGCCTCTTTGTGTGACACATGTGAAGCGACGTCACAATCACGTGTAAACAATAGCAGCCAGACACTTGCCTTTTAATACACATCTCTGTTGTGCCCACAGTACAATGCCCAGGGGGGTGCAGTGGCAAGAACTGAATGGAGGAGGAGAATATTTAGTGTCGGGGGGAGGACAGCACTATAAAAGTAATAATCCCCCCCTCCTCACGCAATATGATCTCCCATGCTGTGTTCTGTCAGCCCTATCTCATCACTATCTTCTTTAAAGAGACGCTGACAAGCCGTGTCCCCATAGGGCCCATCCTGGGGCATCCAAAGCTCTTGTCCTGCCCCCCGTCAGCCTGTGAGTTTCTGGATGGTTTTATTGTAGTACTGTGTGATGGTCGGGGTCAGGGGGTTCCAGCTGTTGGCGTGCAGCTCTATAACCTCAAGGAGGAGGGAGCGCGTCAGCATGGACTCCGAGGGGCACAACATCTTGTCTCGCGCCGTTGCCAGGAGCTCCGACATCATTTCGGGCAGTTGGTCTTCCAACAAGCGACCCGTGCTCTGCAGCTGTCAATAGAGAAAGGGGGTCAGTAGGCAGCATAGTAGCGATTGTTACGTCACCTAAGGTCCCCAATGGGGAGACAGATGCTCCTAATCAGGATCATCATGAGAATAGGGGTACTGCACTCAGGGGCCCCAAGTAACAGGGTGCCATAAGACCCCCATATGTAATATAAAGCACTAAGTTTGAACAGTAGCAGTAACTCATAGCAACCAATAAGTGTTTGCATTTAATCAGGTGACTGGTAAATTCTACCTGCTGATTGGTTGCTATGGGTTACTGCACCTGGGCAAATCTAGTGCCTTTCATTAAATAACCCCCATAAAAGTGTGATCAGCAGGTCCTGTTGTGGGCGTGGCTTCCAGAGAGCGAGTTGGAAAGTGGGTGGAGATCGGTTCGATTGGGGGCGGGGTTAAAACATAATGCAGGTGATTGCGGAGGCTCAGGCTTGAGGTTATGTGTAGGGATGGGCGAATTTTTTCGCCTTGTTTCACCGCAGAAATGATGCCCATAGACTTGTATGGTGTCGTGTGACAAAAAAAAAAAAAAAAGCAGCGCGTCAAAATTTTTATAGACTTTTTTATAGACTTTAATGGGCGTCGGCGACATTTCGATGCGAAACGGGTCAAATTCGCCAATCCCTAGTTATGTGTTCAAGGACTCTTTTTATTTTTCAGTGGAACCCTATTATACTTTGTGGCAGGGTCCACTGACCAGGTGAGCAGTAGGTTAGTAATTGGGGCCCCCTGGGGAGGGAGGGCCCTGTCAACTTAGTAATATGTGGGTGGGGGTAGCCAGGTTGCTTGTCTGTAAATCTAAACTACAGCACTACTAGGGGCTTATTTATTGTCAGTGGGCAAAGCTGCCACCAGACAGGGGCAATGATTATTATTTATGTAGTGCTGCCATGTTGCTATAGGTTATTGGACTAGGTTAATACTGAGCCCCTCCATCAGGGATTGGTTTGATTTCAAGCACAAAGGTTGGGAAATCTCCAAGGGCTGTGGATGTGACTCTGTTCCTAGAGGACCCCTATTTGATCCAATCATTGAGCTGGGATTTGGGAGATCAGTCCAATGTGACTAGGGATGCACCGAATCCAGGATTCGGTTCGGGATTCGGCCTTTTTCAGCAGGATTCGGATTCGGCCGAATCCTTCTGCCCAGCCGAACCGAATCCTAATTTGCATATGCAAATTAGAGACGGGAGGGAAATTGCATGACTTTTTGTCAGAAAACAAGGAAGTAAAAAATGTTTTCCCCTTCCCACCCCTAATTTCCATATGCAAATTAGGGTTCGGATTCGGCCGAATCTTTCACGAAGGATTCGGGGGTTCGGCCGAATCGAAAAAAGTGGATTTGGTGCATCCCTAAATGTGACCAAGCTTCTGGGTGACATAACCAGTACATTGATCTGAACAATACATTTGGCCTCACCTCCATAGAGCAACACAGCACGGCGTCCTCCTTCACATCCTCCGACTGCAACAGCTGAAAGACAATAACATTGGTCAGTTTGGGAGTTTTACTTTGAAAGCCGTGAGTAAGTCGCAGGTAAAACTTAGTCCCTGTGTAAAATGTATAATGAAGCAATAGAATTCTTAATGAATCAGATGAAAATTAAGCGTAGGACTGGCCAGATATGGGATGACTGTGACGTAGTTGTTCAGCTTAAATATATTGCAATATATGGACAAACAATCCCTGTTTTGTTTAAAGGGTAAGGCATTTTTTAGTAGCAGTAGCACAAGATGTCTCTGTCTTAAATATATTGATAATGGGTTGAGTGCAGAGGACTCTTGTATTTGTCTAACTCTATACTGGGGTAATTTGCCACAAGCTCAGAGAGGGCCAGTGACTTTGGCTCCTGACAGACTGAAAGAAATAGTGACAGGAGGCGTCTGGGGATTCTACAGCTGCTCATTGAGGCTGCACTGCTCATTAAAACGAGACTTTGTACCAAATGAGCCACCTGCCGTCTCTTTCTCCTTTGCTCTCCTGACCCCTGGGATGTAGGGAACCACTGACCCCTCTCTCTCATCATGGGACACCGGAGAGGCGGAACATGCCCCAATCCCAGAAGGAACAATAGGAGCATCATTATGTCTCATAGACAAAATAGAAGGAGAACCAACTGTCCCATCTGCTCCACCCATTGTAGAGTCCAGGTTCTCTTTTCTGAGATACGTTTATGCTTTTCTTCACATGATTTCCTTGGGTGTTTATGTTTCTGTGAGTTCTCAAAGCAATGGTGGTTGGGCTTTTTCAGTTCAAACCCCCCTTAGAGGTCCAACCTTGGCTCAGGGTCCCCAATAGCTCATTACATGGTCAGGGATAAAGGCAAATATCAGGGTATAGAAGGGGAATGGCACTCTCCCAACTGCCACTCACCAAGGCACTAAGAACAAAATGGCAGCTGGTATCTTTAAAGGGGTTGTTCATCTTCCAGCAGTTCAGTTGGTTTCAGAAATAAAGATTTTTTTTCAAATTAGTTTCTATTTTCTATGAGTGACTGTTCTTCTGATATTAAAGTGTAAATCTAATTTTTCACCTTTCTAAAGCAGCTCTGGGAAGGGGGCAGGGTCGCCGACCCTCTAAACTTTTCAAAATTGATACAATTTAGTTGATACATTTCTTATCTTTTCCCTGCTGAACAGAATCCCTGAGTTTAATTACGGGCAGAGACACACGCTCAGATTCGGGGAGATTTAGTTGCCCAGTAAGAAATCGCCTCTTCTTTGGGGCGACTAATCACCCTGAACTGCCTCCCGCCAGCTAGAATGTAAATTGCCTGTGGGATGGCAATTGGTGCACTTCGTTTTCCAAAGTCACCTGAAGTTGCTTCACGAGCGAACTTCGGGCGACTTCAGAAAACAAAGTGCTCCGAGTGCCATCCCGCCGGCAATTTAGATTCTAGGCGACGGGAGGCAGTTCGGGGAGATTAGTCGCCCCAAAGAAGAGGCGATTTCTTACTGGGCGACTAAATCTCCCCGAATCTGAGCCTGTGTCTCTGCCCTAATGGCGGCTGTTAGAATTGATACAATAGTTGCTAATACTCCAGAGAAATGTAATAGCTAAATATTGCCAAATTGTAACAGTTCAGAAACAGCACCTGAATTACTAAACTGTCAGACAAACACCAGAGACAGGAACTTTAGACTTAGATTTTGGAAAAACTGTAAAAAAATAAAAAATGGAAAGCTTTTGAAAAAGTCTTTTTTTTTTTTTTTTTTATTTCTGGAGAAGAATCTGAATAGAACTCAACTGAAAAAGTGTTTGGAAGATAAAACCCCCCTTTAACATTCTTACCCAGAATGCCTTGTTGCATTGCTTTGCCTGACGGCAGCTCATCTTTATAAAGACTAACAATAGAAGGAGCATCTTTAAAAATCGCTTTCCCTCTGCAATTTCAGGCTCGTTGAGTGCCAAGATGGCTGCCGGCCAAGCATCCAATCAGAGGGGCCAGATGACGCACCTCTGTGCGAGACGCATGTTGGTTCCCTCAGCTTGTTTATGAATGTGTTTCATCACCTTCCCAAATGTATTCCTGAAAGTCTGACAAATACTTAGCACTTGGGATCTCTCCAGGGTTTGGATTGGCGTCTCGAGGGAAGGGAGGGGATCCGGGTGGGTGAAGGGCACGAGCGGTGCCAGTTCCCTCAGGACATCTCCGTACTCAGCACACACTGTTACTGGCTCACAGCCCTTGTCCTGACTATCACTGTCACTGACATCACTTCATCTACTTAATGACATCTTTTGTTCTGAAACATGAACGGATATACAGGAAGAACTTTGCTGCCATACTAATGGGCATTCAGAAACACTTACACTAGAATCTCAGCTGCCATAAAGCAGGGCAGGACTGTTGCTTACAATCTGGATCAGATAGGATCTGTGCAGCCACTGGGACATAATGCTCTGTTATACAGATAGCTAGAATCTCAGCTGCCATAAAGCAGGACAGGACTGCTGCTTACAATGGGGATCAGATAGGATCTGTGCAGCCACTGGGACAGAATGTTCTGTTATACAGATAGCTAGAATCTCAGCCAAAAGGCAGGGCAGGACTGCTGCTTACAATGGGGATCAGATAGGATCTCTGCAGCCACTGGGACAGAATGTTCTGTTATACAGATAGCTAGAATCTCAGCCAAAAGGCAGGGCAGGACTGCTGCTTACAGTGGGCAAGTCACTCTTCTTTAAACTCAGGTGTAGCTTTAAGACAAGGAGGAGTTCGTTTTAAAGGGGTTGTTCACCTTCAAGCACTTTTTTCAGTTCAGTTGGTTTCAGATAGATCACCAGAAATAAGGACCTCTTCCAATGACTTTCTATCTTCTATTTGTGACCGTTTTTCTAATATTGATGTGTAAAGTTTCATTTTTCACCTTCTAAAGCAGCTCTGGGAAGGGGGTCGCCGACTCTTTAACGGGTTAAATTGATACATTTAGTTGATACATTTGTTACCTTTGTCCCTGCTGAGCAGAATCCCTGAGTTTCATTACAGGCAGCTGTTAGACTTGATACAATAGTTGCTAATACTCCACAGATACTGCTGAGAAAAGTATCAACTAAATGTATCAACTAAATGTAGCAAATTGTAAAGCTCCCCATAGACGCGACGATTCTTGTTGCCGAACGACCGATTTTAGGGAAGTCCGACCAATCCTTCGAAATTATCGTGCGGTTAGTGGGATTCGAACGATAGTACATATTACGATTTTTCGGCCGACATCTGTCAGGAAATTGATCGGCCAGGTCAAAAAATCTTTGTCGGTCCCAGTGCAATGTATCTATGTTTGCAGGGCCAAGCAGGCAGCTCCCCTTTGTTTTCCTGCCAAATTGGTCTTTTTAGTTGATGGACAATTCGTACGATGGTTCAGAGAAAATCGTGGTCTCACGATGAGGATCGG
Organism: Xenopus petersii; assembly: GCA_038501925.1. Lineage (NCBI taxonomy): Eukaryota > Metazoa > Chordata > Amphibia > Anura > Pipidae > Xenopus > Xenopus petersii. The sequence continues at coordinate 199,701,305 of CM076673.1, read as the reverse complement.
ATCTTTTAAAAATCTCAACATCTATGGCCAGCTTAACAGTTCAGATGCTCCTGGATCACTGAGCTGCCAGACTGAAACCCCAGAGACACGAACATTCAATTTTCGGAAAACGGTAAAAAAGAAAAGTTGCAAAACGATTGAAAAAAAGTCTTTGTTTATGGTAAATAATCCGAAAACAACGCAACTGAAAAAAGTGTTTGGAAGGTGAACAACCCCTTTAAGTGAAGTTTAACTGGGAAGTGCAAGTTGATTATATTAGGGATGCACTGAATCCATTATTTGGGATTCGGCCGAATCCCCAAATCCTTGCCGAATACTGAACCAAATCCAAATTTGCATAAGCAAATTAGGGGCAGGAAAGGAAAACGTGGAAACAATTCTTCTTTTGTGACAAAAAGTCACGTGATTTCCCAACCCCCACCAAATTAGGATTCGGATTTGGTTCGGCCAGGCACAAGGATTAGGTTGAATCTGAATCCTGCTGAAAAAGGCCGATCCCGAACGGAATCCTGGTTAGGTGCATCCCTAGATTATATACCTTCCAACATTTCCATATCAAATGAATTGTATCGGGACCATCCCGCGGATGACGAGAGAATTTAGTTGACATAGGAGAGCAGCCATTACCTCCCTAAGGCAGGTATAGATGGGGCAGACAAGGACTCGGAAAGGTTCGGCTGCGCTACTTCTCATGGTGCCGAAGACTTCGCACAGAAAGGTGATGAAACCCAGCCAGCGTTCCACATCCGAGCGGTGCATCTCTTCCCTTATGGAGAAATCCTTCTGCAAAACACAAATGAAAAGAACAGTCACCCAGGCTTGTGAGACACCGGAATGAGCAAATAGGTTCCTGCAAGCGGCGAGATGTCAGCAATCCGTTCAACTGCTTTTACTTTAATTGTGAAATCAACAGAAAAAAAGGGGAAACCAGTTAACCAGAGTGCGGTTATTTCAGTCTCGAGGATCAGACTGTTGTCTCTGCTGCTATTTATATATATAAATATATGGAGCCTGAATGTAATGTACGGCTGCACATGACTTGACTTACAGACACTTGGCTCCTTTACAAAAGGCTAATAACCCCCATATGTAATAAAAGGCACTAAGTTTGCCCGGGAGCAGTAACCCATAGCAACCAATATGAGGTTTGATTTTAAACAGGTGACCAGTAAATGCTACCTGCTGATTGGTTGCTATGGTTTATTGCTCCTGGGCCAACTTAGTGCCTTATATTACATACCCCCCTAAGTGCAGGATTGGTAAGGGACACAATATCGCTGCCCTTAGGGTCCCATGAGCTAAGAACTTTCTCCCCCGGCCCCTCTAGAAGCTCAGTCCCCTTCAGCTCCCAGGCTTGTCAGGCCAACGTTAACAAGGAGGGCTTAGGGTCCCCTGCACTTGTTCCTATCCCCTCGAAAAGTGTAACCCCCTCCTGCCCCTTGGGCTGACAAGTAGGAGAGGACCTTAGAGTCCAAGACACAAATCAATTGCTCCGAGTGGATCCAGAATGGAAAGCTCCTCCTGCCCCATGGAGCAATCGACAAAGAGCGTATTTAGCCCAGTTATGCCCATCTTGAGTGGGAGATATAAGGCTGATCTGATCATAGGCCCAAACCAACAATCTGATCACCACGCTGGCAATGCAGGCAGAACGAGGACAGCATCAATGAACAGGCCAGATATCAGCTGAGGAAGCCCATCAGAGGGCCCTATACATTGGCCAACAAGCTGCCAAATTGGTCTGTCAGCAACTTTTATTGCCCTGTGTATGACCACATTTAGAATTTCACACATAAAGCACTTGGACCCTCCAGTTGTGTGACCCCTTGCTGCCCATTGGATCGCGGACGCATCTTAGCGTTTATGCAGTCCTGCGATCTTACCGCCTGTTTCGGATGCATTATCATCATCATCTATTTATAGCATTGTCAAGATACGCAGTGCTTTATGATCCGATCGTTCGGCCCTAGGGCCCACGATCGGATCAGCCCCGGATTCGCTGGGCGGGCGCCCCTAGGCCGTGCGCTCCGCCCACACTACCACACGCTAGCGCAAAAGTGTCAGCGTGCGAGCGTTGGTGCACTGGGGACCACAGGCTCCCCACAGAGCGGCTGGGCGGCATGCCGCCCTAGGCCCGGGCCTATGTGGCCTTGCCACAAATCCGGGCCTGAGCCCGATATCGCCCACTTCACTGTGGGCATATCAGGGAGAGATCCGCTCATTTGGCAACATTGCCAAACAGGTGGATCTCTACGTCTATGGCCACCTTTAGAAACAAGCAGTAAGTACAGGGTTAGTATACCACAGCCAGGGCCACCATCAGGGGGACTCAGGGGGTACATTTCTACTGGTCCTAAAAGGGGGCCCGTCTGTTGTACTTTTCGGATTAGCCGGGCCCCCCGGAACCGCTGAAGTCCTGAAGAGCCAAAGATCCGAAGTCACGAAGACCCAAAGTGTTGATGAGTCAAAGCCATGAAAAGACCTGAAGCAACAAATAGACCCGAAGGAACAATTAGTGTTGCCACCTTCTCTCGAAAAAAATACCGGCCTTCCTATATATTTATGTTTTTCCCCTATTAATAACATTGGGATCAACCATCATTTTTAACGGCCTTGCCAGTATAATACCAGCCAGGTGGACACCCTAGCCACAAATAGACACAAAGTTGAAGTCCTGAAACTGCGAAGAGACCCAAAGCCACAAAAGAAGCTGAAGCCACAAAGCTGCGAAAAGACCCAAGCCACGAAAGGAGCCCAAGGTAAGTTCCATTGAACACCAATGTGTTTTTTATTATTTTTTATTTAAACCCCTGGCCACCAGTCTAATACAGCAGAACCCCCATTTTACGTTTTTCAGGGGACAAGAAAAAAAATGGTGTAAAATCCAGGAAAATGTAAAAATCAGGGAAATGTATTATGCAGAAAACAACAATGTAAAATGAGGGGAAACTTAAAATCAGGGGATGTAAAATTGAGGTTCCACTGTATTTTAATATGATATAGGCCCCTGGACACCAATGTTTTTTTTTAATTCCACAGGACCCCTGGCAACATTGGGTCCCAGAAAATATTGTTGTATGGGGCCCAGTGATTTGTGATGGTGGCCTGACCACAGCACTCCTTGGTTGTACATTCTAAAAATGCTACACAAACGTGACCCACGCTACTCACTGATTACACAAGTATAAGAGCTTATCCGCAATAAAAGAATGTCATTTCTTTATTTATGGGCCACAGACGGGTGAGGAGGTTCATTCTGCTGCTGTGTAATTCACCAGATACTCTCACACACACACACACACACAGACACACACACACACACACAGACACACACAGGGCGCCTTGCTAGGAAAGCACAACAGACACACAAGATAATGAGAAAAGATAAAACATTCCAGTCTGTAAGATGAACAGATAAAGAAGTTGCTCTTGATGAACTTCCTTCCTTTGCACTTGTGTATATTCAGATTTAGCCATTTAAAGAAGTCCTCATTGTATGAAGCAGCGAGGATTTTTGAACCTATGAATGAATGTCTGATGAAATGAGTATCGGGGGGGGGGGGAAAACCTTAAACAACATGCTGTTGCTAAACCCCTTAAGGTGGCCATACACGGGCAGATAAAGCTGCCGATATCGGTCGTTTTGGACCAATTTGACAGCTTATTTGCCCGTGTATGGGGGCTTCCAACGGGTCTGGCTACGATAACGATTTGGAAGGTTTGATTTTTAACCGACCAATCCGTCAGAGCCCCTTAGTGTATCGTAATTAGATCGTTTGGCCATACGGCCGAAATTTCGAATTACCCCCGATATAGCCATGCCGTTAGTGGCATATCGGGGAAAGATCCACTCGTTTGGCGACATCTTTGAGTCAATGGCCAGCTTTAGCCATCTGAATCAATTGTCCCAACTGGAAAAAAATCTAAAAGAGGAGAAGCCCATGAAGCTCATTTGGTCACTGTGTTGACACCATGCTACCTCACTCATACCTGATGACTATATCAATTCCACCAGGTATGGATGACATGCTTATTGGCGTATAAATATGTCAAAGGCTATTCCCAGCAAATTAATTCCGGAGGATGTTGGGATCACCATTAGATCCAGAAATTGGAACACCATAAAAATGGTTTGATATCAACATCAGTGGAGTTCTCATGCTTTTGTTTTGGAATGTGCCAAGATTTTAAAGCTCCTGATGATCCCCACCGATATCTTGGTTCCATGGATATCAGTTTGCTTCGTCAATTGAACATGATGGAGAATGTTAAACCGTTCATGCACCATATGTATTGGAGACATGCAGATCATTCCAACACCAACAAAACAATAGATAGGTGACCAATAGTTAGATGCCTAGTACAGGCATGTCCAAAGTCAGGCCCAGGGGCCAATTGCGGCCCATTTTTAAATTTACAGTGGTCCTCAGCCTCCATCATGTAATTAATAATAATGCGGCCCCCCCAGCACAGTGCAATCATTGCGTAGCTGTAATATTTGGGCACATTAGTGAAATGATCTGCCGCTCGGTCTATACTGCTGCCTGTGAGCTGAAGGTGTTAGTAATAGACACGTACTGGCACATAGAGACGCACCGCTCTCACATACTTCTTTATGGCTGAAGGTGCAATAGACGTACTAAAGTGTCAGTACAGTAAACGAAAAAAGTATTTGACAGTGGCGCGACATTACGTGCCAATAGTGTCCATTACTAACACCTTCAGCACACAGGCAGCAGTATAGACCAAGTGGCAGATCATTTCACTAATGTGCCCAAATATTACTGCTACGGCTACGCGATTCCTTGTTTAAATGACTTAAATTATGTTAATGGTTCAAAGAATGTCAGGCTGAATGGTTGGCCCCACACATTTTCACCTCTCCAAATTTGGCCCTCATTGCAAAAAGTTTGGACACCCCTGCCCTAGTAGAATATTCCATGGCAAAGTAGTCAACAAGAGGGCTACCATTCTCATTTCCACGACTCACAAAGATGTTGGGAACTGCAGTCCAAAGGAAACCTTCAAATTTGACATCCCCGGGAAGGGGGTGCAGGGGGATAGGAGCTGAATAAAAGCTGGGGATGAGATGAATGAAAGGAATTAAGTTCCATGAAGTTCAGTTATGGAGAGTCTCAGTCTGGACTAACAAATAATCTTTTTTTGGGATGAGGGGTGTAGAAATTATAGAATTAATGGAAACCAAAACTGATGTGCTTTGCCCAACCATATCAAGGACATACCTCTGCTCCCCCTAATGATAATATCTGCCCCATTGGAACCAAGGGGTGTATGTATGGATGCTGGGTTTTCATTTGGAGGGGTTGAACTTGATGGACTTTGTCTTTTTTCAACCCAATTTAACTATGTAACTATGTATGTAACACCAACCATGGACCTTTACTTTTAACGCAACCTGAAGCTGTTGCTGGCATGATGGAGAGGACTTCCACTGATATCACCAAAAGGGAGAGATAAGGTAGAGCAAAGGGACTCAAGAGAGACAGTCTGGTAATACCAAAAGCTGGACCCACCACCCACCTCAGCAACCCCAATTACTGACCCAAACCCACACGACCAACAGGTATCAAATATAGCTTATTATTAGCGGTTGCCATACAGGGGGTAGAAGAGCAACAGATGAGATCTGTGATATGACATGGGAAGTTGGGGATGAGATGAATGAAAGGAGGGGAATTAAGTTCCAAGTAATGAGAAACATCGTTGTGATACACAATGTTGTTATAACCTACTATTAGAAATGAGATAAACTTGGAGGACTAATTCATTGAACAAGTTCCCATGGTGAGACCCTCTCTTGGCTCAGCAATGTGCAGGTCTAGTGGGACACTTTTGGGTAATGTAAGAAATTCACAACTGGGCCCCCCAGAAGGAATGTGAAGGAGAGAATCTCATTAAAGCTATGGGTTACCTGTATTAGAGACATAAATATACAGTGGTGTGAAAAACTATTTGCCCCCTTCCTGATTTCTTATTCTTTTGCATGTTTGTCACACTAAAATGTTTCTGCTCATCAAAAACCGTTAACTATTAGTCAAAGATAACATAATTGAACACAAAATGCAGTTTTTAAATGAAGGTTTACGTTATTAAGGGAGAAAAAAAACTCCAAATCTACGTGAAAACTGTGTGAAAAAGTGATTGCCCCCCTTGTTAAAAAATAACTTAACTGTGGTTTAACACACCTGAGTTCAATTTCTGTACTCACCCCCAGGCCTGATTACTGCCACACCTGTTTCAATCAAGAAATCACTTAAATAGGAGCTACCTGACACAGAGAAGTAGACCAAAAGCACCTCAAAAGCTAGACATCATGCCAAGATCCAAAGAAATTCAGGAACAAATGAGAACAAAAGTAATTGAGATCTATCAGTCTGGTAAAGGTTATAAAGCCATTTCTAAAGCTTTGGGACTCCAGCGAACCACAGTGAGAGCCATTATCCACAAATGGCAAAAACATGGAACAGTGGTGAACCTTCCCAGGAGTGGCCGGCCGACCAAAATTACCCCAAGAGTGCAGAGACAACTCATCCGAGAGGCCACAAAAGACCCCAGGACAACATCTAAAGAACTGCAGGCCTCACTTGCCTCAAGGTCAGTGTTCACGACTCCACCATAAGAAAGAGACTGGGCAAAAACGGCCTGCATGGCAGATTTCCAAGGTGCAAACCACTTTTAAGCAAAAAGAACATTTAGGCTCGTCTCAATTTTGCTAAAAAACATCTCAATGATTGCCAAGACTTTTGGGAAAATACCTTGTGGACCAACGAGACAAAAGTTGAACTTTTTGGAAGGTGCGCGTCCCGTTACATCTGGTGTAAAAGTAACACAGCATTTCAGAAAAAGAACATCATACCAACAGTAAAATATGGTGGTGGTAGTGTGATGGTCTGGGGTTGTTTTTCTGCTTCAGGACCTGGAAGACTTGCTGTGATAGATGGAACCATGAATTCTACTGTCTACCAAAAAATCCTGAAGGAGAATGTCCGGCCATCTGTTGGTCAACTCAAGCTGAAGCGATCTTGGGTGCTGCAGCAGGACAATGACCCAAAACACACCAGCAAATCCACCTCTGAATGGCTGAAGAAAAACAAAATGAAGACTTTGGAGTGGCCTAGTCAAAGTCCTGACCTGAATCCTATTGAGATGTTGTGGCATGACCTTAAAAAGGCGGTTCATGCTAGAAAACCCTCAAATAAAGCTGAATTACAACAATTCTGCAAAGATGAGTGGGCCAAAATTCCTCCAGAGCGCTGTAAAAGACTCGTTGCAAGTTATCGCAAACGCTTGATTGCAGTTATTGCTGCTAAGGGTGGCCCAACCAGTTATTAAGTTCAGGGGGCAATTACTTTTTCACACAGGTTTGGATTTCTTTTCTCCCTAAATAATAAAAACCCTAATTTAAAAACTGCATTTTGTGTTTACTAGTGTTATCTTTGACTAATAGTTAACGGTTTTTGATGAGCAGAAACATTTAAGTGTAACAAACATGCAAAAGAATAAGAAATCAGGAAGGGGGCAAATAGTTTTTCACACCACTGTACCCCTGGTATGGGCAGTTAGTAGGTCATTCCAGAACCCCCCACCCCAGAGCCTTCTTTATGTTCTCCAAAGTGTCAGAGGGTTTAATCTAAATATGTGGATACACTTACACATTTTCAGAGCTGTAAAACAAGAGCAACAGAAAGGCTGCAAGTTGGACACCTTTGATTAATGTATTTCTCCCCCTCGGATGGGACCCCAGCCTCCTTGGACTGCCAGGGGCTACCTGAACCCCGACAAGGGGTTAATAAAGGAAGCTTTCATTGCAGTTTCCTGTTCATTCCCATTACATGGAACGATCCTACAGACGAGTGTAATAGATTTAAATATTTACATTTGCTGGTGCTTTTAACATGGGTTGAGCTCCACGCTGTACGGTACATACATCTGGTGAGGAGACTATAGGAACAAAGGGGTTTATTTCTCATACGAATCAGGGCTGAGTCCATTGGTTTCTTTTGTTTTGATCTGGCACGTTCCTGCACCTCGTTGCCTGTATGTTTAAATGGCTGTCATTAGATATACTAAACAGTGGGACCGCAGGACGGAAATGAGCTTTTCCTATTGGCTCGGGGCTGTGCATTATGGAGCCATGAAGCAATGTCTTCCATCAGTATCTGAATGCCAGGATGCCTCTGTTTATTTGGGCTATGTTTAGGAATCATGCCGAGATGCCCTAATGGTTCTATTTTGGCTGGATGGTTACCAGGGTGGAGGGAAAAAGGGCGAGACGCGATGGGAGCAGCTGCAGTAATGTGACAGTTTGTCTGGGGCACGGATATCTAAATATTGGCCATATTGCCATGCAGGGGGGCGGGTTTGAAGTTCAATTATAAAGGGTCATCTTTGGGGGTGTAAAATTTATAGGAGAATTAATGGAAAATAAATCTGCTGTGCTCTCTCCAAACATAGTAAGGGCATACCCCTGCTGCCCCCAACGATAAGACCTTCCCCTGGGGAACCAAAACCAACCAAAGTCCAAGCTGCTGGTGGCATGATGGAGAAGACTTCCATTGATATCACCAGCAGGGAGAGATAAGGTAGAGGCTCAAGATGACAAGTCGCCCACCTAAACCCACACCAGCAACCCTAATTACTGACCCAAACCCACATGACCAACGGATATCAAATATGCCTGCACATTACTAACAGTTGCCATGATTTTTTGCTTGACTTCTGATGCTACGCTCTCTTTTTTGTGAAGGAAAGTTCTCTCACTCCCATTTCAGCCAACCTATTCTGTATGGAACCCCTTTGTGGATAGGGGCATGACTGTGGTGAAAATATGGTTTACACTGAGCATCCAGATACCTAGGCCTGACTGAGTTGGAGTGGTTGAGTCCTGCGCTGATGGGCACCCACGTGTGTAAAGCCTAGAGGTGAACATTGATGGAGAGGAGTATGGAGAAGTAAGAAAGAGAAGGGTTTCAAGTTGTAATATGGGTGTAGTGCTAATACAAGCTGCATGCAGTACTCAGTGATCTTCAGGGCTTTATTTCCTATAGGGATGCACCGAATCCAGGATTCGGTTCGGGATTCTGCCTTTTTCAGCAGGATTTGGATTCGGGCAAATCTGCCCGGCCAAACCAAATCCTAATTTGCATATGCAAATTAGGGGCGAGGAGGGAAATTGTGTGAAAAAAAATGTTTTCCTCTTCCCACCCATAATTTACATATGCAAATTAGTGTTCGAATTTGGTTCGGTATTCGGCCAAATCTTTTGCAAAGGATTCGGTGCATTACTAATTTCCTAGTAATGGGACAAATCGACTCTTCTTCAGGCAACTAATCTCCCTGAACTGCCTTCCTGTTTCCTTGTGAGGCAACTTCAGCAACTTTGGAAACAAAATTTAGATTACTTTGGGCGACTTTGGAAAACGAATTGCTCGGGGGGATTAAATGCCAGGAGAAAAGGCAATTTTTCTCAGGGCGATAGCTCCCCGAATCGCCACGTGTCTCTGCCCTTAAGGCAGGGGCACACAAAGCTACTGAGGGAGATTGGTCGCCCAGTTACAAACTGATTCTTCTCCGGGCGACTAATATTCCCAAACTGTCTCCCCGCCGGCTAGAATCTAAGTCGCCGGCGGGATGGCACTCGGAACGCTTCGTTTTCCGAAGTTGCCCGAATTTTCCTCGTGAGGAGCAACTTCGGAACACGAAGCTCTCAGAGCGCGATACCACCAGCAATTTAGATTACTTCGGGCGACTTCGAAAAACAAAGCAATCCTAGTGCCACCCCGATGCTAGCCGGCGGGGAGGCAGGTCGGGGGGATTAGTCGCTCGAAGAAAAGGCGATTTGTTGCCGGGCGACTAATCTCCCAGAATCTACACGTGTCTCTGCCCTTAGGACAGGGGCACAAAAAGTTACTAGATGAGATTGGCCGGCCAGCGACAAACTGATTCTTCTTCAGGAGACTAATCTCCACTAACTGCCTCCACGCCGGCTAGAATCGAAATCACTGGCGGAATGGCACTCGAATTGCTTTGTTTTCTGAAGTCGCCCGAAATTTCCTCGTGAGGCAACTTCGGAAAGCTAAGCGCTCCAAGTGCCATCCCGTCGTCAATTTAGATTGTAGCCGGTGGGAGGCAGTTCAAGGGAGATTAGTCATTGGGCTCAGATGGTTCACTGTATCACTTTTTTTTTGTATTCACTATTTACACAGATCCCTATCCATTATTTTCAGTGAAACAACTGGATTAGCCAAGAAGACCAGTGATTGTCTGGACAGCAGCAAATCAAAATGCCGTTTGTGCCTTGAGTTTAAAGGGAAAGTTCAACTGCAAAGCTCAGTGGATTCTATGACAGGATTGGGAGTGTGGGAGTGGGTGCAAGTGGGTGTTAAGCACATGTGGGATGAGTGGAAGGTGACACTGAGCAGGATGGTGCTGCTGGAGACAGGGACAAAATTAACTACAGGGTGGGAGAAGTGGCAACGACTTGATAATGGAGTAGGGGGGTAGTAGTGTGAGGGTGTGTGATCTCAGATAACATTCCGGAGTAACAAGGACAGTGTGATAGCGGCTTGAGAGGGGAGCAAGGAATGCAGCCTAGAGGGTCAGATAAGCCCCAAAAAAAAGGCATGTCCAGAGGGGGCCACCAATGAGAGCAGGAAGGATCCTGATAAGGCAAGAAGGGACCTGCCATAATGAGATTATGACACAGGGGCAGATTTACTAAGGTTCGAATGGTAAATTTGAAATTTTTAATTTTTTTTAGTCAAAACTCACAAATTTGAATTTTAAACCACCAACTTGAATTTGAATGTGAGATTTCTCACACCACAACCCTGGAAACAGTTCTGATTCGACTATTCTCCACCCCAAACCCGCCGAGATCATGTACGAGTCAATGGCAGAGGTCCCTTGAACTATTTGAAGATGTTAATGGTAGTGATGAGGCAATTTTCTGCCAAGTTTCCCTGGGAAAATGACGCCCCATAGACTCCAATGGGAGAAAAAAATTGTGCGTAAAAATTACAAAAAATTTGTTGTAGAAAAACTCAATCTGAATTTTTGGTCGTTCCTATTCGATCAAATATTAGACATTCGAGGTTTTTCATAAATAACCTCCCCTTCGAGTCGAATTTATTAGAGTTAAATAGAATTCACAAAACTTTGAAATTCGACCTTTGATCTGCCCAAGCGTGTTGCCTCTGATTCCCAGAATTCTCTTCCAGCCACAGCTATAACAGGCCTGAGCTTGTAAACACATTACTCTGGGGGATACTCGGGTCATTCCTAAAGACAAAGGGACTAAAACACCTGCAGTGATTAAAATACCCCTAACCCACCAATCCCTCCCCTCCGACCATATACGAAATATACTAATGGACCAATCTAGAAGGTGACGAGGCCCACTCATTAGGACTTACCACTAGTCCAGACATTTATTATGATGCCAATTCTTTGCTCTCAACATAAACTCAATACTTTGTGCAGCAGCGAAACCCTATCGGATAACCCAGAACTATGTGAACTATTCCGAACTTGCAGGAGGGTTACCCAAGAATACTGAGAATGATGGACATGGCATTATGAATGTGGCACTTTGCTAATCAACTAACCCCCCCAGAATGGAGACTGGAATATGAATAGGGGAGGAGAAAGATGAATAATGCAATGTAGCAATAACAGTAAATGTGTAGCCTTATAGAGCATTTGTTTATGAGATGGGGTCGGTGACCACTATTTGAAAGCTGGTAAGGGTAGAGACACACACTGCTATTCGGGGAGATTAGTAGCCCGGCGACAAACCTCCTCTTATTTGGGGCAACTTATCTCCCCGAAACTGCCTCCCCGCCGGCTTGAATGAAAATCGCAGACGGGATGGCACTTGGGAGTCGCCAGAAGTTTTACTCATGAGGCAACGGAAAACGAATTGCTCCAAGTGCCATACCGCCAGTGATTTACATTCTAGCCGGAGGGATCCAGTTCGGGGAGATTAGGTGCCTGGCGACAAATCTCCTCTTCTTCGGACGACTAATCTCCCGTCGGCTAGAATGTAAATCGCCGGCTAGATGGCTTCATTTTCCGAAATGAGTGTGTGCCCTCAACCCTAAAGGTGGCCATACACGGAGAGATCCGCTCATTTGGCCACCTTGTGGTGGGCAATATTGGGCTGATCCGATCGTGGGCCCAATGATCGGATCCTAACGGTGGCTTTACGGGCGGTCGGATCGCAGGACCGCATCAACGAACAGATGAGGGCAAATCCGATGGGATTTTTAGTCCCATCCGATCGAGATGTGGCCGACTTTCGGGGAAGCTCATCGGGGGGCCCCATACACGGGCCAATAAGCTGCTGACTCGGTCTGTCGGCAGCTTTTATCGGCCAATGTATGGCCACCTTAAGAGTCAAAAGAAGACAAATCAAAAAGTATTAAAAAAGAAAAAATGAAGGCCAATCACAAAGTTGCTTATGTTGTAGAATTCTATAAGATACTAAAAGTTAAATTATAGGGGTGGCTCTTTAATGTATAGAATGCACCCCTATAATATGATTCCTGGTTGATCAGCCCTACTAGTAGAAGTAGTCTATGGATGGAGTGTATTGTGACATTTCTATTCTATGTGTACTGTATATTGTGAGTGGCTCCCTAAGCTCAGTAAGTGACAGCAGCACAGAGCATGTGCAGTGAATCAGCAGAAAAGAAGATGGGGAGCTACTGGGGCATCTTTGGAGACACAGATCTTTACTGCTAAAGGGCTGTGGTTGCCTTGGGCTGGTACAGAAGCACAAAACATCATGTACAACATTTCTAGATACTTCTTTAGTTAGGCTTTAGTTCTCCTTTAATGTGACTGGGGGTCATTGAGAGTAAATAGTTAAGTTCATGCTTGACCCAAGCAGGATTACAGCAGCTCACCAGCGACTGACAGATGGCAACTCCCACAGACTGGAGCATTAGCCGGGGGAGCCTGCGAGGGCAAAGACATCGGGAAGTTATCAGCCAGTCAGAATAGCACAGAAAATGGGCAATATTACAATTATGACTATGTCACCTAATTAGCACTATCTAATTATTATTAACTAAATGCTCTTGCCTTTAACTGCAGTGTAATGATGGCACAAGGGTGTCAGGAAAAAGGGGTACAACCGTGGGGTATTGTTTATGAACCCCTCGGCCTGTCTTTGTTAATGTTACCCGGTTGCTAAGCTGAGAAATCCTAGCGACCAGCGGGAATGCCGCTACTAGACATGGAACGAGGTGCAGAAACAACACTGCCTGCTCCAGCTGAAAGGTTAATACTAAACTCGCAGTGTTCGAGGGTTAATGCCCCCCCCCCACCCCGTGCCAAATCGTCAGGCGCTGCTATTGAGGGATGCTCAGCGGCTGGAAGTGATGCCTGGCTGGAGGTGGATCAGTGAAAGATTTGGGACGGTCACACCCTGCAATGCTGACCTGCAATTCACCGGCCGCAGATTCTTCTCCATGTAAAGCCATTTTTTATTTATAGAGAAGAACTGATGTTTCTTTTATGGGAGCTGTGGAGGGCCGAGCCTGGAATAGAACTCATCTCCCCTGCGCTTTAGGGTCACGCGAAGTCTGTTCCATCTCCAGTCACCCAGCGAGCAGGCGGGGCCCCATTGTCAGGGAAAGATAAAAGAGGGGCCCAAATGTGTCCAGGTTATACCAAGTTAAATATATAAATAATATAGATATCAATTATACAACTGTTTTTAAACAGTTTTCTTAATATTAAAGGGGAAGGTAAAGTAAAAACCAAAAATTCAATTACGTTGAATGAAAGGCAATGGGATTCTAAGCAACTTCCCGATATCCATTTAAATCAGTTCCCGAAAACCGAAAGCAACGTCTGATTGGCCCTCTTTTTCTATTCGCGTGATGAAACAATGTAACAGAAGCCGGATTAAAGGGGTTGTTCACCTTTAAGTTAAAGGGATACGGTCATGGGAAAACATGTTTTTTTCAAAACACATCAGTTAATAGTGCTGCTCCAGCAGAATTCTGCACTGAAATCCATTTCTCAAAAGAGAAAACAGATTTTTTTTTATATTCAATTTTAAAATCTGACATGGGGCTAGACATATTGTCAGTTTCCCAGCTGCCCCCAGTCATGTGACGTGTGCCAGCACTTTAGGATGGAACTGCTTTCTGGCAGGCTGTTATTTCTCCTACTTAATGTAACTGAATAGGTCTCTTTGAGACTTGGCTTTTACTATTGAGTGTTGTTCTTAGATCTATCAGGCAGCTGTTATCTTGTGTTAGGGAGCTGCTATCTGGTTACCTTCCCATTGTTCTGTTGTTAGGCTGCTGGGGGGGGGGGGAAAGGGAGGGGGGTGATATCAGTCCAACTTGCAGTACAGCAGTAAACAGTGTCTGAAGTTTATCAGAGTACAAGTCACATGACTGGGGGCAGCTGGGAAACTGACAATATGTCTAGCCCCATGTCAGATTTTAAAATTAAATATAAAAAAAATCTGTTTGCTCTTTTGAGAAATGGATTTCAGTGCAGAATTCTGCTGGAGCAGCACTATTAACTGATGTGTTATGAAAAAAAAACATGTTTTGCCGTGACAGTATCATAGCCAGGGCCAAAGGGCTACAGCGTTGAATGTATACAGGACCCCAGTCATTTCCATAGTCCCTCTTGTGGCTTAGATTAGCCGCTTTCTTTCTGCACCCATGGGGGCCCCTTTGGATGCCTGCTGTCACAACCCGCGTAGCAAAGCCCTCGGCCTGCACATGACATTCCATCATTCTCCTGGCAATGCACGGCGCTACATTTCCACCTACTATACAGTTCACAGGAAGGGCATGATGCTCCGTCCAGCATCGCTGAGGTTTTTAGGGATCAAATGACCTCATCCCACTGGTTGGTGCGAGTAAACATCTTTCTAACACACCAGTTGGCAGTGACCACGATACTCGTCCCGGCGCTCAACCCGTCCACGGGACACATGGTAACCATTACTCACAGTGTTCCATCAGCTCCGTCCTGTTAACTTGTGTAACAGATGTCAGCACAAACAGCACCTCAGGGAGCCATCACCTCTATGTGGGAATAAATGTCTTAGTCTGATACACAAACACATTCTACTAAATGGCTACACTGCACCGTTGCCCCTATCAAGCTTCTCCCTAATAATGCGTGGAACCTCTGATCCCAAAATAGTATTAAGATAAGATCCAAATATTTGTTTGGGTTTCATAAAAAATTTTTACGCATTATTGGGTTAAAATTCAACTCCCAGACGCTATTATCCACTGTTACTATAGGCACCATCTCTCCCTACTATACCTGCTATCCCACAGTCACACTCCCTTCCCAGAGACTATTATCCACTGTTACTATAGGCACCATCTCTCCCTACTATACCTGCTATCCCACAGTCACACTCCCTTCCCAGAGACTATTATCCCACTGTTACTATAGGCACCATCTCTCCCTACTATACCTGCTATCCCACAGTCACACTCCCTTCCCAGAGACTATTATCCACTGTTACTATAGGCACCATCTCTCCCTACTATACCTGCTATCCCACAGTCACACTCCCTCCCCAGAGACTATTATCCCACTGTTACTATAGACACCATCTCTCCCTACTATACCTGCTATCCCACAGTCACACTCCCTTCCCAGAGACTATTATCCACTGTTACTATAGACACCATCTCTCCCTACTATACCTGCTATTCCACAGTCACACTCCCTTCCCAGAGACTATTATCCACTGTTACTATAGGCACCATCTCTCCCTACTATACCTGCTATCCCACAGTCACACTCCCTTCCCAGAGACTATTATCCACTGTTACTATAGACACCATCTCTCCCTACTATACCTGCTATTCCACAGTCACACTCCCTTCCCAGAGACTATTATCCACTGTTACTATAGGCACCATCTCTCCCTACTATACCTGCTATCCCACAGTCACACTCCCTTCCCAGAGACTATTATCCACTGTTACTATAGGCACCATCTCTCCCTACTATACCTGCTATCCCACAGTCACACTCCCTTCCCAGAGACTATTATCCACTGTTACTATAGGCACCATCTCTCCCTACTATACCTGCTATCCCACAGTCACACTCCCTCCCCAGAGACTATTATCCCACTGTTACTATAGACACCATCTCTCCCTACTATACCTGCTATCCCACAGTCACACTCCCTTCCCAGAGACTATTATCCACTGTTACTATAGGCACCATCTCTCCCTACTATACCTGCTATTCCACAGTCACACTCCCTTCCCAGAGACTATTATCCACTGTTACTATAGGCACCATCTCTCCCTACTATACCTGCTATCCCACAGTCACACTCCCTTCCCAGAGACTATTATCCACTGTTACTATAGACACCATCTCTCCCTACTATACCTGCTATTCCACAGTCACACTCCCTTCCCAGAGACTATTATCCACTGTTACTATAGGCACCATCTCTCCCTACTATACCTGCTATCCCACAGTCACACTCCCTTCCCAGAGACTATTATCCACTGTTACTATAGACACCATCTCTCCCTACTATACCTGCTATCCCACAGTCACACTCCCTTCCCAGAGACTATTATCCACTGTTACTATAGGCACCATCTCTCCCTACTATACCTGCTATCCCACAGTCCCTTCCCAGAGACTATTATCCCACTGTTACTATAGGCACCATCTCTCCCTACTATACCTGCTATCCCACAGTCACACTCCTTTCCCAGAGACTATTATCCACTGTTACTATAGACACCATCTCTCCCTACTATACCTGCTATCCCACAGTCACACTCCCTTCCCAGAGACTATTATCCCACTGTTACTATAGGCACCATCTCTCCCTACTATACCTGCTATCCCACAGTCACACTCCCTTCCCAGAGACTATTATCCACTGTTACTATAGGCACCATCTCTCCCTACTATACCTGCTATCCCACAGTCACACTCCCTTCCCACAGACTATTATCCACTGTTACTATAGACACCATCTCTCCCTACTATACCTGCTATCCCACAGTCACACTCCCTTCCCAGAGACTATTATCCACTGTTACTATAGACACCAACTCTTCCTACTATACCTGCTATCCCACAGTCACACTCCCTTCCCAGAGACTATTATCCACTGTTACTATAGACACCATCTCTCCCTACTATACCTGCTATCCCACAGTCACACTCCCTTCCCAGAGACTATTATACCACTGTTACTATAGACACCATCTCTCCCTACTATACCTGCTATCCCACAGTCACACTCCCTTCCCACAGACTATTATCCACTGTTACTATAGACACCATCTCTCCCTACTATACCTGCTATCCCACAGTCACACTCCCTTCCCAGAGACTATTATCCACTGTTACTATAGACACCATCTCTCCCTACTATACCTGCTATCCCACAGTCACACTCCCTTCCCAGAGACTATTATCCACTGTTACTATAGGCACCATCTCTCCCTACTATACCTGCTATCCCACAGTCACACTCCCTTCCCAGAGACTATTATCCACTGTTACTATAGACACCATCTCTCCCTACTATACCTGCTATCCCACAGTCACACTCCCTTCCCAGAGACTATTATCCACTGTTACTATAGGCACCATCTCTCCCTACTATACCTGCTATCCCACAGTCCCTTCCCAGAGACTATTATCCCACTGTTACTATAGGCACCATCTCTCCCTACTATACCTGCTATCCCACAGTCACACTCCCTTCCCAGAGACTATTATCCACTGTTACTATAGACACCATCTCTCCCTACTATACCTGCTATCCCACAGTCACACTCCCTTCCCAGAGACTATTATCCCACTGTTACTATAGGCACCATCTCTCCCTACTATACCTGCTATCCCACAGTCACACTCCCTTCCCAGAGACTATTATCCACTGTTACTATAGGCACCATCTCTCCCTACTATACCTGCTATCCCACAGTCACACTCCCTTCCCACAGACTATTATCCACTGTTACTATAGACACCATCTCTCCCTACTATACCTGCTATCCCACAGTCACACTCCCTTCCCAGAGACTATTATCCACTGTTACTATAGACACCAACTCTTCCTACTATACCTGCTATCCCACAGTCACACTCCCTTCCCAGAGACTATTATCCACTGTTACTATAGACACCATCTCTCCCTACTATACCTGCTATCCCACAGTCACACTCCCTTCCCAGAGACTATTATACCACTGTTACTATAGACACCATCTCTCCCTACTATACCTGCTATCCCACAGTCACACTCCCTTCCCACAGACTATTATCCACTGTTACTATAGACACCATCTCTCCCTACTATACCTGCTATCCCACAGTCACACTCCCTTCCCAGAGACTATTATCCCACTGTTACTATAGGCACCATCTCTCCCTACTATACCTGCTATCCCACAGTCACACTCCCTTCCCAGAGACTATTATCCACTGTTACTATAGGCACCATCTCTCCCTACTATACCTGCTATCCCACAGTCACACTCCCTTCCCACAGACTATTATCCACTGTTACTATAGACACCATCTCTCCCTACTATACCTGCTATCCCACAGTCACACTCCCTTCCCAGAGACTATTATCCACTGTTACTATAGACACCATCTCTCCCTACTATACCTGCTATCCCACAGTCACACTCCCTTCCCAGAGACTATTATCCACTGTTACTATAGACACCAACTCTTCCTACTATACCTGCTATCCCACAGTCACACTCCCTTCCAGAGACTATTATCCACTGTTACTATAGACACCATCTCTCCCTACTATACCTGCTATCCCACAGTCACACTCCCTTCCCAGAGACTATTATCCACTGTTACTATAGGCACCATCTCTCCCTACTATACCTGCTATCCCACAGTCCCTTCCCAGAGACTATTATCCCACTGTTACTATAGGCACCATCTCTCCCTACTATACCTGCTATCCCACAGTCACACTCCCTTCCCAGAGACTATTATCCACTGTTACTATAGACACCATCTCTCCCTACTATACCTGCTATCCCACAGTCACACTCCCTTC
The DNA here is from genome assembly GCA_038501925.1 of Xenopus petersii. Classification (NCBI taxonomy): domain Eukaryota; kingdom Metazoa; phylum Chordata; class Amphibia; order Anura; family Pipidae; genus Xenopus; species Xenopus petersii. The sequence continues at coordinate 199,682,215 of CM076673.1, read as the reverse complement.
CCAGAGACTATTATCCCACTGTTACTATAGGCACCATCTCTCCCTACTATACCTGCTATCCCACAGTCACACTCCCTTCCCAGAGACTATTATCCACTGTTACTATAGGCACCATCTCTCCCTACTATACCTGCTATCCCACAGTCACACTCCCTTCCCACAGACTATTATCCACTGTTACTATAGACACCATCTCTCCCTACTATACCTGCTATCCCACAGTCACACTCCCTTCCCAGAGACTATTATCCACTGTTACTATAGACACCAACTCTTCCTACTATACCTGCTATCCCACAGTCACACTCCCTTCCCAGAGACTATTATCCACTGTTACTATAGACACCATCTCTCCCTACTATACCTGCTATCCCACAGTCACACTCCCTTCCCAGAGACTATTATACCACTGTTACTATAGACACCATCTCTCCCTACTATACCTGCTATCCCACAGTCACACTCCCTTCCCACAGACTATTATCCACTGTTACTATAGACACCATCTCTCCCTACTATACCTGCTATCCCACAGTCACACTCCCTTCCCAGAGACTATTATCCCACTGTTACTATAGGCACCATCTCTCCCTACTATACCTGCTATCCCACAGTCACACTCCCTTCCCAGAGACTATTATCCACTGTTACTATAGGCACCATCTCTCCCTACTATACCTGCTATCCCACAGTCACACTCCCTTCCCACAGACTATTATCCACTGTTACTATAGACACCATCTCTCCCTACTATACCTGCTATCCCACAGTCACACTCCCTTCCCAGAGACTATTATCCACTGTTACTATAGACACCAACTCTTCCTACTATACCTGCTATCCCACAGTCACACTCCCTTCCCAGAGACTATTATCCACTGTTACTATAGACACCATCTCTCCCTACTATACCTGCTATCCCACAGTCACACTCCCTTCCCAGAGACTATTATACCACTGTTACTATAGACACCATCTCTCCCTACTATACCTGCTATCCCACAGTCACACTCCCTTCCCACAGACTATTATCCACTGTTACTATAGACACCATCTCTCCCTACTATACCTGCTATCCCACAGTCACACTCCCAACACAGAGGATATTTTCCCCACAAGGAGTAGTGCTACTGCAAGATGCACATTAATGTGCTGTGATACTAACCTTTATCAGAAACTCTCAGTGCTAGTGAGTTCCTACGGGTGCATCTATATTAAATACAGGCACACGGCACAGCCTGACATCTATAAATGATATTGTTACTTTATTAAACATTATATGTCTCGCAATACTACCCGACAGCCAAGTAAGCAAAAGAGATAATCCCCATAAGTCCACAGGGCTTAGTGTAGTACTGAAGTTTAAGCCTGACACTGTATAAATGACGATACTGTGAGTTATATTACTGTATGAGATCAGGAGAGACAAGCACTGAGGGCCCAAGCACTGCAATATAAAAGAACCGGTCTTCCTTATTCTGAGGGACATTGTTCAAAGCCAAAATATTTCCCATAGTTACATAGTTAAATCTGGTTCTAAAAAAAGTTAAAAGTTCAACCCCGCTAAATAAATGGGACCCATGCGTCGACACATAGTAGACACAGGGAAGCTTTTCACCTTACTGCACTAAGCCACAGCCCAATTACCTAGCAGCAGAGAGCTAGAACCTCAGCCATAAAGCAGGACAGGACTGCTGCTTACAATGGGGATCAGATAGGATCTGTGCAGCCACTGGGACAGAATGTTCTGTTATACAGATAGCTAGAATCTCAGCTGCCATAAAGCAGGACAGGACTGCTGCTTACAATGGGGATCAGATAGGATCTGTGCAGCCACTGGGACAGAATGTTCTGTTATACAGATAGCTAGAATCTCAGCTGCCATAAAGCAGGACAGGACTGCTGCTTACAATGCGGATCAGATAGGATCTGTGCAGGCACTGGGACAGAATGTTCTGTTATACAGATAGCTAGAATCTCAGCTGCCATAAAGCAGGGTAGGACTGAGGGAGAGGAAGACGACTATAATCCTAGTATAAGTAAATGATTATAATGAAGCACAAGCAGAAGCTTTATTTTTGGATGTTCGTGTCCTTCCAGTAACATAGAGGTGATACTAAATAAACAAATCCAGCACACTATCCCCGCCAGGTCTACCGACATCTCTGCATCTTCATCTTCTCACCCTATGAGTATTATTACCTTTGGCAAGATGAAGACAAATCGCTTTTTACCTAAATATTGTACATACTTATCTATATAACATTGGCAGCTCTGCTGTTAAGCGATACCTAAATGGGGAGGCAGAAAGGGCACAGGCAGGAGATTTATGAAATACTATTTGGCATCTCAGCTGCGAAGATTCCCTTATAGGCAGATTTATGGGGTGTAATATTCACATATTATTATATATTTTATATATACAGGTATGGGACCTGTTATCCAGAATGCTTGGGACCTGGGGTTTTCCAGATAATGGATCTTTCTTTAATTTGGATCTTATTATAAAATCATATAAACATGAAATAAACCCAATAGGCTGGTTTTGCTTCCAATAAGGATTAATTATATCTTAGTTGGGATCAAGTACAAGCTACTGTTTTATTATTACACAGAAAAAGGAAATCATTTTAAAAATTTGGATTATTTGGCTAAAATGGAGTTTATGGGAGATGACCTTTCTATAATCTGGAGATTTCTGAATATCGGGTTTCCGGATAACGGATCATATGCCTGTATATATTTTCATAGATATGAAATTAGGTATGATCTGAGCTTTGTCCAATAGTGATCAGGATGGATATATATAATCTCATTGCTGCGGACCGCACATACAGTTTCCTTCTGGGGGAAAAGGAACGTAAAACTGACACCTCAAGTTTACAGGTGTGTAACTACTGAACAGTCATTTCAAATGCTTCAGAGCCCCCTGCAGGCACTTCTTAGCTCTGCATTTAACTTCCCATGAACACTGCTGAGTCAGCCAGTGCTTTTTCAATTTTCTGTAGAAATTCTGTGGAAGCAGCAGTCCTGTCCTGCTTTATGGCAGCTGAGATTCTAGCTATCTGTATAACAGAACATTCTGTCCAGTGGCTGCACAGATCCTATCTGATCCCCATTGTAAGCAGCAGTCCTGTCCTGCTTTATGGCAGCTGAGATTCTAGCTATCTGTATAACAGAGCATTCTGTCCAGTGGCTGCACAGATCCTATCTGATCCCCATTGTAAGCAGCAGTCCTGTCCTGCTTTATGGCAGCTGAGATTCTAGCTATCTGTATAACAGAACATTCTGTCCCAGTGGCTGCACAGATCCTATCTGATCCCCATTGTAAGCAGCAGTCCTGTCCTGCTTTATGGCAGCTGAGATTCTAGCTATCTGTATAACAGAACATTCTGTCCCAGTGGCTGCACAGATCCTATCTGATCCCCATTATAAGCAGCAGTCCTGTCCTGCTTTATGGCAGCTGAGATTCTAGCTATCTGTATAACAGAACATTCTGTCCCAGTGGCTGCACAGATCCTATCTGATCCCCATTGTAAGCAGCAGTCCTGTCCTGCTTTATGGCAGGTGAGATTCTAGCTATCTGTATAACAGAACATTCTGTCCTAGTGAAGGGGAGCAGCAAGAAGCAGTTTATTGCACTTTTTCGTAGGCTAAAATGTATCAGACTGGAAATCACCACATTTGCCATTGACCTAAGGGAAAGTAAATGAAAGAGAAACGTCCCCTCATTCTATATTTACATTTTAGCTACAGCAATAAGAAAAAACGTCTGTTCCGATTATTAAGGACCCATTCGCCCTGCCCAGACACACATGGACTTGCATTTGCTCTTTGTTTATTCCTTGTTTTGGGTATTCGGTTCCCTCCTAATCTCTCGCTAATCTCCCCCAGAATTTAACAGTACGGGAATTTGCTGCATATTTATAGGCCGATTCTAGAAAGCGCCGTTCTATTTGTACGTGCCGGTGACAAGCCCGTCCTTCCATGACGGCACAACTGGTTTAGCAGCGCGTCGGGAGATTTGTCGTTGTGTTTGAGCTGTTGCTAGAACGGTCGCTAGGCAAAGCAGTGTGCGGTTACAGGCACCGGGAGACTGCCTCTAATAATACTTCTCCCCGCATGCCTCGGACTGAGACAACTCCCGGCTAAAAAGGGCACAGGGTCTGAGGGGTTTGTGTGAAGCACGGGAGTAAATGTGATTAGCGGCAATATTATGCCCAAAATCCCACAGTCGCTACCCATAGGGAATCTAATTTAAATCAGCACGGATACGGCGCCACCCTGCTCCATTGGGAATTGAGATAATTGCTGATTCCATCAGAGATCCCAAAAGAATCAACCGTTCTGGCACTGAAAGGCCTATATCTCCCAATGGGACCCAAGCAATTTGTTACTTAAAGGGCTGGTTAACCTTTAAGGTAACTTTTAGTATGTTATAACATGGCCGATTCTAAGCAACTTTTCAATTGGCCTTCAGTATTTATTTTTTTATAGTTTTATAGTTATTTGCCTTTTTCTTCTTTGCAGCTTTCAAATGGGCGCCGCTGACCCCCTTCTAAAAAACAAATGCTTTGTAAGGCTACAAATGTATTGTTATTGCTACTTTTTATTACTGATCTTTTTATTCAGGCCTCTCCTATTCATATTCCAGTGTCCTATTCAAATCAGTGCATGGTTGCTAGGGGAATTTAGGCCCTAGTTACCCGATTGCTGCTGAATAAAAAGTTAAATAACTCAAAAACCTTCAGTGATAAAAAATGAAAACAAACAAATTGCAAAATATCCGTCTCTACATCATACTAACAGTTATCTCAAATGTGAACAACCTCTTTAAGTCAACTTTTAGTATGTTACAGAGTGGCTAATTCTAAGCAACTTTTCAATTGGCCTTCGTTTTTTCAGTAGCAGACTGGAGAGCTGCTGAATAAAAAGCGAAATAACTCAAAAACCACAAATAATAAAAAATGAAAACCAATTACAAATTGTTTCAGAACATCCCTCTCTACATCATACTAAACGTTAACGCAACGGTGAACGACCGCTTTAAGTGGAGTAAAGTTTTATCCTTCTTGAAAGGGATAGTTCACCTTTAAGTTAACTTTTAGTATGTTATAGAATGACCAATTTTAGGCAACTTTTCAGTTGGTCTTTGTTTATTTTTTTTTTTATAGAGGTTTTCAATTATTTGCCTTCTTCTTTTGACTCTTTCCAGCTTTCAAATGGGGGTCACTGACCCCATCTAAAAACAAATGCTCTGTAAGGCTACAAATGTATTGTTATTGCTACTTTTTATTTCTCATATTTCTATTCAGGCCTCTCCTATTCATATTCCAGTCTCTTATTACAATCAGTGCATGGTTGCTAGGGGAATTAGGACACTAGCAACCAGACTGCTGAAACGGGAGAGCTGCTGAATAAAAAGCTAAATAACTCAAAACCACAAACAATAATAATAATAATAAAAAAAAGAAAACTTGCTGGAAATTGTCTTGGAATATCATTCGCTACATCATTGTTGAACAACCCCTTTAAAAAATGTAAAAATTCAATTTATTTTGATTAGAGAGCTGTGTGTAGCTGTGTCAGTGATCAGAGCAGAAATGTCTCGCTTACCTGCACTCTCCTGCCATAGACCTTGTCAGGTCAGATTCTGACCTTAAAGGGAACCTGTCACATATAAATAAATATAGCCCGCAGTCTAGATGGGGAAAGTAACAGTAAGCATGATATCAGTTGCTGGATAGCAATGCATTTTATGGGAGTTGTAGTTCAGCAACAGCATGAGTGCCCTATACCTGAAGTTACTCAATATTATACATTGCTCTCTCTACATGAGGGATTAATGTGCCAAAGTACATCAGGGGTTGGTATACTGGGACTGGCTTACTGATCGGTGGGCACGACGACTAATAGGATTAAGTAGAAATTAAATATATTAATCCTCTTGCTGGAGAAGTCTGGAATGGGTAACAAAACACTAGAATGTGCCCTGTGTTAGAGTTCCTGCATCGGGTAAGGTACCCACTAAATACCCGCAAAGTGGTCGGATTTGGGCAAAAAGTCCCTGATTCCTTCATCGTGCGGGCAGTCCGCGGGTAACCTGGCTGGGTAACCAACAAAGGTATGGGCTTGACCCCTCCAAACCTCCCTTATGCTTCGCCCAGTTTTTAAAGGATAAGTAAACCTTTAAAATAAGTAATTGTAAAACTGATGAGAGTGATATTCTAAACACTTTTGTAATTTACATTCATTAATTTATTTTTATTCCAAGATATTAAGGGATACATGTACTGTTCATGTGAATGAATTTTGTTCCAACAGCGCCACCTGCTGGTCAGTTTCCCACCAGTCTGACCACCAAGTAGTCAAGGAAGTTGTCAGGAGAAAGAAAGAGGCTGCTCTGATGTTCTTCTGCTTAGGAATAAAATCAGAAACCTTTCTCAAATCTTTCCTAAGCAGAAGAACATCAGAGCAGCCTCTTTCTCTCTCCTGACAACTGTTTTTTACTGGATGACGGGCTTAAGGGGGTGGGCCAGGGGCTGCACTTTGGGGTATTACAAATTTACCAGCAACTACATTGCTGGTAACTTTGTAATACTGGCCCTGGCATGTGTTTTCCCAGATAAGATACTGGCCTGGTGGCAACCCTATTGACAGTTAGTGTGGGCAACAGTTAGTGTGGGCAACAGTCAGGGCGGGCGACAGTATGCACCAACCAATGGGCAGGATAACATGAGCTGCCGCAGTCGCATCTATTTATTACTCAGGGGATGATAAGGAGTTGTCAGTGGCCAATCAGAGTTCTATGCAGCCCACCTACAGCCGATAGGAGGAAATGCGCATGCAAACGTAGAGATGGAAATACTCGGGTTACCATGGAAACCAGAGGTGAATACCTACATACCTTGCAAAGCAGAACCTAGGGGTCCCCAAGGACACAATGGAAAAGAAAATCTTATGAGAATGTCCAGGGTACAGCAGCCCCGTGCCACACACACTTAATATGAAGGTTTCACTCACTTAAAGGAAACTATGCCTCAAAGAGAAAAATCCTATGATAACAGTGACGTGTCCCTTTTTTCTACAACGGATTAGCAGAGGGGCATGGGATCCAATTCCATTGTAGATTTATAATAAAGGGAATATCCATGGAATCCAGGAATGAATCCCAACAATGGGGCTCATTTATACGGTAGGCGCAAAACCACTTGGCTTTCGCTAAAAGGGGCTTTGTATAATTCCAACAGACCCGTGGCCACGCACATAGGGGGGTACTTATACAAACTGCTATAACACCTTTAAGTTAACTTTTAGTATGTTATAGAATGGATAATTCTAAGCAACTTTTCAATTGGAATTCATGTTTTATATTTTTATAGTTTTGAATTATTTGCCTTCTTCTTCTGCCTCTTTCCAGATTTCAAATGGGGAGTCAGTGACCCCATCTAAAAAAAAACAGATGCTCTGTAAGGCTACAAATGTATTGTTATTGCTGCTTTGTAGTACTCATATTTTCATTCAGCTCCTCTCCTATTCGTATTCCAGTCTCTTATTCAAATCAGTGCATGGTTGCTAGGGGAATTTGGAAACTAACAACCAGATAGCTGAAATTGCAAACTGGAGAGCTGCTGAAGTTTTTGAATTTTTGAGCTAAACAACTCAAAAATCACCAATAATAAAAAAAGCAAACCAATTGCAAATTATCTCAGAATATCACTATATAGATCAGTGATTCCAAACCATTAGCTCATGAGTAACATGTTGCTCCCCAACCCCTTGGATGTTGCAAAGCAGAAGCTTATTTGCGAATTCCAGGCTTGGAGGAAAGTTTTGTTGCATAAAAACCAGATGTACAGCCAAACAGAGTCTCCTGTATTGGTCAGTCTAAAACTTAATTGGCCTTTGGCAGAGAAGCCAGAATATGTGGTAGGTGCACTTAGAAACATTTGTAACAATTTAAGATAAGCAAAGAAACAATTGTAACAATTTATGATAAGCAAAGAAACAGTTGTAACAGTTTAAGATAATCAGGTCTATTGGGGGAACTGTGACCTGCAGCTTAAAGGGCAATTCACCTTCATTAGCAAAACTGTATTAACACATAAAAACCACAGAAATGTGTTCAAACTTTATTAAATAGTGTTCAAATTTTGTAAAACGGAGATGGTAATTAGAGGGTGTGGCCAAAAAAAAGGCATGGTCAAAAAAATTCACTGCGTGGCAAAATCTTTTTGTCCCTCTTTCTACTTCCAAAATGTTGGGAGGTGTAATAGCCCACCTGGTTCATTGAACCATCAGTCTAACATTCATGTATGGGTACAAGATTATTTATATTGCAGAATCATAGTGCCTTTGGTTGTATTTAAAAAAAAAAAAAAAAAAAAGTAGGCTTTTTGGTGTAATTGGGGGTGTCTGTGGTGCAACAAGGGTGTGGCCATACATTTTACCTTTCCTTGTTGCTGGAATTTGTTTTTGAAGTTACTCTGCCCAAATCATTGTGTTTCTCTCACTAACCGCTCCATGCAAATGTCTTGGATTTTAGGGTGCTCTCAGGGGTGCTGAAGCTGGAAATGAAAGGGGCTGTTCCCCTTTAAATTCAGTTTTAGTATGATGTAGAGAATGAGTTTGTGAGACAATTTGCAATTGGTTTTCCATGTTTATCATTTGTGGTTTTTGAGTTATTTAGCTTTTTATCCAGCAGCCCTCCAGTTTCCAATTTCAGCCATCTGGTTGCTAGGGTCCAAATAACCCAAGTAACCATGCATTGATTACAATACATTTGATGGAAAGGCTCAGAAGGTGAACAATTCAAAAACTGTAAAAAAGGTTAAAATGAAGGCCAATTGAAAAGTTGATTAGAATTAGCCATTCTATAACACACTAGACGTTAACTTAAAGGGATACTGTCATGGGAAAACATTATTTTCAAACACATCAGTTAATAGAGCTGCTCCAGCAGAATTCTGCACTGAAATCCATTTCTCAAAAGAGCAAACAGATTTTTTTAGATTTAATTTTGAAATCTGACATGGGGCTAGACATATTGTCAGTTTCCCAGCTGCCCCCAGTCATGTGACTTGTGCTCTGATAAACTTCAGTCACTCTTTACTGCTGTACTGCAAGTTGGAGTGATATCACCCCCTCCCTTGCCCCAGCAGCCTAACAACAGAACAATGGGAAGGTAAGCAGATAGCAGCTCACCTTTAAGGGTGAACCACCCATTTAAGATGTGTATCTGCTGCTATATCATCTCCAGCCTGCAGATGGCGCTGTATTGTGCTTTCCTTACTACAGTTAATAGGCCAGTTTAATGCAGCCTGCCTCTTGGAAAATAACCCCCCCTTAAAGAAGAAGGAAACCCAGTCGGCGCAAAAACCCTCCCCCACTCCCCTGTGTTGCTTCCCCTCCCTCCTCCCCCCTGACCTACCTGTCCCGCTGGGCAAATGCCCCTAACTTGTTACTTACCCCTCTGCGCAGGTCCAGTCCACGGAGTTCACAGGCACCATCTTCTTCCACGCAATCTTCTTCCTGCTTTGACCGGTGTTTTGGCGCATGCGCAGTAGGAGCATTTCGCATTTCGAAGGTTTTCCTTCTCCTTTAAAGAAAGCCAGTGATTGCCCCCAGAGCTGCCTATTAGAGGGCTGCAAGCTCAGACTATCTGCTCTGGGCACTACAGTTTGTGGGAATCAAAAGAGCAGCAACTGTTGGAAGTAAAGAAACTTCATTTCTCCCAAGGAATTTTCCTCTTCTGGGACTGGGCTATAATGACAGTGTAATGTGTATAGTAAGACAACAAAGTCCTTCCATACTACTAATGCTCGTTCCATTCATGCGCTGGCCATAATGCTAAAGCCAGGGACCCCCGAGGGGACAGAGAGTGGAATAAGCCAACGCAGGGTGACATTTGCCAGTGGCCGGGCACTCAGAGCTGTTGCTGTAGGACGGATATCCTCTTCCCAGTTACCGGTATGTGCTTCTCCCTCATGACATTCCTCTGGGGACACGCCATAAACACACACACGTCCCTCCTGGTACTCACAGAATGTATAATTAGGAGCCCGAGACAGGCCAGGATGTGACCCCAGCAATCCGAGACAGACAGTCGTCACCAACTGCCATCCCCTCTTAAAGGAGAACTAAACCCTAAACATGAATGTTGCTAAAAATGCCATATTTGATATAGTGAACTTATTGCACGAGGCTAAAGTTTGAGCTTGTCAATAGCAGCAATGATCCAGGACTTCAAACTTGTCACAGGGGGTCACCATCTTGGAAAGTGTCTGTGAAACTCACATGCTCAGTGGGCTCTGATTGGCTGTTGAGAAGCTAAGCTTAGGGCTCGTCACTAATTATCCAGCAGAAAATGAGCTTCCTTGGCTGTAATATAAGCTTTGCTGATTATTAAATTCTGATGCTAATTGCACTGGTTTCTGTACTGCCATGTAGTCATTATGTGTATTAATTACTAATCAGCCTTATATTGTGACATTTCTATTCTATGTGTACTGTATATTGTGAGTGGCTCCCTAAGCTCAGTAAGTGACAGCAGCACAGAGCATGTGCAGTGAATCAGCAGAAAAGAAGATGGGAAGCTACTGGGGCATCTTTGGAGACACAGATCTTTACTGATAAAGGGCTGTGGTTGCCTTGGGCTGGTACAGAAGCCCGAAACATAATGTACAATATTTCTAGCTACTTGTTTAGTTAAGCTTTAGTTCTCCGTTAAAGGAGAAGGAAAGTTACCGAAGCAGTTTTTTGCCAATAGATTAGCCACAATAGTAAAAGCTATAAAACTATATTTATTCTGCAGAATGCTTTAGCATACCTCAGTAACCAGCTCTAGAAGCTCTCTCTGTTTGTTTAGGATAGCAGCTGCCATATTAGCTTGCTGTGACATCACTTCCGGTCTGAGTCTCTCCCTGCTCACACAGAGCTCTGGGCTCAGATTACAGCAGGGAGGGAGAGAGGAGCAAACTGAGCATGCTCAAGCCCTAGCCCTGGAGGTTTAAGCTGAAAACAGTTAGTCTGATACAGAAGCCCATGAGTACACAATAGAAGGAAAGAAATGTGCTGTTTCTTTTGACAGAGGACTCAGAGCAGCATTACTTTGAGTGTTTTCTGGTATATATAGACCTTTCTGATAAATCTTACTTAATTTCAGCCTTTCCTTCTCCTTTAACTCCTTCACTCCCGGGGAGCAGCTCGATTTTTTAAATGAGCTTGCAACAGCTGTGAATGCTTTAATAAAAAATAGAAATTGAATTTCATGTTTAATTTAAAAAGGACTTTTATTATACAGATTTTTGTGTCTGGATGAGAGGTCCACTTTAAGGACCTGGATCTGACCAATTGATCATGTGGCCAGATTTAAAGGTGGCCATACACTCACAGATTTAAGGGGCCAGTTTTTGTCCTTTATACCGATTCAGCAGCTTGACCATGTATGGGGCTTTCCCTGTCTGATATCACCAGATATTGATTGGGCAGGTTTGATTTTCCCCGTGATCAGCTCCCATTCCCATCGCTATAACTCGATTGTTTGGCCCTATTCCCGAATGATTAGATTAGTCCGATACTGTCCGATACTGGTGGGCATATCGGGAGAAGGTTTGAGTGGATCTAATAGAAAAACAAGAAAGGACAGCTAAACCCTACATAAAATTCTCCTGCTGCTCCACCTGTGCCAAATAATTCACCAATGAGAATGTGGCTTTACCAGCACTATGTCAGCCATCTTACTTAGGGAGATAATTGTGTCATTTTAGCTTCATAATAAGTGCATGAGATCCATACAGATCTCAGAGGAGGATTCTTTCAAGCTGCTGGCCAGGAGAGTTAGTGAATAGCCTTATTGAGCAATACTGCTATAAAATGAACTACAGCTCCCAGGATGCATTATGAGCTGGGATTTGTACATATTCTGTCTAATGAGACGTGTGTAGCCTTCCCTAGTAACCAGACACTGCCGACATACTTCTAAATGGAGGCGAGATCCCTCATTCCCCAGTCTCATTGTGAATGACAGCAGCCATTGTGACGTCCCTATAGTGCATAGCCCACCCCGGGGGAACAGATAAGGGAGCAAAGAAGCAGCTTAGCAATAAATACCACTCAATGCCTGTCTGTCGGAGGGACAGCGTTATTTATTATAGCATTGTGTGCTTCTTTCTCTATTTAAATATAAATAGCCCCCAGCCTCCCCCATATACACACACATTCTAGGCCTGACCCCAGTGGGTAAAAGAAGCCCCCTGTTTATAACATCATAACAGATGCTGAGCTGGCTCCTGTCTTGAAACCCATAGCAACCATTTAGCATATAACATTTATTGCTAACAGGTTGCTATGAGTTACAAGAACTGGCGCAAACACCACACCTCATACCACTGCCCGACTGGACCTGATGCCTGCACTGGTCAAGGGATTACCAATTCCATCACAAACTTCATGCATGGCCCACAATGCATACCTCCCAACTGTCCCGTTTTTCGAGGGACAGTCCCAATTTGAAAAGCTCAACCCGCAGTCCTGGGTTTGTTACTGAAATGACCTGACTTTCTCTTTGATCTCCTGTACTGAACAGCCAGAAAAAGATACAACATTTCGAAAATGTAATTGGCTTTTGGCAGAGAGCCCAGAATAGATACTTTTGTAACAAATTAAGATAGGCAAAGAAACAACTGTAACAAATTAAGATAGGCAAAGAAACAATTGTAATAATTTAAGATAAGCAGGTCTCTTGGGGGAAACTGTGTCTTGCAGCTTAAAGGGCAATTCACCTTCATTAGCAAAACTGTAATAACATAAAGACCAAAGAAATGTGTTCAAACTTTCATAACCTGCCAATTTTTGTAAAATGAATATGGTAATTAGGGGTGTGTGGCCACACAAATGGGCGTGGTCAAAATGTGTCCCTCTTTCTACAGTATTTCCAAATTGAGGTATGCCACAATGTACAGAAATCATTAGCACCCATAATCCCCCAAACTGCTGAATATTTATTTTAAGAGATATTAAGGTTAAATACAGATGTTCTCTATGATGAAGCCTATGGTTAGGTGCTCCTGACTGGCACAAAACGCATAAGGATTTTTGGCAGATGCAATATTTGTACAGGTATGGGATCCGTAATCTGGAAACCCATTATGCAAAAAAATCTGAATTACAGGGACCTAGGGTTTTTCAGATAACAGATCTTTCTGTAAATTGGATCTTCATACCTTAAGTCTACTAGAAAATCATGTAAACATTAAATAAACGGCTTTCCGGATAACAGATCCCATAAGGAAAGGACAGGAATGGTTTTAAAGTTACGCACCTATTGTCGCTGTCCGGGGGCCCTCAGGCAGAGTGGGACCCCTCGTTCAGAACCCAATAAGTGCAGCCAAGCCTCCTTAATTTGCAAAACGAATTAGTCGGGATGAGAAATAAATGATGTTCTAATGTGATGGAAAGGGAAAGACGTATGAGAGCAGACACGCAGATTCTGTTACAGCCATTCTGTATAATGAGGCAGCAGCGGTTTATTCCACATTTAGGAGTATGTGTTGCTGAAGACGTAGGGTCAGTCTCCTACCAGTCTGTAAATGAGCTGAGACTAAACATAGATCTGTCTGCAGCCTCCTAGGTGTAAAACAGTTGCAGGAGGAAGGACGTCACCAGCTCCAGCGGCCCATTAAGATGACTAGTAGCCATGGGAAAGGGCCCGCGACTCCCACTTTGGTTTTATTTACATTACTAGTGTGCTAAAGGGGCATTTACTGACCGACAATAACACTGCGCCATTTGTGTGACTCTTCCCCGTCTCCAGAATAAAAACAAATAATATTAAACAACCTTCCTGCATCTCATTAAGAATGAAGGCAAACGCTCCACCCGTAATGTAGTTACAGATACTTTTGCTTCAGTTCTGTGCAATGCTCATTAACTTTCTACAGCTTCCTGATACTAAATATAGGCAATGTTTATAAAATCACATATGTAAAACTGTTCAGGGCTTGTTTCCTTTTTTGTTTCCTTTTTCCCTTGTGGGACTTCATTATTTCAACCACGTTGCCTGTTAGTCTTCTTATGGTGTAAGAAGTGATGTAAACAATGGATTTCATAAAGGATCTGCTACTGCAGGGGCCATAAAGTATCTGCTGTAAAGATAATTAGCTGCTTACAATGGGGTTCAGATTGGATCTGTGCAGCCACTGGGACAGAATGTTCTGTTATACAGATAGCTAGAATCTCAGCTGCCATAAAGCAGGACAGGACTGCTGCTTACAATGGGGATCAGATAGGATCTGTGCAGCCACTGGGACAGAATGTTCAGTTATACAGATAGCTAGAATTTCAGCTGCCATAAAGCAGGACAGGACTGCTGCTTACAATGGGGATCAGATAGGATCTGTGCAGCCACTGGGACAGAATGCTCTGTTATACAGATAGCTAGAATCTCAGCTGCCATAAAGCAGGACAGGACTGCTGCTTACAATGGGGATCAGATAGGATCTGTGCAGCCACTGGGACAGAATGCTCTGTTATACAGATAGCTAGAATCTCAGCTGCCATAAAGCAGGACAGGACTGCTGCTTACAGTGGGGATCAGATAGGATCTGTGCAGCCACTGGGACAGAATGCTCTGTTATACAGATAGCTAGAATCTCAGCTGCCATAAAGCAGGACAGGACTGCTGCTTACAATGGGGATCAGATAGGATCTGTGCAGCCACTGGGACGGAATGCTCTGTTATACAGATAGCTAGAATCTCAGCTGCCATAAAGCAGGACAGGACTGCTGCTTACAATGGGGATCAGATAGGATCTGTGCAGTCACTGGGGCAGAATGTTCTGTTATACAGATAGCTAGAATCTCAGCTGCCATAAAGCAGGACAGGACTGCTGCTTACAATGGGGACCAGATAGGATCTGTGCAGTCACTGGGGCAGAATTCTATAGCTATCATTTTTAGCCATCAACCTGTGATTTAATAGGCTTGGATGAAAAATGTGTGATCCCCACATTTATCTACATGTCCAATGCAGGTCACACTACAAGCTGCTGTTGGATTCAGACTGTAAGAGAACCATAAATACAAAATAGTGAATGTGAAATGTACTGACATTTGTGCAGCTCCAGGCACAGAGATGGAGCTGCTTTAATGAAATTACCTGTAACATGTTGAGGAGTAAACTTCGAAACTTGGTCCCCTCCACCATAAACAAAGCCATCCTGTCGCAGAGTTTGGCGGCCGTGTGGGCGAAGCTTCGGTCTGTAACCGCTTTCTGATAAATAGTCTTGACTATCTCCCCCAGAATCTCCTCCGAATTGGCCGAGTTCTGCGCCTCCGCCATGAAAGTGGTCAGTTTGTAATCCACGTCGCTGCTGTTATTCCGCATGCTGTTTAGTATTTCTATCAGTTTGTCCATTTTGGTCTTGTGGGGATTGGTGGGTTCAACCGCGACGTCTTCCTGTCGGGAGAGAACCAATAGTAAAACAACGTGAACATCGGTAATGAAGCAAAACGTTTAACTCTTTTATTTACAACTGACTGAAAATAGACTTGGGGCCTTCTCTTCACTAGAGGTGTGAGTTTGTTAGTCCCTCCATGACTGGAATAACGGGTGTCTTTGCCCCCTTCGTACTCCAGTACAGGGTGTGGGAAATGAGGGCACCCTAAGCACGAGGCTTCTGATTGGAGAGGTTTTGAAGTGGTGATTAACTAAATGGCACCTGTCTTTGGATAACCATAGCCCTGGCTTTAAAGGAGAACTAAACCCCAAAAATTAATGTGGCTAAAAATACCATATTTTATATAGTGAACTTATTGCATGAGACTAAAGTTTGAGCTTGTCAATAGCAGCAATGATCCAGGACTTCAAACTTGTCACAGGGGGTCACCATCTTGGAAAGTGTCTGTGACACTCACATGCTCAGTGGGCTCTGATTGGCTGTTGAGAAGCTAAGCTTAGGGCCCGTCACTAATTATCCAGCAGAAAATGAGCTTCCCCTGTAATATAAGCTGATGCTACAGGTTTGCTGATTATTAAATTCTGATGCTAATTGCACTGGTTTCTGTGCTGCCATGTAGTAATTATGTGTATTAATTACTAATCAGCCTTATATTGTGACATTTCTATTCTATGTGTACTGTATATTGTGAGTGGGTCCCTAAGCTCAGTAAGTGACAGCAGCACAGAGCATGTGCAGTGAATCAGCAGAAAAGAAGATGGGGAGCTACTGGGGCATCTTTGGAGACACAGATCTTTACTGCTAAAGGGCTGTGGTTGCCTTGGGCTGGTACAGAAGCACAAAACATCATGTACAACATTCTAGCTACTTCTTCAGTTAGGATTTAGTTCTGCAGGGAAGCAAACGTCATTTCTAGAGGCCTTTAGTTCCCCTTTAAATAGGACATGTTCTGTCAGTGTCCCTTTAAGACCAAAATAAAGTAACACTTATAAAGGATGAATATATTTCCGTTCAGCTTCAAAAACAAGAGAAGTGCATGAATTACAGCAGCTCTTATACGGCGGGCGCCGCACTTCTCTATCCTCACTAGAGATTGGCGCCAACAAATGCACCTCAATCCATTACACTGACCTGTATTTGCTGGGCTTATTTTTTCCCCTGCTGCTTATTACTGCCATTAGGAGACAGTGTGTTCACATAACAGGATGTTTGCTCCGAGCCTATGTATCCCTTTATCAGAGGCAGGAAGATTCGGGGCCAGAGCTGTAACAAAGGGCGCTCTGCAACGGCACCAAAAATGGAATTCGCCTCCTCTCCCAGGATCCTGTAGGTCCTGTCAATAAACTGTCGCCTAGAAGGGCAATTGAGGCGCCATGAGGATTGGTAGGGAAATCAATCCACTAACAGGCTTGTCACACTGCAGGTTCAGACTTCATAATTCATATAATTCCTATCTTCATTGGCCTTAACGCAGCCTCTTGACCTCTCTCACTGTCAGATCAGCTACTGGCCTCACCAAGCAGAAGTGCAGCGAACGTTTAAGGGATACTGTCATGGGAAAACATGTCTTTTTCAAAACACATCGGTTAATAGTGCTGCTCCAGCAGAATTCTGCGCTGAAATCTGTTTTTCGAAAGAGCAAACAGATTTTTTTATATTTAATTTTGAAATCTGACATGGGGTTAAACATATTGTCAGTTTCCCAGCTGCCCCCAGTCATGTGACTTGTGCTCTGATAAACTTCAGTCACTCTTTACTGCTGTACTGCAAGTTGGAGTGATATCACCCCCTCCCTTTCCTCCCCAGCAGCCAAACAACAGAACAATGGGAAGGTAACCAGATAGCAGCTCCCTAACACAAGATAACAGCTGCCTGGTAGATCTAAGAATAACACTCAATAGTAAAATCCAGGTCCCACTGAGACACATTCAGTTACATTGAGTAGGAGAAACAACAGCCTGCCAGAAAGCAGTTCCATCCTAAAGTGCTGGCTCTTTCTGAAAGCACATGACCAGGCAAAATGACCTGAGATGCACCTACACACCAATATTACAACTAAATACACTTGTTGGTTCAGGAATGAAATTTTACATTGTAGAGTGAATTATTTGTAGGTAAACAGTGTCATTTAGGAATTAAACTACACAATAAAAATCATAACAGAATCCCTTTAATAAATGATAACTAGTCCTACTTTGTCTCTGATTCTGAAGAATATATCACGAGTCCCTGCCATGAAGTAATTTTGGACTGCTGCTCTTTGCAAGAAAGGAACAAGGAGTACCAGGAAATAAAACCCCCCATGAAAACATAAAAAAGTGCCAATAAGGTTCCAACAGTACTCATAACAACATTGTTTTACCCAATAGTAGGCATTGTTTTCAGGTACAGGTATGGGACCTGTTATCCAGAATGCTCTGGACCTGGGGTTTTCTGTATAATGGATCTTTCCATAATTTGGATCTTCATACCATAAGTCTACTCGAAAATCATATAAACATGAAATAAACCCAATAGGCTGGTTTTGCCTCCAATAAGGATTAATTATATCTTAGTTGGGATCAAGTACAACCAACTGTTTTATTATTACACAGAAAAAGGAAATCATTTTTAAAAATTTGGATTATTTGGTTAAAATGGGAGACAGCCTTTCTGTAATTCTGAGCTTTATGGATAAGGGGTTTCCGGATAACGGATCCCATATATGTACCAATAAATAAATATTATTGGTGATGACCGTGTCCCATTAATTTCCAAGCAAGCTGACAGCTGGGGCTATGGAAGGATACAGACTATTGTGTGTAGTTGTTAAAGGATAAGTAAACCTTTAAAGTAAGTGAATGTAAAATTGATGAGGGGGCTATTCTAAGAACTTTTGCAATTTACATTCATTATTTATTTTCTTTAAATTCCACATGTGTAGGGCAATAAAACATCTCTATTTGCATTCATTAAGGTTCCCTGGGCTTGTGTAGTTTTATGTCTTTGCTGTAACATATACGTCCATTCAAACATTAAGTTCCCGCCGTATGCAAATTCCCCTTCGCTAGCGCAACTTTGATTTGCCTGGCGAATTTTCGCTAGCGCAACTTCGCTACCTTTCGCTTCGCTGAGCGCAACTTCGCATATTAGTGAATTTGCGGAGGCGTAGTGCGGCGAAGCCATCGCTGGCGCAACTCCGCTGGTTAGTGAATTTTCCCCTTAGAATAGCCCCCTCATAAATCTTACATTCACTTATTTTAAAGGTTTACTTATCCTTTAATGGCCTGGGGATAGGAGGAGAATGCTTGTGTCCTATATGGGACCAGCTTTGAGACACTAGTCTCACCTTAATTCTCTTCCCAAAGGGGAGATGATGATAAATCATAATTGTGTACAAGTGATATTACTTTGGGGGTAAATGTACAAACATGGAATTGCCCATTGCCATTAGCATTGCTAAAGGTTTCACCTTCAGGCTCAGCATCCAATATAAGTAATTCAAAAAAAAATTTCATTTTTATTCCTAAATTACACTGTTTACACTGCAAATAATTCACTCTACAATATTAAATGTAATTTATGCCTTCAGGCTCAGTACTTCCTAAGTTGCCATTGTCACTCCAGCTGTCTTCCATAACCCCTCTTTTGTGTTATATTCCCCCAAGTCCTATTTATTGGAGGACTATGCCTTCAGATGAAACCATTGCTCCTCACCCTACCTTCTCTTTTAGTCGTCTTCTCAACCTGTCCTTTGAAGACTGGAGGAGGCATATTTTAGGCCTGTCTCTGTTCTGTGCACCTTCTTTCCTCTTCTCTTCAGACTGACTTGTCTGCGGACAGTGCCTTTCCGTGGTCTCTGTGTTGCTGTGAAAGTCCAACGGGATGTGCACTGTACAGACAGACGCATCCTCAATTTTCAAAGTGTCGGTGTCTTTGGCATTTCTCTGCAGATCATTTGGCAGGTGCTTCTGATTGTGGTTCCATCTGCGGTTTTGGCTGTAGCCATGGTGGCCTTGCTTGCCCGAGGAGTGCGGAGGTGGTGGATTGCCGTGGTATTGTCTCTGGTGCTCCCTACCGTTGTGTTTGGCAGTGACTGGTTGGTCATCATTTGGTTGGGGCTGAGGTTGTTGTTTATTTCCTCCTTGGGGTTTCTGCTGCTTCCTACAAAGAACAAGATTCACGATTAGCTTCTTACTATACACTTAAAGGGCATGTAAAGGCAAAAAAATAAAATTACATTTTTACTTTCTTCAATGAAAAAGAAACCTATCTCCAATATACTTTAATTAAAAAATGTGTATAATCTTTTTAAGAAACCTGACTGTATGCAGTGAAATTCTCCCTTCATTTACTGCTGTGGATAGGAATTGTCTGACGTTCCCTAACTGCTCTGCAGGGAAACAATCATACTTATGAACAGCAGGGGGAGCCCCCGCCTTACTTCCCAGCCATGCAGAACTCAAGCAGCTTGTTTGTTTCCCTGTACAGCAGTCGGTGACTGTGTCGAGATTTGTGTTGGATCTTATTTTTGCCTTTACATCCCCTTTACTGTTTCCAACTCCAGCGACAAAGATCATGGAGCCAGATTTAAACAGATAAACTGGAATTCTATTTGGAGGATTATTTTGCTGTCGCCACTGATTCTGCAGAGTTGGAGAAAGTTTGTATTAAACAATACAAAAACTATAAAATCCACATTTGATTACATGACAACACAGGACCCAGTGCAGTCTGTATATTCTTGGCCCTGGCCCGCTCGCTCCCCCTGCACCCCTGGTAGTTCTGCCACTGGAGGGAGATGTTGTGAAGAGCATCATCCTATAGCAGTTGTGGTCACTTATTCAGATCAAGTGACACCCTTGAGGCCTATCATTTGGTCAATGAACAAGTTTAGACCATAACAAGGTTGCAGACTTTCAGAAACATTGCAGCCACAGTTTCAAAAATCTCTAAAACAACAATGACATTTTCCCACCACTCTTGCTTTACTTAACCTCCAAGATGGACTTCTAGGGATATCTATGAGAGCAAATAAGCAGTCCAACCCAAACAACAGTTCTAATGCCTCATTGGGAGCTAACCCAACAGTTTGGGAAACACTGCCATTGAATAAGCTCTCAAAAATACTCAAACCCTTGGTGGCCATCTTTGTTTCTGCCCAAGTTACAAAAGAATATGCTTCTAAACACAGGCGGTGGGGATAGGATAGCTGGAGGATTTGATAAAAATGTGCTTCTCCTACAGAAAAAAACCGAGTTCCATTTCCACAGGCTTTCCAAATTAAAGTGTTTCAGTGAGAGGGGAGCGTGAAATCGAGAGGGTACCTTGTATCCAGCAGAGACCATGACCTCCTGACACCATGTGGAAGATGACTCACTCGGGCTTTGAGATGAATCCGTTTGAGACAAAATGAAAACACCTTTCCCTGTCAGTCTCCCCCAAGTTCAAGCACAGCCCAGTCTGTAACAGATACATCCCTGTTGCGTCTATGACTTTCCTGTTACAATAATTCACTGCAAGTTGTTCAGAAAAAGAAGGGAACGCCAGCTGTTGGAGGCTTCATGTGTCTCTGTGGGGGGCTTAGCTACGGTGCCTGTCTGTGCCACTGATATAACCTAATGTATATATATATTCCAGATATGGCTTAACATGGAAGAAGAAAGCATGAGTTGTTGATCACATATGCCATATTAAAGTCCCAGCAGCAACAACAAATGAAAGTCGGTTGAAGCAGTGAGCCAGGCCTAGAAGTTGGGACCACTGATTAAGGTCTGAACCTTTTCCCTTTAATCTTTTCGTGGCAAGTGCAGGCCTTTTGAGGGGCACATTGATGGAATGCGGCAGGGAGAATGATATGTTCTACTGAACCAACATATGGTGGAAATTACAAGGTTAAAAAGTATCGCTTACAGTAGAGAACTCCAGCAGGGCTTTATTCCAAAGGGAAAGAGCTGAACTTGTTGACTGGGGGCCTCAGCAGACACTCTAGGGTAACCCAGTGCAACTGCTGCAAAGCGGAGATCCCTCAACTCAACAACGTAGAGGAGATTTAAACATCATGATTTTGGTGATTCTCCCCAGTATCTAGAGTCTACAGAAATACTAAAGTCTATTTTGAAGAAATACACTGAGTAGGTAGGCCTTTATGTACAGTATGTATGTATGTATGTATGTATGTATGTATAACTTTTTTTGCAAAGTGCTGTTAAGGAGCCGCAGCGCTGTACAGCGCATAAAAGTACAATATATATATATAAAAGTATACATGGGGGAGACAAATCACATAATAAATATATACAGAATCATATGACAAAGAGCTTAAGTGCTATGTGGTAAGAGACATAGTGGGAAGGAGGTATGGGCCCTGTAGAGCTTACAGTCTAAGTGAATGGGAGGCTAACATACAGGTACAAATTGGAGATTAAAAGTGCACAAGGTAAGGCATAGTCAGTAGGGACAGGACTAGGCTAATGTTCTAGTCGTTCAAAAGGTAGACTCTTTGTTTCTTAAAGGGATCCTGTCATCGGAAAACATGTTTTTTGCAAAACACACCAGTTAATAGTGCTACTCCAGCAGAATTCTGCACTGAAATCCATTTCTCAAAAGAGCAAACAGATTTTTTTATATCCAATTTTGAAATCGGACATGGGGCTAGACATTTTGTGAATTTCCCAGCTGCCCCTGGTCATGTGACTTGTGCCTGCACTTTAGGAGGGAAATGCTTTCTTGCAGGCTGCTGTTTTTCCTTCTCAATGTAACTGAATGTGTCTGAGTGGGACATGGGTTTTTACTATTGAGTGTTGTGACTTGGGGCAGCTGGGAAATTGACAATATGTCTAGCCCCATGTCAGATTTCAAAATTGAATATAAAAAAATCCGTTTCCTCTCTTGAGATATGGATTTCAGTGCAGAATTCTGCTGGAGCAGCACTATTAACTGATTCATTTTGAAAAAAAAAATTCCCATGACAGTATCCCTTTAAAGAGATTAAGAGAGGATTCCTTATGGAGGAATTCAGGGATGGAGTTCCAGAGGGAAGGAGCAGCAAGATAGAAAGGTTTAAGATGAGAGGTGGCAGTGCATGGTGTGAGGAGAAGGTGACTCTGAGAGGAGGGGAGAAGACGACCAGGAACGTATAGCGAGACAAGAGAAGAAATGTAGTGAGGAGCAGAGGAGTGAAGGGCTTTGAATGTTAGTAGTAGGAGTTTATATGTTATACTTTGCTTAACAGGCAGCCACACTAAGGATTTTAGTTGGGGTTGAGCAGGTTCCCTTTTAGGAGAGAGCAGAAGGATCCCGGTAGCAGAGTCCAAACCTGCTCCCACCAAAATGCAATGAACCAAAAGGTTTGCGTCTACTTGCACAAATCTAACGGCTGTGCCTACTTAGGTGCCTCAGGCACAGGACACAATAAGGGGTCATCTATCAACACTGGGCAAACTAACCCATGGGCAGTAACCCATGGCAACCAACCAGATTGTTGCATTAATTGTTCTACTTGCAACTGCTTTTAGAAAGCTCATCACCGATTGGTTGCTATGGATAACTGCCCATAGGCATATGTGCACAGTGTTGAAAAATAAGCACCAGTCTGTTCTGCCACACAGGAACCCTAGACCTATCACTAAGTCCAGGAATCCTATTACAGTAGTA
Organism: Xenopus petersii; assembly: GCA_038501925.1. Taxonomy (NCBI): domain Eukaryota; kingdom Metazoa; phylum Chordata; class Amphibia; order Anura; family Pipidae; genus Xenopus; species Xenopus petersii. The sequence continues at coordinate 199,659,122 of CM076673.1, read as the reverse complement.
TTAAACCTGTTACATCAGGAGTGTCCATACTTCAATAATGCAGGTCTACTTTTAACGATGTTGTCCCATTATAATCTACATCCATAATATCACTGTTAGCATTCTGTTCCATGGAAAATATTACTTAAATATTATATTGATTTAGGAGAGAATTTTTATTGCTATATTCTAACAAACAACTATTCCTTAGGTAACATTAACATCATAAATATCTGAGCATGAAACAGGAGGATGATATAGACAAGTTGTTTATTGACAGGTCCTTGAGATCTACTGATCACCAGCTAAAGGTCTACTGGTAGATCCCGATCTTCCTTTTGGGCACCCCTGTGTTACATCATGCCCTTGCACACCAGCACGTAAGTGTACATCTGTATCCATGAACCAAATCAAACAGTCCCACAGCCCGAATACACACGGGGCCCTTCCACTTCTCAGATAATTAGTTAGTTATATCAGGTAGGTAAGCTCAAAGTATAAGTGAACCTTTAAAATAAGTGAATGTAAAACTGATGAGGGATTTCTTTTATGATTTCTTTTAATTCCAAGATATTAAGGGATACATGTGCTGTTAATATGAATGAATTTTGTTCCAGCAGCGCCACCTGCTGGTCAGTTTCCCACCAGTCTGACCACCAAGTAGTCAAGGAAGTTGTCAGGAGAAAGAAAGAGGCTGCTCTGATGTTCTTCTGCTTAGGAAAGATTTGAGAAAGGTTTCTAATTTTATTCCTAAGATGAAGAACATCAGAGCAGCGTCTTTCTTTCTCCTGACAACTTCCTTGACTACGGGGTTCGGCCAAATCCAAAACAGTGGATTCGGTGCATCCCTAAAAATACACCCTCCTACCCCACCATTTGGTCCACACAACCCCCCTTCTGCTTGCTCCCCCCTCCAAATGCTTGCTCCCCCCAGCACTGGTCCTTTCGGATAGATGCACAATTTGGGTTCCTTTGTTGAATCAGCCCTAATCCATACAGAACATTGTAGAACAAACAATGTGTGTGAGTTACACAATGGAACATGGGGAAGTCACAACATGCGGTGCGAGTTGAACACTTGACTTTCTCACCTTCCCAGCTATTCGCAGAGTCCAATGTCTGCATCCAAAAATGATTATTTGTTAGAAAGGAACATGGTGTTCTGAGCTTTTCCAAGTAATAGCTGGGAGATCTGACACTCGCACAAAAGGACACAGTTCGTTTCCTTCATGCTTCCATTTCCACAGGAGAACAGCAAGAAATAATATTTAGCCTGCCACCAGCCCACACTTGCTACATGGTCTAATGGTATATAAATATTCTAAGGATCTGATTGGCTATAGGCTTATTCTGGGCCAATGAAACATAAACATTCTAAGGATCTGATTAGCAATAGGCTTATTCTGGGGCCCAGAATAAGCCTATAGCCAAGCAGAGCCTTAGAATGTTTATGTACCAATGGCCCAGAATAAGCCTATAGCCAATCAGATCCTTAGAATATTTATGTACCTTTGGCCCAGTATAAGCCTACAGCCAATCAAATCCTTAGAATGTTTATGTACCATTGGCCCAGAATTAGAGCATGCCAATCTAGAACTGCAGAGGGGTAATTGGAATTACCCCAGATGCAAGTGCTACAGACAAGTCAACTCACACCCCAGTTCTTAATCATCCTCTGTCAGTCATTTTTACCCAAATCTTACCCCGCCATTGGAATGTCTGGTGGTGGGTGCAAAGAAGGTGCCATAGGACTATGGATGCACCAAATCCACTTTTTTGGATTTGGCCAAACCCTCAAAACCTTCGTGAAAGATTTGGCCGAATACCGAACCCAAATTTGCATATGAAAATCAGTGAGGTGGAGGGAAGTGCGTGGCTAAAAAAATTTTTACTTCCATGATTTGTGACGAAAGGTCACATGATTTTAAGGATTCGGATTCAGTTCGGCCAGGCTCAATCCTGCTTAACATGGCCGAATACCATACCGAATCCTGGATTTGGTGCATCCCTACATAGGACAGAGAGTACAGGGTTCAATTGCAATCTGCGCCCACTGGGGCTCCCTTGCGGGTGTAAACAGTGAACAATTTAGGGTACGGGAGCTTACATGGCTCCACCTAACCGAAGATTATGAATACAGTGCAGCAAAATGCAGGCAGCACTGTATTCACGAGGTTTGCTGCAATTTTTGAATAGGCAGAAAACATGGCGGACTGCAAACTGTTTTTTTTTTTTACACTTTTTGCACTTGCACTAAATATATTATCCAATAAGACAAATAAATGATTATAATAGGAACGTAAAAATCAGGCAGCCCTTCTGGAGTCTCCCAGCTGTTCTTCAACTACAACTCTCAGCCTTTGCTGTTGTAGATGTTGACTTCTTACTCTATTAAAGTTAATCCAGGCCCTTAGCACTTTACTGGGAGAAACACCTGGAGACATTGCGGCGCCCAAATACATTCTACATTGCTCGTTTTCTTACCTTGTAGCCAATCCTCTTCATTTGTTTCTAAGATAAAGTGTATTTTTGCCCTCTAACATTATTGACATTTGCATCTTATTTCCACGGCTTTTCTGGAATGTCTCAGCATTATAATTACATATCAGCATCAGTCGTAAAACACTTTCCCGTTTACTAAGAATAACGGAGCGCCCTGGGAGGCTATTAGAGGCCGCACTTAAACTGCTCATTAATAGAAAGGAATGAGGGGCTGGAAATAGGGGGCTCTAAAGATAGCAGGAACGTTTCCAGAATGAGAGCTGTCATCTGGGTTATCATTGCCGCATGCATAGGAAAGATTAATGAGGCAAGATACAGCAGGTCAGGGCAATCTGTGGCCCTTCAGCTTATGGTCACTGCCTTTTAAACTGGTGACGGAGGTGCAGATTTTTCCCTTATATCCGACGAACGATTGGACGTCGCAAAATTCCAACCTGCCACTAAACATTCAGATTAAATAAAGTAGTAAAAGAACAAATCAGAAGGTGTTCTGCCCATGAAAATCTTACGAGCGTTCTGTCCGACAAATAGAAATGACAGTTGCCCATTGATATCGTCAGATAGGAAATAGATGCAGAGAAATTTTCATTAGCCGACAGAAATCTTCAACCAGTCCCATCGACTAAACGACCGATCGTGATGCTACGAAAAATGAGTCATTTTTCGTAGCATCACGATCGGTGGTTTTAAATGACGGGACAATCCACACACAATCTGAAAACCGTACAAACTGTCGATTCATACAACTATATCATTACATCTATGGCCAGCTTTAGTCCCAGTAGTAAACGTTTTCGTTGAGCTTTCAGTCAGCCAAATGCTGGACCAGTTGGTTACACCAGGCTTAAAGAATAAGTAAACCTTAAAAATAAGTGAATGTAAAATTGATGAGGGGCTATTCTAAGACTTTTTGCAATTTACATTCATTATTTATTTTCTTTTTAACTAGGGATGCACCGAATCCACTTTTTTGGATTCGGCCGAACCCCCGAATCCTTTGCAAAAGATTCGGCCGAATACTGAACCGAATCCGAACCCTAATTTGCATATGCAAATTAGGGATGGGAAAAACATTTTTTACTTCCTTGTTTTGTGACAAAAAGTCACGTGATTTCCCTCCCGCCCCTAATTTACATATGCAAATTAGGATTCGGATTCGGTTCGGCCAGGCAGAAGGATTCGGCCGAATCCGAATCCTGCTGAAAAAGGCCGAATCCCGAACCGAATCCTGGATTCGGTGCATCCCTATTTTTAACTCCCAAGATATTAAGGGAAATATTTACTGTTAATATGAATGAATTTTGTTACAACAGCGCCACCTGCTGGTCAGTTTCCCACCAGTCTGACCACCAAGTAGTCAAGGAAGTTGTCAGGAGAAAGAAAGAGGCTGCTCTGATGTTCTTCTGCTTAGGAAAGATTTGAGAAAGGTTTCTAATTTTATTCCTAAGCAGAAGAGCATCAGAGCAGCCTCTTTCTTTCTCCTGACAACTTCCTTGACTACTTGGTGGTCAGACTGGTGGGAAACTGACCAGCAGGTGGCGCTGTTCTAACAAAATGAATTCATATTAACAGTAAATATTTCCCTTAATATCTTGGGGAAAAAGAATATAAATAATGAATGTAAATTGCAAAAGTTCTTTGAATTAGGCATGCACTGAATCCCAGATTTGGTTTGGAATTCGGCCTTTTTCAGTAGGCCTTTTTCCTTCTGCCCGGTGGAACCGAATCCTAATTTGCATATGCAAATCAGGAGAGGAAAATCGCATGACTGTTTGTCACAAAACAAGGAAGTAAAAACTGGTTTGGCTCAGTATTCAGCTGAATCTTTTGCAAAGGATTCGGCCGAATCCAAAATAGTGGTTTTGGTGCATCCCTACTTAGAATAGCACTTTTGTCAATTTTACATTCACTTATTTTAAAGGTTTACTTATCCTTTAATTGGTTAATCTGAGAAGCATACTTTAGTTAGTGGTGCAGCAAACAGAATTTTGGGTATCTACCCGAGGGGTTTAGGAAGGGGGTACAGGGGTATTGCAGTCAGAAGGGGGCCCGGCATGAAAAAAGTGTGATTCAGTAGCAGTGAAGGGGGTGGGGATTGTTGATGAGTTGGTCACCCAGGGAGACCAGGTGACCAATGGGCCTAATAATTATGGCCCCCTAGGAGAAACGCACTGCTTACTAAGTAGTTTGGGGCCCATGGTTACTTAAGGCAGCCCAGTTTGGACCCTCTACCTACCTGAACCCCAATAAACGGGCTCTTATGACTTGAAACCTCCCTGATTTGTGCATGTTGGGTGCAACACATTAAGAACAATAACTATAAGGAAAATACTTTCAAAAGCAAAATTTGCCCCAAAACCTTACTATGACCATCCAGCCATTTGACTTCCACCGGCTGCTTCCCCAGACTTTTCGGATTCTAGTTCAGGACCGGAGAGGCAATAAAATAATGTCCAATACTCAGTCACAATAAAACCTGCTGATGTGCCGCTCCCCAAAGCCAAATCACACAAACATCCCTCTCTATATTTGGCCTGGCATGGGCTATCTACTTACAGTCATCACATAAAGGGTTAAATAAAATACTGACCCTGTTTCTTATAAAGAAGCAATGGCTTGGGATAGTCCTACTCTGTGTGCCACATGTATACACATCAGCAGTCTGCCATACTGCTTTGCTGGGCTGAAGTACATCCTACAATTGAAATGTCTCCATCAATGGTCAGAAATGAAGGTAATGTTTATATGTATAGAGAAATCAAGAGGACACTATCGTAAAACATTTTTTTTTTTCTATTCAAGGGAAATGGGCAGCAAAACCATTATAGGAATGCAGGGCTGGCATCAGAAATCAGAAAGACCTGAAGCCACGCCTAAAAGACCCAAAGCTTCACCGAAAAGACCCATAGCTAGCTGAAAAGACTCAAAGCCGCACCTAAAAGACCCAAGTTTCACAGAAAGCCGCCCTGAAAAGACCCGAAGTTGAAGTCCTGAAGCCACGAAAAGACCCAAAGCTACGAAAGAAGCCGAAGCCGTGCCAAAAAGACCTGAAGCCACAGCGAAAAGACCCAAAGCTACGTCAAAAAGACCCAAAGCCACAAAATGACCCGAAGCTGCATTTAAAGATCCTAATTTGCGCCTAAAAGACTGAAGCCTCCCCGAAAAGACCAGAAGCCTCCCTGAAAAGACCTGAAGCCATGCCAAAAAGATCCGAAGCCACACTAAAAAGACCAAAGCCGGCACCAAAAGACCAGAAGCCATGAAAAGATCCAAAGCCGCGGCAAAAAGACCCAAAGTTGAAGTCCTGAAGCGGCGAAAAGACCTGAAGCTACGAAAGGAGCTGAAGAAAAATGAAAAGTCTGAAGAAGTACCTAAGGTAGGTACCACTGAACAACAATGTTTTTTTTTTTGTTTTTTTTAATTGAACCCCTGGCCACCAATCATTTTTTAAAATATTCTATGTGGCCCCTGACCACCAATTTTTTTGTAAAAACTTTTATGGGGGGGGGAGGACACTGGCACAATTTTCATCTGCTTAGGAAAACAATTTGAAACTTCGCTCAAATCTTGCCTAAGCAGAAGAACATCAGAGCAGCCTCTTTCTATCTCCTTGACTACTTGCTGGTCAGACTGGTGGGAAACTGACCAGCAGGTGGTGCTGTTGTAACAAAATTCATTCATATTAACAGCACACGTATCCCTTAACCCTTTCCCTGCCAAGCACGTAGGTACTACGTTCTGCCATGAAGATGCTCTGACTGCCAAGCACGTAGTACCTACGTGCTGCGCAGTTCAGGGTCCCTCGCTGCACTGGCGGGTTTAACCGCCGTGCTGGCGAGTCTGCGGCGTCCCAAACCCCTTAGGCAACGAGCTAAGGGGGTTCCTACATCGGTCCTGCGACGCGATCGTCGCAGGGCCCGACTTACCTAATGCAGAGTCGCATGGCAAGTCGCAGACCTCGTGGGACACGATCCAGCGCCGCCCACTCACTTCCTGTGAGCGATCCTGGGCCCTCCAACGCTGCCAAGGACTCCCCCCAGCCACAGAAACGGTAAGTGGCGTTTCTTTACTGATTTACACACTCACATGTATGTACACACACACACTACACATGTAACAAAAGGTAGGTGTTTTTTTTTTTTTTGCTTTTCTGGATTTTTTTGGTCTTTTGTACACTTACATACTTTTGCACATATATCTACACACTTGCATACACATAGACACATTTACACACTTTTTAGAGCTGTACACACACAAGCACACACGTATATATATTTTTTAAAATTTTTTAAATTTTTTTTTTTTTTTTTAGTTCTTCATTTTATCAGTTTTCCACTTGTTATTTCGCTAAAAACTGTTTATTTCACAGCGTGACTATTGGATCAAGCATTCTGACCGCTAGCCACGCTGTCGGATCAGTTATTTTGTTATGACATTGATTTGCCTAATTGTTTTTTATTTTGTATGATTTTATGCTTGCATTGTTATTTGCATTGTTGTTTTTTCTAGCGTCGCTTGTACGTTGATCAATTGGAGTACAAACAAATTTTTAGCAATTTTGAATTCGCCACAATGTGTACTTTACAAAAATATATGGTTTTGGGGGGTCTTTCTGCTGTTAGAGGGTCTTGGGCACATAATATTCAGTCCAGGGTCTATTTTCACAGAAGGTGAATCGGCAGTTGGCGAAAATTCATATGCACTATTTTTATTTGGGGTCCGCACATGGCTTTGGTATATCTATGCATATTGGGCATCAAACTGTTCCGTAGACTCTTGGCGTCGATATTTAGGGTGTTTTACAATTGTATGTAAGAAATTGGGTGAGATAAATGTGACCAATTGCAATATTTTTAGATAATTTTCAGAAATGTCAAAAATCGCTGCCTTTAGCGTTGCGTTGCAGTATGGTAGTTTGGCGTAGAAAGACATAATTACCTATGTTGGATTCGGCAGAATGTGTACTTTCCAAAAATATATGGTTTTGGGGGGTATTTGTGCTGTTAGGGGGTCTTGTGGCTCAATACGCAGTCACTGGTCTATTTTCACAGAAGGCGAAAAGACAACAGAAAAAAATCAAATACACAAATTGTTTTGGGGGTCCGCACATGCCAGATGCTTTGGTATATCTATGCATATTGGGCATCAAACTGTTCAGTATACCCTTGGCGTCAATATTTAGGGTGTTTTACAATTGTATGCAAGAAATTGGGTGAGATAAATGCGGCCAATTGCAATATTTTTAGATAATTTTCAGAAATGTCAAAAATCGTTTCCTTTAGCATTGCTTTGCAGTATGGTAGTTTGGCGTAGAAAGACATAATTACCTATGTTGGATTCGGCAGCATGTGTACTTTCCAAAAATATATGGTTTTGGGGGGTATTTGTGCTGTTAGGGGGTCTTGTGGCTCAATACGCAGTCACTGGTCTATTTTCACAGAAGGCGAAAAGACAACAGAAAAAAATCAAATACACAAATTGTTTTGGGGGTCCGCACATGCCAGATGCTTTGGTATATCTATGCATATTGGGCATCAAACTGTTCAGTATACCCTTGGCGTCAATATTTAGGGTGTTTTACAATTGTATGCAAGAAATTGGGTGAGATAAATGCGGCCAATTGCAATATTTTTAGATAATTTTCAGAAATGTCAAAAATCGTTTCCTTTAGCATTGCTTTGCAGTATGGTAGTTTGGCGTAGAAAGACATAATTACCTATGTTGGATTCGGCAGAATGTGTTCTTTCCAAAAATATATGGTTTTGGGGGGTATTTGTGCTGTTAGGGGGTCTTGTGGCGCAATACACAGTCACTGGTCTATTTTCACAGATGGCGAAAAGACAGCAGAGAAAATTCAAATACATTTATTTGTTTTGGGGTCCGCACATGCCAGATACTTTGGTATATCTATGCATATTGGGCATCAAACTGTTCAGTAGACCCTTGGTGTCAATATTTAGGGTGTTTTACAATTGTATGCAAGAAATTGGGTGAGATAAATGCGGCCAATTGCAATATTTTTAGATAATTTTCAGAAATGTCAAAAATCGTTTCCTTTAGCATTGCTTTGCAGTATGGTAGTTTGGCGTAGAAAGACATAATTACCTATGTTGGATTCGGCAGAATGTGTACTTTCCAAAAATATATGGTTTTGGGGGGTATTTGTGCTGTTAGGGGGTCTTGTGGCTCAATATGCAGTCACTGGTCTATTTTCACAGAAGGCGAAAAGACAACAGAAAAAAATCAAATACACAAATTGTTTTGGGGGTCCGCACATGCCAGATGCTTTGGTATATCTATGCATATTGGGCATCAAACTGTTCAGTAGACCCTTGGCATCAATATTTAGGGTGTTTTACAATTGTATGCAAGAAATTGGGTGAGATAAATGCGGCCAATTGCAATATTTTTAGATAATTTTCAGAAATGTCAAAAATCGTTTCCTTTAGCATTGCTTTGCAGTATGGTAGTTTGGCGTAGAAAGACATAATTACCTATTTTGGATTCGGCAGAATGTGTACTTTCCAAAAATATATGGTTTTGGGGGTATTTGTGCTGTTAGGGGGTCTTGTGGCGCAATACACAGTCACTGGTCTATTTTCACAGAAGGCGAAAAAAACGCAGAGAAAATTCAAATACACAAATTTTCTTTGGGGTCCTCACATGCCAGATACTTTGGTATATCTATGCATATTGGGCATCAAACTGTTCAGTAGACCCTTGGCGTCAATATTTAGGGTGTTTTACAATTTTATGTATGAAATTAGGTGAGATAAACGCGGCCAATTGCAATATTTTTAGACAATTTTCAGAAATATCATAAAAACCGCTACCTTTAGCATTGCTTTGCATTATGGTAGTTTTGAGTAGAAAGACACAATTACCTATTTTGGATTCGTCAGAATGTGTACTTTCCAAAAATATATGGTTTTCTGGGGTGAACATACATTTCTGTACTTTTACCCCTTGAAAAATGCTATAAATGTGCTGATTTTGCAGTATCTGGAATTATAGAACTGATATGGGGTGTCTTCGTTCTGGGGCCCCTATACGCCACATACTTAGGTGTACCTATGCATATTGGGCATCAAACTGTTCAGTGGACCCCGGTCTTTCAGATTTAGTGTGTTTTATCTTGGTATGTAATGTTATGTGTGCGATACGATGCTTCAGATTTGGAGTATTGAGGTGATTTTCGGAAATGTCATAAAAATTTCCAAATTTAGGAAAGTTTTGCGGCTTGGTATTTTGGAGTAGAAAGACATGCATACCCATTTTAGATTTGTCAGAATGTGTACTTTCCAAAAATATATGGTTTTCTGGGTGAACATACATTTTTGTACTTTTGCCCATAGAAAAAATGCTGTAAATGTGCTGATTTTACAGTATCTAGAATTACAGAACTGTCTTCATCCTGGGGGCACTATACACCACATACTTAGGTGTACCTATGCATATTGGGCATCAAAATGTTCAGCGGACCCTGCGCTTTCAGATTTAGGGTGTTTTATTTTGGTATGTATTGATATGTAGGAGATACGATGCTTCAGATTTGGAGTATTGAGGTGATTTTCAGAAATGTCAAAAAAATTGCCAAATTTGCGGCTTGGTACTTTGGAGTAGAAAGACATGCATACCCATCTTAGATTCACGGGAATGTGTACTTTCCAAAAATATATGGTTTTCTGGGGTGAACATACATTTTTTTTACTTTTGCCCCTTTAAAAATGCTGTAAATGTGTTGATTTTCCAGTATTTGGCATTACAGAACAGAACTCGTTTGGGGTGTCTTCATTCTGGGGTCCCTATACGCCACATACTTAGGTGTACCTATGCATGCTGGGCATAAAGCTATTCAGCGGATCCCAGGCTTTCATATTTAGGGTGTTTTATCTTGGTATGTGATGATATGTGGGAGATACGATGCTACAGAGTTGGAGTATTGAGGTGATTTTCGGAAATGTCAAAAAAAATTCCAAATGTAGGAAAGCTTTGCGGCTTGGTACTTTGGCATAGAAAGAGGTGCATACCCATTTTAGATTTGTTAGAATGCGTACTTTCCAAAAATATATAGTTTTCTGAGGTGAACAAACATTTTTGTACTTTTGCCCCTTGAAAAATGCTGTAAATGTGCTTATTTTGCAGTATCTGGAATTACAGAACTGATTACTCGTATGGCGTGTCTTTGTTCAGGGGCCCCTATACGCCACATACTTAGGTGCACCTATGCATATTGGGCATCAAACTGTTCAGCGGACGCAGGGCTTTCAGGTTTAGCATGTTTTAGCTTGGTATGTATTGATATGTTGGAGATATGATGCTTCAGATTTTTAGTATTGAGGTGATTTTTGGAAATGTCATAAAAATTTCCAAATTTAGGAAAGCTTTGCGGCTTGGTACTTCGGAGTAGAAAGACGTGCATACCCATTTTAGATTCGTTAGAATGCGTACTTTTCAAAAATGTATAGTTTTCTGGGGTGAACAAACATTTTTGTACTTTTGCCCCTTGAAAAATGCTGTAAATGTGCTTATTTTGCAGTATCTGGAATTACAGAACTGATTACTTGTATGGGGTGTCTTTGTTCAGGGGCCCCTATACGCCACATACTTAGGTGTACCTATCCATATTGGGCATCGAACTGTTCAGCGGACCCCGGGCTTTCATGTTTAGGTGGTTTTATATTGGTATCTATTGATATGTTGGAGATACGATGCTGTAGACTGGACACTTTGAGGCCATTTTTCAAAAATGTAACAAATTTTTATAAAACTGCTAATTTTAGGAAAGAATTGCAACTTGGTAGTTTTGAGTACAAATATATATTTACCCATTTTGAACTCGTTAGAATCTGTTCTTTCCAATAATGTGCAATTTTTTAGGGTAAACCTACTGTTAGTGGAATGTTTGGCCTTGAAATCAGATGTATGCAGTTTTGTGGAGCAGTGCTGTGGAAATTTGGTTGTTTGCTGCTTCTAGATTTTGATCTATAGAAGTGAGAAATCTCCATAAAACGATATATATTTGGTATTGGCGCGTTCAGGAGACACAGAACTTTCCAAATCTGCTGTGTTCTCGTACATAAAATAAATTATGATTCTGATATTTGCGTTTGTATCATGCAAACCTGTTTTTTTTTTGTTTTTTTATACACTTAGAAGCCCATATCTTTTTACAGAAGTGGAATTACAACAAAATTCTAGCATATTCTGAAAGCTTAGGTTGTCCTAAAAAAAACAATATCTTGTTTTCCTGGGTAAACTAAAAGACTCCCCCAGGAAAGGCCCCTAAAGTGAAAGAGCACAAAATGTTCAAAAATGGCCTGGCAATAAAAGTATCAACTTGGCCAAATTGGCTGGCAGTGAAAAGGTTAATATCTTGGAATTAAAAGAAAAAGAATAATGAAAGTAAATAAAGTGCTTAGAATAGCCCCCTCATCAATTTTACATTTACTTATCCCGTAAACTTCCCTTAGGACACGAGCACCCACTAAAGCCTACCTTTGCTTCTTCCTGGGCCCAAACTGCTAGCTTATGTCAAAGAGGGAAGGGTGCAGAAAAAAGACCCAGCCACGGCGAGATGTAGCAGGTCTAGCAACATGGGCACCCAAACCCCTAACAGGAGGGCACCCGTGTGACCCAAAACGGCCTGATCCCTGGGTAAACTCATATCAGCCTGGCATCAATAGGATCCAGCCTGACAGCTTGAAACCATTTGCCATAGACGTTTGAAACTCATCACCCTTTTTCTCGGAATTTAAGCTTTCATGCCTTATGACCCTACAGAGCTTCCATACTTGCCCACCGCACACTTCAGAACTGCCGAATCCACAAAGTGAGCGAGCCAAGTGCGCGTATACGTTTCCAAGAGATTTATTTTACCAGCGTGCAAATGAGACCTTGTGGGACGGATACGTTTTATTTTATCAAAGGGTGGAAAAGTTAATATTTGCCGTCGAGAAGTTATTTTTGCTTCTCGGAGAAACGGTTTAAAAGTGCAGCGCGTAGGCGGTGATGGCGCTCGGAGCTTGTTCTCCCCCTGGCTCTTGGAACTGGGATCAAATGGTGTTTTTATAGAAAGCTGGGTGGCATTCTGCTCATTACAACAACATGCTTGATAGATCGGGTGTTCTGATTGGCAGCAGCAGCAAAACAAACAAACCCAAAACTGTTTTCGGTTGCATTGCGACAGCAACTTAAAGGGGAACTATCGTGAAAATAACAATTTAATTGAAACTTCCTCATACTGAAATAAGAAGTTTTCTAAATACAATCAATTAAATATTCTGCATTGCTTCTGAAATAATCAAGTTTATCTTCACTATTCCTCTCTCAGCATCTGTTTCTCTTCATTCTCTCTTCATGCAGCAGTTGGGTGTCAGATATTCACTGACAGTTAGATCCAATATATCTTATGGGGGGGCTCCTTTTGCCTAGAAGATGTATTAGAGGTCACTCTATTAAAATCACCAGACATCATGTCTCTCTACATGCAGAATTTGTGCAAAAGGCAGTTATTTTGTTAGTTTTTGTTTGTACTGGAATCAGTTATTTGAGTGAGCTCTAATAAATCTGCTAGGAAAGGAAGCCCCCTATAAGATATATTGGATTGTTCATTGACAGAGGTCCTACCTTGGGTGCAAGGACTTGTGGTCCCCATGTGGTGCAAAATTTTAAGTGCTCCAATAAACTACCACTGAAGGTATTGAAAGGCTCTCCAGTTCTATCTATGATATAAAGTGGAGGTGGCTTCAACATTAACTGTTGATGAAAGAGCCCCAAAAATCCTAAAGAAGATCAGGGGATATTGAATTTCACCCCTTGTTGGTCAACCACATAGAGGGCGTATAGGGCCCCCTTGCCGCCCTGAGGTGTCCCTTCTCCAGTCGCTCCCAATCACACCTGGCGCATACCATTTAGAGTGCCGAAGCGGGTGGAGGGGAGGCACATCACTAGTGCAGAGATCACACATTTTAAATAAAAAACATCAGATGTCATTTGACAATGAGATCTCATGTCAACAATCATCTAAGCAACAACTGAAAAAAATGGACTTCATACACTGTTGGCCCACCATGTACTACTTAAAGGGATTCTGTCATGATTTAAATGATGTCCTTTTTATTTCTAAATGACACTGTTTACACTGCAAATAATTCACTCTACAATATAAAATGTCATTCCTGAACCAACAAGTGTATTTAGTTGTAATATTGGTGTGTAGGTGCATCTCAGGTCATTTTGCCTGGTCAGGTGATTTCAGAAAGAGCCAGCACTTTAGGATGGAACTGCTTTCTGGCAGGCTGTTGTTTCTCTTACTCAATGTAACTGAATGTGTCTCAGTGGGACCTGGATTTTACTATTGAGTGTTGCTCTTAGATCTACCAGGCAGCTGTTATCTTGTGTTAGGGAGCTGCTATCTGGTTACCTTCCCATTGTTCTGTTGTTAGGCTGAGGAAAGGGAGGGGGTGATATCACTCCAACTTGCAGTACTGCAGTTAAGAGTGACTGAAGTTTATCAGAGCACAAGTCACATGAATGGGGGCAGCTGGGAAACTGACAATATGTCTAGCCCCATGTCAGATTTCAAAATTACATATAAAAAAATTCTGTTTGCTCTTTTGAGAAACAGATTTCAGTGCAGAATTCTGCTGGAGCAGCGCTATTAACTGATGCATTTTGAAAAAAAAACATGTTTTCCCATGACAGTATCCCTTTAACTGGTCAAAGAATTTCTAGTTTAGCCTTTGGGTTGAATAAGTCTTCCATCAAGTTAGTAAATGCCTTTGGCCAATGAGATCTGGTGGCAGCAGTCATTCAGACAACAGCTGAAATGATGGAGGTCAGCTCTTTTCAGACCCACATGTGCTTCCCAACTGGCCTTTGCGTTAAATGGCAAAACCTGGCACCAAGTTTCAAAATGTACATGAATATTCTAAATTGCTTCTGATATTGCTTTAGTTGGTTATTTTAAAGACCTTTTTTTTTTTTTACACGGTTTTAGGGTAAAAAAAAAAAAAAAATCTATTTTCTACTTTCTACCTGGCAACCTGGGAAAGCAAAAGAGGCGCTTCGTCTTTTCCTTTGCTGTGACGAACACATTTACGTGTGGATCAAACCGGAGCCCCTGTGGAATATCAAGTTCAATGCAAATGGGGAACAGATGTCCGTGAGCACTAGGTGGCTGCTTTCATTATGGCTCTGGCCTATCTGAGCTCAACACGGAGTCTGTTCTTCATAAAATAACAGCAGCCATTTTAACTGACTGTTCAATTTATTGCATGAAAGGAGAAACCCAAAATGTTAAATTTTTTTCTTAAAATTATCACAGGAACTATGGTTCAACAGGAATGTCGTACAATGTACATAAGTGTCTTTATACGTCAAAGAAAGATTCTCTAATAAATCCTGCAGTGGAATTTTGCTCTCCGTGATATTTTTCTTTCAGCTCAAAATTATTTTCACTTAAAAAAACAAAGAATGTAAAACTGAAAAATTCCCTTTGCAAAAATATTCAACCCATGTGTTTGGACTGCCCTAACGAGGACAGAACTGCCTTCCAATTGGCCTCCAGCAGTGATTCATTAAAATAAACGCCACATTTCTGGATAAATACTCCACAGTTAAGGGATCATTTTTCAGGATGTGAAAATCAAGTCTAAAAACCATGTCAAGAAAAGTGGAAAATAATGTAAAACTTAAGGGTGCAAAACCTATCCATCAGTTTCCATGTCCCAGTGGTCATGGGTGGTTTAATTATCAGGAAGATGCGTAAAACCAGACATTGCCCAGTCATGCTTCTCTCTTAAATCCCTTAAGATTTTAAAATTGTAAGAGACATAAAAAACAATGGGTAGCTGAGACTGAAATAAAACTACAACAGTGCATTAAATGGGAGGTAAGCAGGTATAGTAGGGAGAGATGGTGTCTATAGTAACAGTGGATAATAGTCTCTGGGAAGGGAGTGTGACTGTGGGATAGCAGGTATAGTAGGGAGAGATGGTGTCTATAGTAACAGTGGATAATAGTCTCTGGGAAGGGATTGTGACTGTGGGATAGCAGGTATAGTAGGGAGAGATGGTGCCTATAGTAACAGTGGATAATAGTCTCTGGGAAGGGATTGTGACTGTGGGATAGCAGGTATAGTAGGGAGAGATGGTGCCTATAGTAACAGTGGATAATAGTCTCTGGGAAGGGAGTGTGACTGTGGGATAGCAGGTATAGTAGGGAGAGATGGTGTCTATAGTAACAGTGGGATAATAGTCTCTGGGAAGGGAGTGTGACTCTGGGATAGCAGGTATAGTAGGGAGAGATGGTGCCTATAGTAACAGTGGATAATAGTCTCTGGGAAGGGATTGTGACTGTGGGATAGCAGGTATAGTAGGGAGAGATGGTGCCTATAGTAACAGTGGGATAATAGTCTCTGGGAAGGGAGTGTGACTGTGGGATAGCAGGTATAGTAGGGAGAGATGGTGTCTATAGTAACAGTGGGATAATAGTCTCTAGGAATGGAGTGTGACTGTAGGATAGCAGGTATAGTAGGGAGAGATGGTGTCTATAGTAACAGTGGATAATAGTCTCTGGGAAGGGAGTGTGACTCTGGGATAGCAGGTATAGTAGGGAGAGATGGTGCCTATAGTAACAGTGGATAATAGTCTCTGGGAAGGGATTGTGACTGTGGGATAGCAGGTATAGTAGGGAGAGATGGTGCCTATAGTAACAGTGGATACTAGTCTCTGGGAAGGGAGTGTGACTGTGGGATAGCAGGTATAGTGAGAGATGGTGCCTATAGTAACAGTGGGATAATAGTCTCTGGGAAGGGAGTGTGACTGTGGGATAGCAGGTATAGTAGGGAGAGATGGTGTCTATAGTAACAGTGGGATAATAGTCTCTAGGAAGGGAGTGTGACTGTAGGATAGCAGGTATAGTAGGGAGAGATGGTGTCTATAGTAACAGTGGATAATAGTCTCTAGGAAGGGAATGTGACTGTAGGATAGCAGGTATAGTAGGGAGAGATGGTGTCTATAGTAACAGTGGATAATAGTCTCTGGGAAGGGAGTGTGACTGTAGGATAGCAGGTATAGTAGGGAGAGATGGTGCCTATAGTAACAGTGGATAATAGTCTCTAGGAAGGGAGTGTGACTGTAGGATAGCAGGTATAGTAGGGAGAGATGGTGCCTATAGTAACAGTGGATAATAGTCTCTAGGAAGGGAGTGTGACTGTAGGATAGCAGGTATAGTAGGGAGAGATGGTGCCTATAGTAACAGTGGATATTAGTCTCTGGGAAGGGAGTGTGACTGTGGGATAGCAGGTATAGTAGGGAGAGATGGTGTCTATAGTAACAGTGGGATAATAGTCTCTAGGAAGGGAGTGTGACTGTAGGATAGCAGGTATAGTAGGGAGAGATGGTGTCTATAGTAACAGTGGATAATAGTCTCTAGGAAGGGAATGTGACTGTGGGATAGCAGGTATAGTAGGGAGAGATGTGTCTATAGTAACAGTGGATAATAGTCTCTGGGAAGGGAGTGTGACTGTGGGATAGCAGGTATAGTAGGGAGAGATGGTGTCTATAGTAACAGTGGATAATAGTCTCTGGGAAGGGAGTGTGACTGTGGGATAGCAGGTATAGTAGGGAGAGATGGTGCCTATAGTAACAGTGGATAATAGTCTCTAGGAAGGGAGTGTGACTGTGGGATAGCAGGTATAGTAGGGAGAGATGGTGCCTATAGTAACAGTGGATATTAGTCTCTGGGAAGGGACTCTGGATATGGAAACAACTCTACCCAATGTAAAATCCCAACTAAATCATCACAAGGAAATAGAGTTTGATTAATACACCAATGATCCCGTCTTATCTGCAAAGGAACAGCTCGGTGGTGGCATCTGCAGCACATGTACAAGATACTAATTTATTAGAACGGCACATGGATTCATTTTCTTTTTAGGCTATTTAAGGGAAAAGACCTTTAACTAATTCCCAGCACAAACTATAAAAGAAATATGCCACTAGTGGTTATATTACTGTTACTGGGTTATATGGCAGTGGCATATTTAGGGTGCAGCTTGGGGCATTTAAAGGAGAACTAAAGCTTAACTAAAGAAGTAGGTAGAAATATTGTACATTATGTTCTGTGCTTCTGTACCAGCCCAAGGCAACCACAGCCCTTTAGCAGTAAAGATCTGTGTCTCCAAAGATGCCCCAGTAGCTCCCCATCTTCTTTTCTGCTGATTCACTGCACATGCTCTGTGCTGCTGTCACTTACTGAGCTTAGGGAGCCACTCACAATATACAGTACACATAGAATAGAAATGTCACAATATAAGACTGATTAGTAATTAATACACATAATTACTACATGGCAGCACAGAAACCACTGCAATTAGCATCAGAATTGAATAATCAGCAAACCTGTAGCATCAGCTTATATTACAGCCAGGGAAGCTCATTTTCTGCTGGATAATTAGTGACGAGCCCTAAGCTTAGCTTCTCAACAGCCAATCAGAGCCCACTGAGCATGTGAGTGTCACAGACACTTTCCAAGATGGTGACCCCCTGTGACAAGTTTGAAGTCCTGGATCATTGCTGCTATTGACAAGCTCAAACTTTAGCCTCGTGCAATAAGTTCACTATATAAAATATGAAATTTTTATCCACATTAATTTTTAGGGTTTAGTTCTCCTTTAAAGGTCTAGCACCCAGTAAGGGCTGATTTATTGTATTACCAGGTGTCCCACAAATGATCCTTCATATTCTGGTGCAGCCGTAAGATATTTGGATCTTTGCAGTAGTTCAGTTAAAAAGCCTTCTATATTAATATCCATTCTGTCAGAGATTCAAATGTGACTTTACATGCGGATTTACACTTTGTAAAGAGACTCCTGTTGTTTGTCTTCGATCAAACATGTAGCTAAATATTAATAACACTCATTCCTGAAACATCTTGGCCTGCCAGTTACAAAGTGTACCCGGGACAGCAAATAATAATAATTGCCCTTCATTTTTTATAGTTTTTTAATTATTTGCCTTCATCTTCTGACTCTTTCCACCTTTCAAATGGGGGGTCACTGACCCTATCTAAAATAACAAATGCTCCGTAAAGCTAAAAATGTGTTGTTCTTGCTACTTTTTATTACTCACCCTTCTAATCAGGCCTCTCCTATTCATATTCCAGTCTCTTATGCAAATAAATGCATGGTTGGTAATTTGGACTGCTGAAACTGCAAACTGGAGAGCTGCTGAATAAAAAGCTAAATAACTCAAAAAACACAAATAATAAAAACCAATTGCAAATATCACTCTCTACGTCATACTAAAAGTTCATTTAAAGGTAAACAGCCCTTTTAATTGGGGTGTAGTTATTAAGGTTCAAATGGTAAATTAAATTCTAATTGTCAGATTTATTAAAGTTTGAATGGTAAATTCGAATTTTCCAAATTTTTTTTGTCTACACTCACAAAATGATCGAATGTAAAAGCACCAAATTTGAATGTGAGATTTATCACACATCGACAATGGAAACGGTTCCGTTTCAAATATTCGCCACTAGGGATGGGCGAATTTGACCCGTTTCGCTTCGCCAAAAATACAAGTCTATGGGCGTCATTTTTTCGGTGAAACGAAAATATTCGCCACCCAAAACCTGCCAAGTTCATTTACAAGTCAATGGCAGAGGTCTGTTGACCCATTTGAAGATGTTAATAAGCCTTCTTCAGATTCAAGGTTTTTTTCAGAGAAAAATTCGATTCGAGTATCGTTTGTAATTGAATTTTCGAGTCGTTCCCATTCAATCGGATTTTAGACTTTCACATTTTTTCTTAAATAATCGCCCATTTGCGTTGTAAGTACATTCAAATTTATTAGACTAAATACATTGATAAATCTGCCCGTTATTGTATATTGGAATGTTGCTTAGAATTAGGGATGCACTGAATCCACTATTTTGGATTCGGCCGAACCCCTGAATCCTGCACGAAAGATTCGGCCGAATACCGAACCCTATGCAAATTAGGGATGGGAAAAACATTTACCTTGTTTTGCGACAAAAAGTCACGCGATTTCCCTCCCTGCCACTAATTTGCATATGCAAATTCGGATTTGGTTCGTATCCGAATCCTGCTGAAAGAGGCCATGGGGTTGTTCTGAATGGGGTTGAGCGTGGGTTCTGCTCCAGGTGGAGCAAAGTAACTTATTTATTGGGTTATACTGTACGTAGCATTTATGGGAATTTCACCAGCACAATAATCTATGACGCCTAATCAGATGTTTTCACTGATTATTCTGACTGCCGATAGGCTGGTTGGTTCATGGTGACCATTGAGAGTAATAAACAAGAAGCACAGGAAGGCAAAGGGTTTGTTCACCTTTAAATTAACTCTAAATATGATTTAGAGAGTGATTTTGCAATTGGTTTACGTTTTTTATTATTTGTGGTTTTTGAGTTTTTTTAGCTTTATCTCCAGTTTGCAATTTTTAGCAATGTGGGTGCTAGGGTCCAAGGACCTGTTATGCAGAATGCTCAGGACCTAGGGTTTTCTGCATAACAGATTTTTCTGTAATTTGGATCTTCATACGTCTACTAGAAAATCACGTAAACATTAAATTAACCCAATAGGCTGGTTTTGCTTCCAATAAGGATGTTATATCTTAGTTGGGATCAAGTACAAGTTACTGTTTTATTATTATTACACAGAAAAAGGAAATCATTTTTTAAAATTTTGGATTATTTGGATAAAATGCAGTCTACGGGATACAGCCTTTCCGTAATTCAAAGTTTTCTGGATAACGAGCTTCTGGATAATGGATCCCATACCTGTACAAGGATATTACAATGACCAATCACATCTCCAAGACATGATGGGGGGGATTCACTAAAGGGCGAAATGACTAACGTTTGCGTATAGTTTCGAAGAGGAAATTAGAAACAGACAGTTTTCTGTGGGTTTAAAGGAGAATTCAACCCGTTACATAAAACCCCCTACCCTACGTAGACCCCCCCCTCTGCCCAGCCTATCTGGTACCCGGGGCAAATGCCCCTAACTTTTTACTTACCCCTGGGTGCAGATTCTGTCCTTGGCTGCCATCTTCTTTTCTTCGTTAAACTTCCAAAGCAGACTGACGTTTTCGGCGTATGTGCAGTTGGAGTAATATTCTGGTCCCAAACAACTGCACACGCGCAGAAAGTCACCAAAAATGTCACAAAATTTCCGTAACTTTCGGCACATGCGCAGTTGTTCGGGACCAGAATATTACTCCAACTGCACATACATATTTGCCCCGGTTACCAGGTAGGCTGGGGGGGGAGGTCGGCGGTCTACATTGGTTGGGGGGTAGGGATTTTTTGTGTTACGGGTTGAATTCTCCTTTAAAGGAGAACTAAACCCCCCATTGTGATAATTCCACACTGGCCCCCCTCCCTGCCTCCCCCCTGCACAGTCTTACCCCTGAATTCTGTCCCCTCTAGAAATAGCAACCGCAAATGCAGGATGAGCGAAGAGGAGCTCACGGGCGCCATCTTCTTCTCTTCGGTAATCTTCGTGAAGTGAGCGGCATATTGATGCATGCACAGTTCGAGCACTCTTCTGGCTTGTGACAACTCTGCATGCGCCGAAAGAGACGGAAATTGTCGAAGGGGAGGAAGAAGACACAAAGATTCCCGAAGAGAAGAAGATGGCGCCTGTGAGCTCCGAAAGAGACGGAAATTGCTGAAGGGGAGGAAGAAGACATGAAGATTCCTGAAGAGAAGAAGATGGCGTCTGTGAGCTCCGCTTCGCTCACGCTCTATTTGCGATCGCTATTTCTAGAGGGGTCAGAATTCAGGGGTAAGACTGGGAAGGGGGGAGGCAGGGAGGGAGTGGGGACTTATGACAATGGGGGGTTAAGTTCTCCTATAAATTCAGAATTCAAGCACAGGGAGAGGGGGTTGGGGTGCAGGATAACTCCAATTGTATACTGTGGCCTACATATATGAGAGAGAGAGAGAGAGAGAGAGAGAGAGAGAGAGAGAGAGAGAGAGAGAGGAGAGAGAGGAGAGAGAGGAGAGAGGAGAGAGAGGAGAGAGAGGAGAGAGGAGAGAGGAGAGAGAGAGAGAGAGAGAGAGAGAGAGAGAGTCCTGCGCAGGTCCATTTTTTGCAACCCGTACCCGCAATCCACAACCCGGACCCGCAACCTGCATTCTTACCCACTTGGACCCGCTACCCAACCTGCAAGTATGTTATCCGCAACCCGGACCCGCTGACCATCAAGAATCAGGAAGTGCCGTCATTATAAACCGTAAGTGACATCATGGGAAGTAGGCATGATCAGAAAAAAAGGAGTAAAAAATATTGAGGAGTAAAAATATTGAGAAGACCCGCAGCTCGACCCGTGACCCGTAGAAATGCCAACCTCCATCTATACCTGCACCCGGAACTTGTACCCGCAAACCCGCAGGGTACCTCCGACCCGCTGCAGGACTCTACTCTCTACATCATACTAAATGTTAAGTTGAACAACCCCTATAACCAGTGTCGGACTGGCCCACAGGGATACCAGGAAAAGTCCTGGTGGGCCCTCATGCTTCTAAACATTTGGCCTATTTCACAAAGTGGCTAAATAGATGGAATAACAGATTATAGTATGTAAAGAAAAGAGTCTAGGAGAATAGAGGTTGAGTGAGGAGAGGAAGAATAATAGTACTGAGAGTGGGCCCCTGGTCTAAGATTAATTGGTGAGCCCCTAGTCAAAGGTTTTTGGGTGGGCCCCTGGTGTCCCAGTCTGACACTGCCTATAACTGGCTTGTACATTCAACTGCTTGTAGCGAAAGTTAAATGAATCAAATGTACTGTTTGTACTGCCAGGGGCCTCAGCGGGCACCCACTTTTTTTCTTTGGCTTCATTAACAAATAAAACATTTCCACTCCTCGTGACATCATCCACCGGGTTTAAGCATTTGTGTGAGTAGGTCCCCACGGGGCATGTTTGGAAGGGGCAGAAGTTCAAGACGTGAAAGATGGATATTTCTATTTTAGTCTCCATGCCAGCACTAAGGAAAACTCTGGATGTAAGAGCAGGGGTGGAGAGTCAGAATAATGCCAAAATGACATGCTTGCAACAATTAAAATGATGTGCGATGGAAGGGAATTGCCAGGCGTGGTGCTTTTCCACTTGGGCGATAAAACATGCCATGTGCCACTGCCCTTACAGCTGTGATTCTAGATATCTGTATTGAAAGCAGCAGTCCTGCCCTGCTTTATGGCAGCTGAGATCTATCTGATCCCCATTGGAAGCAGCAGTCCTGTCCTGCTTTTTGGCTGAATTCCAGCTATTTGTATATAAGTTCATTGTCAGGTTTGAAGCAAGTTAAATTAACACATAAATAAATATGGCAGGTCTTCCAATGAGTCCAACTGTCTTACAGTGCTGCCCACAGGCTCTCCAATCTCATGGCGGCCAGGAGGTAACACTGCAGGGCATTTGGAGTCTTTTTTTACCTAAATCCTAGGCTTAAGAGTGTCTGGCTGCAGCTTAATAGGATTTCTTAGGAGAGTGTTAGGGATAAGAAAGTAAATCAAGGCAAAGGGGCAGACAGCAGATTTAAAATATGTAACAAGGGAAACTAGTTACTTGGTGCAGAGCTAATTTAATAGATTTGGGTTCCTCCAGTAAAGTGATTTCCATCCAGTGGGATGTGCTGGCACAGCTCCTAAATACCACCTTATAGTTACACCAACCTCCCTTGCCAGTATTTCTTACCTGCGATCATTTCTTTTCCTTCGGAATAACTTTTTGGTATGTGCAATCTCTGCTTCATGTGGCATCGGGTTATAACCCTGTTCAGAAAAGAAGAAAAAAGAAATCGCATTTGAATCTGTTTTTTTGCCATGTCTGTAACACTCATACTGGGGCTTTAGTAGAGTCAGTTAGGGATCTCTGTTGACAGACTGTGTCCTATTGCTGATGTTCGACTACAACTCGCAGAACTGAACCTCAGGGACAACTGAAAAGATGCAGGTTGAGGAACATTGATGTAAAATGTTACTGTCTCCATCTTTCTGCTTTCTTCGTCTTGCCCCACTATCCCCATCCAACCCAACTGTCCTCAACGGTCTCCAGCTTGCCCCAGTATCTCCATCCTACTCAACGGTCTTCATTTTGCTCCACTATCCCCATCTTACCCAACTGTATTCAACTGTCTTAATCTTGCTCCACTTTCCCCATCCTACCCAACTGTCTTCATCTTGTTTCACTATCCCCATCCTATCCAACTGTCTTCAACTGTCTTTATCTTGCCCCCACTATCCCCATCCTACCCAACTGTATTCAATTGTCTTCATCTTGCTGCACTATCCCCATCTTAACCAACTGTATTCCACTGTCTCCATCTAGCCCCACTATCCCCATCCTACCCAACTGTCTTACATTGACTCCATCTAGCCCCAATATCCTCATCCTACTCAAATGACTTCCATTGTCTCAATTTTACCCTGGTATCTCCATCCCACCCAACCGTCTTCCATTGTTTCCATCTTGCCCCACTATTTCCATCCTACCCTACCGTCTTCCATTGTCTCCATCTTGCCCCACTATCTGCATCCCACCCTACTATCTTCCATTGTATGCATCTTGCCTTACTATTTCCATCCTACCCAAACTTTTGCCATTGTTTCCATCTTGCTCCACTATTTCCATCCTATCAAATGGTCTTCCATTCTCTCCATCTTGCCATTTATCTCCTTTCTACCCAGCTGCATCAAAATTGTCTCCATCTTGCCCACTATCTCCATCCTAACCACTGTCTCCAGCTTGATCTAACCACTCCACCATGCCCAACTAGCCCCATTCTGCCTAGTGTATCTGTGCTCCACTACTTTCACCTTCTTACCCTGCTATCACTCAAATGTACACATGCAGCTCTGCTGGGCACATGGCAGTCTCACTACTTTTCTCCCCTTTAAAGGCAGCCGTGGAACCAATAAAGAACTAAGTGCTTTCTGAGCAATGCTGCAGCCATACCAGCATTTAGTTCTAACAGCTGATTATTAGGTGATCACAGTTTAAAAATAGAAAGAGAAATAAACTCATTAGTCCAAATGCTGCAGTCAAATCAGTGATGGAAAAGTTGGGATCACTTTCCAAATTCCTTTAGTCTCCTCTCACCTCAATTGGTGCAATTAGTTCCCCTACGCAGCTATATGGACAAGACTATGTTAACATCATTAACAGAGAATTGCAGAAAAGTATTACTGAACTACTGTACAAACAGGGGGAACATTACATATGAGACACAAAAGGGGGTTCAGTACTGTATGCCAGGCTGAACCCATGCAAGTTAACGAGAAGTAAACACACAGCAACCCAGATGTTTAGAAGTGCAACTCCAGCAACCAACCACTTGATTTCATTTTAATAAAATGGCCCCTAAATATACAATTTAAAATTGGTCAAAACCCAACAATTATCTTGTATGAGAAAATTTTCTTTGCCTTCTGGGGTCTAGCCCATAAATCTGCAAGAAAACACTAGGCTGGAGTACAGGGGAATACCCTTGCTGACATAGCTACAGGACAGGGCTGTCCAACTGGTGGATGCAGCCAGCGACCCCCCATTGTGTGCCCTTCCCCCACATGAAAGTCTGCCTGCTGTGATTCCTAAGCCTTGTGTAAGCTTTAAGTCAGGGGTCCCCAATCTTTTTTTACCCATAAACCACATTCAGAAGAGCCACTGGTTGGGGATCACTGCTTTAATGTATCTGTGCTGAGATTAATTACATTGCATTGTTTACACCTCAAATTCAGACCTGTAACACCTCTATTGTTATATTTTAGCAGGTAAAGATGGTAGTAGCAGTGGGGATAATACCTCATACAAACTTCTGGAGGTGCACCAGCACTATGTCACTGTATATAGCACAGTATGAACTGTCTATGTTAGGGTTCCCCTGTCTCCTACTTTATTCTGCCTGCCCTATGCTCCCTGTGTGTGCCATACTCTGCCTGCCCTCTGCTCCCTGTGTGTGCCATACTCTGCCTGCCCTATGCTCCCTGTGTGTGCCACGCTCTGCCTGTCCTATGCTCCGTGTGTGCGCCATACTCTGCCTGCCCTCTGCTCCATCTGTGCCACACTCTGCCTGCCCTCTGCTCCCTGTGTGTGCCATACTCTGCTTGCCCTATATTTTGCCTGTTTGTGCCACACTCTGCCTGCCCTAAGCTCCCTGTGTGTGTGATACTCTGCCTGCCCTATGCTTGCTGTTTGTGATACTCTGCCTGCCCTATACATGCTGCGTGTGCTATACTCTGCCTGCCCTATTCTCCCTGTGTGTACCATACTCCGCCTTATCTATGCTCCCTGTGTATGCGCCATACTCTGCCTGCCCTATGCTCCCTCGTGATCAATCCTCTGCTTGCCCTACTCTGTACCCTGTGGGACATGAGTCTGCTAGGGTTTGTTAAATTTGGAATTTCTTTTTAGGGGCCGTAAGGTGGTTTAATCATGTGCTGGGGTGCTGTGTTATCCACGGGGGAGGCATTATATGGATTTAAGGGTTTATGGTATATTTAAGGGTACAACTTACATTTTTTATATATTGTTTTTTTGGTGTGTCACCATCATTAATGTGGACATGGTCTTAAAAGTCCTTGAGATAACATGGGTCTGGCTTTAATGGGTGTGGCTTAATAGGGGGAGTGGTCAACATTGGCTTCAATTATCAGCCCTCCACCACGTAGGCCAGAAGAATTCCATCCCTTGGTACCACAGAAGTTGGACAGCACTGCTATAGGATATCCCCCTGAACAGCCTATAAGCAAACTAAAAGGGCTGCCCATGCCAACTACAGTATATGGAAAATACTAAAGCGTCTTGATTTTGCTTCTCATACTAAAATAATACACTTTCTAAATACAATAATTTAAATATTATTTGCCGTTTCTGAAATAAATAAGTTTATCTTCACTATTTCTCGCTCAGCAGCTGTTTCTCTTCATTCTCTCTTCATGCAGCAGTTGGGTGTCAGATATTCACTGACAGTTAGATCCAATATATCTTATAGGGGGGCTTCCATTCCTAGCAGATGTATTAGAGATCACTCACATAACAGATTCCAGTACAAACAAATCTAACAAAGTAACTGCCTTTTGCACAAATCCTGCATGTAGAGAGACATGATGTCCCAGACATCATACTAAAAGTTAATTTAAAGGGGAACAGCCCCTTTAAGAGGAAATGAAGAAAGCGAATGTAAACTGGGTATAACTCTCTTGCAAATCATTAACCGTTTGACTCTGAGCAGCCCCTCTTGCATAACCTTCTTTCATCTCCAACATATTCTTAACTCATGGAAAAATGAGGATGGCGAGGCTCCTCGCACGGAGGCCAAGGTTTAGAGCAATACAAACGGGCCGTGCTCGCAACACAAGCAACACTCGCAGACATTAAAGGACCTGCTTCAAGTTACAACAAAAACATTTGGACGGGGAACAGAAACAGCTCATTAAAAAGCCTCGCTAGCACATGCTGAGATGCTGGCCTGCACCCCCTCTTCCCAAATATTTCCCCCCCTCCCGCCCAAATGTTACATTTCCTTTTCTTTCACATTGAAGGAATCAATCTGCTTCCCATGTTGGGGGGGGGGGGGGTGTTGCGCTAATGGTGGGAATCAACCTCTTCCAAGCAATGAAAGTATAAAGTCAGCAGAGGACAATTAAGAGGTGTCCAAAAGTGTCACCTTTGTTCAGTAGATCTGTAGGCACGAAGGGCAGTGGGGCGATTAAAGGAACACTGTTATGAGAAAAAAAATTTTTTTTTCAAAATGCATCAGTTAATAGTGCTGCTCCAGCAGAATTCTGCACTGAATCCGTTTCTCAAAAGAGTATACAGATTTTTTTATATTTAATTTTGAAATCTGGCATTGGGCTAGACATATTGTCAGTTTCCCAGCTGCCCCCAGTCATGTGAATTGTGCTCCAATAGACTTCAGTCACTCTTTACTGCTGTATTGCAAGTTGGAGAGTCCTGCAGCGGGTCGGGTACCCGCGGGTTACCCGCAAAAATCTGCCCTACCCTGCGGGTTGAAGTTCTGAGTGTGGGTATAGACATGGGCCGGCGGTTCTGCGTGTCGGACCGCAGGTCTTCTCAATAGCAATTTTTACTCCTTTTTTCTGATCACACCAACTTCTGATGATGTCACTTCCAGTTTACAATGACAGCACTTCCTGTTTCTTGATGGTCAGCGGGTCCGGGTTGTGGATAAGGTACCTGCGGGTCGGATAGCGGATCCAAGTGAGTAGAAATGCAAGGTGCGGGACGGGTACGGGTTCCAAAAAACGGACCGGCACAGGACTCTAGTTGGAGTGATATCACCCCTCCCTTCCCCCACATCAGCCTAACAAAAGAACAATGGGAAGGTGACCAGATAACAGCTCCCTAACACAAGATAACAGCTGCCTGGTAGATCTAAGAACAACACTCAATAGTAAAATCCAGGTCCCACTGAGACACATTCAGTTACATTGAGTAGGAGAAACAACAGCCTGCCAGAAAGCAGTTCCATCCTAAAGTGCTGGCTCTTTCTGAAAGCTCATGACCAGGCAAAATGACCTGAGATGCACCTACACACCAATATTACAACTAAATACACTTGTTGGTTCAGGAATGACATTTTATATTGTAGAGTGAATTATTTGCAGTGTAAACAGTGTCATTTAGAAATAAAAACGACATCATAAAAATCATGACAAAATCCCTTTAATGTGACCTTTTCTAACACAGGTGAAGTCAGCCGCTACTATAGAAAAGGGAATGTTCAATGTGCAGTGACCGACAAGTTACTCCTATCCAGTATTGTCATGTGTATTTGGATCCAAAAGCTGAAATATCTGCTGGCAGATCTTCTAGTTCAGCCTAAATGACCTAAACAAGCCCTCGTCCTCAATGAAGAGATGGCACCTCTGGCACCTCAGAACTAAGTAAGCTTTATTAGAAAGGTCTATATAAATCCACCAGTAAACCCTTTGCTCTGTGCATTACAGCATTTCTTTCCTTCTATTGTGTACACATGGGCTTCTGTATCAGACTTCCTGTTTTCAACTTAAACCTCCAGGGTTTGGGCTTGAGCATGCTCAGTTTGCTCCTCTCTCCCTCCCTCCTCCCCTCCCTGCTGTAATCTGAGCTCAGAGCTATGAGTGAGCAGGGAGAGACTCAGGCAGGAAGTGATGTCACAGCAATCTAATATGGCAGCTGCTATCCTAAACAAACAGAGAGCTTCTAGAGTTGTTTACTCAGGTATGGTAAAGCATTCTAAAGAATAAAAATGGCATTCTAGCTTGCACTATTGTGGCTACTCTATTGGCAATAAACTGCCTTGATAACTTTTCTTCTCCTTTAACGGATTACAGTTTATCAGTACAGGGTTTCCCTGTATTAAATGGAACAACAATAATGCAGTAGCAAAAGTAGTTACAAAGTTTAAAAATTGTTTATTAGGACATTTGTAGCCTAGCGCGTTTTGTGCAACTGGGGACTTACTCACAAACCTATGAGTAAGTGCGAAGTTGGCATGAAAAGCATCAGGCTACACATGTCCTAATAAACAATTTAATTTTTAAACTTTGTAATTACTTTTGCTACTGCATTATGGCTTGCAGGCCTCCTTATTTCACACATTTTTCCAGTTTTGGTAACCCTTGGACTGGGGTTTATGTAGGGAGAACGCACAATATTATTTTCTTTGTTTTTGCACTTTTGTATTATTATTATTTTTATGAAGCATATATATATATATATATATATATATATATATATATATATATATATATATATATATATATATATATATATATATATATATATATATACTCCATTCCTCTTTCCTTGTTTATCTTTCCCTGTATTGAGACCATTTCAGCAGAAACAGCCCCCCAAGTTTGCTCATAGTCTGTACAGAGAGATCCGATAAAACTATGGCAGCATAGGTATTCCCTGTACTAAGCACAATTCAGCAGGAACAGTCCCCTAAGTTTGCTCATAGTCTGTACAGAGAGATCCCATAAAACTATGGCAGCATAGGTATTCCCTGTACTAAGCACAATTCAGCAGGAACAGTCCCTAAGTTTGCTCATAGTCTGTACAGAGAGATCCCATAAAACTATGGCAGCATAGGTATTCCCTGTACTAAGCACAATTCAGCAGGAACAGCCCCCTAAGTTGTCTCTTAAACTGAACAGTGAGATCCCATAAAACTATGTTGGCATATGTATTCCCCTGTACTAAGAGTAATTCTGTACGATGTTGGAGCGGGTATTGGCCCACCAAACAAATAAAAGCTAAGTCCATATACCACTATGACCCATGAATCAGGACCAGGTCATATCCCTGGCACTTCATTTTTAGGCACAAAATAAACTTTCCCCAAATGCTTGTTAATTTGCTTTCATCCCTTTATCTTTTACCTTTTTAGATCATAAAGACTTAAAAATTGCATGTTTTTTGCCCGCGACCTTTCCCCTTCCTTGTTCATTCTTCAAAGAGCGAGAGGAATTTACGATGGAGCTGCACTTCATATAGCAGTGGAAAAGCAGGGCCGAGCTCTCATAAAAGGAGATACATTGGGAGTTTAATGGCAAGAGCAGAGAAACTCACTGGCTGCTCCCACACAGACAGGCCATTTACACCCCCCTCCATTTTATTTGTAGAGAGATTTGTACAGTCGCAATAAAGAAGAAATGCGCTGAATTATGTGACAGGGAATGGGGATTCAGTAACAAAGCAGATTCAGGCACATTGATATCAAGGGAAAATCCGTGCCTTCCTGACCTCAGACATAGGGCTAGAAATGAATTCTGGAGGAGAGAATGCTGGGAGAAGAAATAAAGTCATAATACGACTATAAATAATGTATTTTATATACAGAAATTACTGTACTAGCCCAAAGCATCACCAGCCCTATAAGATTAATGATTCCCAGCAGCCCAGGCTTCTTAGGATCCTGTTAGGCATCTTTTGTGTGTCAGTGACACTGCACATGCTCAGTGGGAAGCTAAGCTTAGGGGTCGTCACAAATTATCAAAGCATTAACAGAAAGTACATAGATGCCGGTCCCTAAGCTCAGTTAATTGACAGCAGCCCAAAACATCTTCTGGGAATTAACAGGAACAGGAGATACCAGAGGGCATATTTGGATGGGTAAAGCACATATGTCTCTATAGGACGGAAATATTTCAGAATTCTCATTCACATGATAATCACATACGGACTACTGTAAACATTTTGTTTCTTAATCAAACTGCTCAGTGACTTCTAATATCCTTATCATTTACAGTAGGGGGTACATTATCCCTTATAATACATGAGTGATACTCAGAGTTCCCTGTATAACTCAGCCTGCAGCCTTGTGCCTTTATATGGTCACAGAACAACCCCTCAGTGACTTCTAATATCCTTATCATTTACAGTAGGGGGTACATTATCCCTTATAATACATGAGTGATACTCAGAGTTCCCTGTATAACTCAGCCTGCAGCCTTGTGCCTTTATATGGTCACAGAACAACCCCTCAGTGACTTTTAATCTCCTTATCATTTACTGTAGGGGGTACATTATCCCTTATAATACATGAGTCATACTCAGAGTTCACTGTATAACTCAGCCTGCAGCCTTGTGCCTTTATATGGTCACAGAACAACCCCTCAGTGACTTCTAATATCCTTATCATTTACAGTAGGGGGTACATTATCCCTTATAATACACGAGTGATACTCAGAGTTCCCTGTATAACTCAGCCTGCAGCCTTGTGCCTTTATATGGTCACAGAACAACCCCTCAGTGACTTCTAATATCCTTATCATTTACAGTATGGGGCACATTATCCCTTATACTACATGAGTGATACTCAGAGTTCCCTGTATAACTCAGCCTGCAGCCTTGTGCCTTTCCCTTTCTCAGAGGGGGTGAATTGTTGTGCAAGATTTTTGCAAATGGAGAGCAATATTTGGAGACTCAAAAGGAAAGAGGAGGAAATGAAAGTGAAATGACTTCCCCTTTCCCTCACTGTTTATTGTCCCTATATGGAAAGGGAGGTCAGTCCATATGTACGCTCATTTCCCATTATTTTCAGCAGCAGAATCCATTGAGAGCAGAGCGCATGTTTATTGATGTCGTTAGACGCAGCGCGCAGGCCCATTAGCCGGGAAAGCTAAACAAAACCTCCCCAACTCAACACTCATGAGAAATGTCTGTGGAGTCGGCACAGAGCACATTTGCTTCTAATTGTTACTCAGAATTCATCTGTAAATCCTTCCAGTATCAGCAGTGCAGCTTCCCAGAGGTCACGGAATTCAATAAGACCTGACAATTCTGGATCACAAAGGGGAATTTCGTGGAAAAAGGGCTGGTTTTCATTGTGGCATCCACCAGACCAGCGGTTGTATAAAAAGCAGCAAGATGGACTTCCCAATACCCCCGGCTGTCATGTCTGCATGCAGGAGCTGCCATATCGCTTTCACTGCCAAACGGGCATCATTATGCACCCGATGTGCGAGGTTCTGTTTTCTCCCGTCTGCAAATAGCTCAACAGTTGTTTTCTAACTTGTCACTTGTAGATTCCCAAGAATGAGGGTAATGGGAATCGTTATTATTAAGGTGGCATGTCCAATTCCAGAACTCAAGAATATAAAAGTATTCCTCTCCCATTGTATGCCAAGTAATATATGTGCTTTTATATTTCCACTGGTATACAGTATGTCTCGTTATATGGAACCTCCAATTATTACACAGATGCTAATTAGGTAATAGTGCACCCCCTATTGTCAATTATAAAAATATTAATAGCACCAGAAGTTCCATGTTTTTAAA
The DNA here is from genome assembly GCA_038501925.1 of Xenopus petersii. Classification (NCBI taxonomy): domain Eukaryota; kingdom Metazoa; phylum Chordata; class Amphibia; order Anura; family Pipidae; genus Xenopus; species Xenopus petersii. The sequence continues at coordinate 199,626,819 of CM076673.1, read as the reverse complement.
GTGCGTTGGATAAACTATACAGATCAGGATATCTGTATATTTTAAAGGCTAAAGTACCCCCTGCTGTAAATGATAAGGATATCAGAAGTCACTGAGGGGTTCTGTGACCATATAAAGGCACAAGGCTGCAGGCTGAGTTATACAGGGAACTCTGAGTATCACTCATGTATTATAAGGGATAATGTACCCCCTACTGTAAATGATAAGGATATTAGAAGTCACTGAGGGGTTCTGTGACCATATAAAAGCACAAGGCTGCAGGCTGAGTTATACAGGGAACTCTGAGTATCACTCATGTATTATAAGGGATAATGTACCCCCTACTGTAAATGATAAGGATATTACATCACTCATGTATTATAAGGGATAATGTACCCCCTACTGTAAATAATAAGGATATTAGAAGTCACTAAGGGGTTGTTCTGTGACCATATAAAGGCACAAGGTTGCAGGCTGAGTTCTACAGGGAACTCTGAGTATCACTCATGTATTATAAGGGATAATGTACCCCCTACTGTAAATGATAAGGATATTAGAAGTCACTGAGGGGTTGTTCTGTGACCATATAAAGGCACAAGGCTGCAGGCTGAGTTATACAGGGAACTCTGAGTATCACTCATGTATTAAAAGAGATAATGTACCCCCTACTGTAAATGATAAGGATATTAGAAGTCACTGAGGGGTTGTTCTGTGACCATATAAAGGCACAAGGCTGCAGGCTGAGTTATACAGGGAACTCTGAGTATCACTCATGTATTATAAGGGATAACGTACCCCCTACTGTAAATGATAAGGATATTAGAAGTCACTGAGGGGTTGTTCTGTGACCATATAAAGGCACAAGGCTGCAGGCTGAGTTATACAGGGAACTCTGAGTATCACTCATGTATTATAAGGGATAACGTACCCCCTACTGTAAATGATACGGATAATAGAACTGACTGAGGGGTTCCGTGAACATAGTTAATGCAATAAGTCAGGTCAGGAAAAAAATAAATAAATAAAATTAAAAAAATAATATATATATATATATATATATATATATATATATATATATATATATATATATATATATATATATATATATATAAATGTTTGTCTTCTTTTGCAATGTTTAGCAGGAATCTGGATCAGTACAGCATGTCTGGAACAGAAGAGACAAACACCACAATATTGGCCTATAAAACATGCAGCTTGTAAAAATCCATTTGGATCCTCACTGACTATAAAGTTACACCAATAAAACATATTGCAGAATTATGTAAAAGCCTGCGTTTTCAGTATTTTTCTCCCTGTGATGGGAAATCTACAAAGATCCTCCTGCCAAAGGGGAAAAAAGGATGTTATTGCCTCTTCCTCGAGTCTCAGCAGAAATGTGACAAATTCGTACAGTTGGGTTTTTCATTCTCTCAGCCCAATATTGTCTATTTAACAGTAAAGTAAAACGGTTTCATTTAACCATTAAATTCCTGCATGGAACTGCTTTGCATATTATATTAAGCAGCCCCTGACACACCTCCGAACATTTCTAACTTGTGAATTAGCTAAACCCCAGTCTGCAGTGTCACTGATACAGGTATGGGACCCGTTTACCCAGAAACCCAAAATCCAGAACGCTCAGAATTACAGAAAGGCCGTCTCCCATAAACTCCATATTACCCAAATAATCCAGTTTTTTCAAAATTGTTTCCTTTTTCCCTGCAATAATAAAACAGTAACTTGTACTTGATCCCAACTAAGATATAATTAATCCTTATTGGATTTATTTAATGTTTCTATGATTCTCTAGTAGACAATGTATGAAGATCCAAATTACGGAAAGACTGGATAACAGGTCCGATAGCTGTATAAAGTGGTACGGTCACCATCTGGCCTCACTAAATCTCCTCTCTCAAGTCTTCCTACCAACAAATGCTGCTCTGCAGGGGCCCCATGATGCACAGGGCCCAAGTCCTCTTCCATTATTTATATTTATTAATATTTATAGCCAGCTCTGCTGTAGCCGTGAGCTTGGAGACAGTAACTGATAAAAATGTCCTTTTATTAGCAATACAGCTGTCAGGGAAAGTCGTGCCCGGGGCTGGTGTATGCACAGCTGCAGCAAATACAGTCACAGGTCAACATCCTTAATAGCCACATCTTTCGGCTCTCGTAAATCAGCCGGAGGAAATATGGCATCCCCCCTCATTGATTCAGCCCTCCCCTGCAACCTGTGGAATTTATATTATCCTCCCATTCTGCAAACATGGAGGAGTCAGTTTCCCTTTTTTTGTCTTTGGCAGGGGTGGAGATAGCTAGAATCTCAGCCATACAGCAGGACAGGACTGCTGCTTACAATGGGGATCAGATAGGATCTGTGCAGCCACTGGGACAGAATGCTCTGTTATACAGATAGCTAGAATCTCAGCTGCCATAAAGCAGGACAGGACTGCTGCTTCCAATGGGGATCAGATAGGATCTGTGTAGCCACTGGGACAGAATGCTCTGTTATACAGATAGCTAGAATCTCAGCTGCCATAAAGCAGGACAGGACTGCTGCTTACAATGGGGATCAGATAGGATCTGTGCAACCACTGGGACAAAATGCTCTGTTATACAGATAGCTAGAATCTCAACTGCCATAAAGCAGGACAGGACTGCTGCTTACAATGGGGATCAGATAGGATCTGTGCAGCCACTGGGACAGAATGCTCTGTTATAAAGATAGCTAGAATCTCAGCCATAAAGCAGGACAGGACTGCTGCTTACAATGGGGAACAGATATGATCTGTGCAGCCACTGGGACAGAATGTTCTGTTATACAGATAGCTAGAATCTCAGCCATAAAGCAGGACAGGACTGCTGCTTACAATGGGGAACAGATATGATCTGTGCAGCCACTGGGACAGAATGTTCTGTTATACAGATAGCTAGAATCTCAACTGCCATAAAGCAGGACAGGACTGCTGCTTACAATGGGGATCAGATAGGATCTGTGCAGCCGCTGGGACAGAATGTTCTGTTATACAGATAGCTAGAATCTCAGCTGCCATAAAGCAGGACAGGACTGCTGCTTACAATGGGGATCAGATAGGATCTGTGCAGCCTCTGGGACAGGATTTTCTGTTATACAGATAGCTAGAATCTCAGCTGCCATAAAGCAGGGCAGAACTGCTGCTTGCAGTGGGGATCCGATAGCAGAAAACTGATGGGAATGAATTTGCCAGGAATGTGCAGCACTGTTTCAGGCACAAGGTGTGTATGTGAATGGCAGTTGCCCTTTAAACGAAGGAGATTCCTGGATGATGAGTAAATGCAGGAATTCTGCCCCCACCTGTTAATGAGACATGTTCTCTGCTCCTTATTCTCAGCCAGAGATTTCAGTGAGTCCATTCTGGTGACAAGCTCGTCCCCCAACAATGGAAGGAAAGGGTGTAGAATGGAGTGCTGTGCCGCTGACCCCGGCATTGTTCCCGGGCCAGGAGAAAGCTTCCTCCAGACAAGCACTGGCCACACAGCACTTTCCAGCCAGGAGTCAAGTGAATGTCACGTTCTTGTTGTGCGGCACAGCCAGCGGCCAGACTCCCATTCACAAATACCTGGGGCACGGCACGTAGCTGGAAAGCGATCAGTCGTGCGGAAATGTTATCATAAAATATGAATAATATAATGAAAGATCTTTTATTCTCAGAATAACTGTACATGGGGGTCCCAGAACAATAGGGGAGACAGAGGTTCTATTTAAAGGGATTCTGTCATGATTTTTTTTATGTCGTTTTTATTTCTAAATGACACTGTTTACACTGCAAATAATTCACTCTACAATATAAAATGTCATTCCTGAACCAGCAAGTGTATTTAGTTGTAATATTGGTGTGTAGGTGCATCTCAGGTCATTTTGCCTGGTCATGTGCTTTCAGAAAGATCCAGCACTTTAGGATGGAACTGCTTTCTGGCAGACTGTTGTTTCTCCTACTCAATGTAACTGAATGTGTCTCAGTGGGACCTGGATTTTACTATTGAGTGCTGTTCTTAGATCTACCAGGCAGCTGTTATCTTGTGTCAGGGCAGGGGTCCCAAACCGTTTCTACCTGTGAGCAACATTCTGAGGTAAAAGGAGTTGGGGAGCCACGCAAGCATGAAAAATGTTTCTGGAGGTACCAAATAAGTACCGTTATTGACCATTTAGTAGCCCCCATGAAGACTGGCAGTCTACAGGAGACGCTGGCAGTACACCAAGTTTTTATGCAAGCCAAACTTGCCTCCAAGCCTGAAATTCAAAAATAAGCATCTGCTTTGAGGCCACTGGGAGCAACATCCAAGGGGTCGGAGAGCAACATGTTGCTCACGAGCCACTGGTTGGGGACCACTGTGTTAGGGAGCTGCTATCTGGTTACCTTCCCATTGTTCTGTTGTTAGGCTGCTGGGGGGGGCGAAGGGGTGATATCACTCCAACTTGCAGTACAGCAGTAAAGAGTGGCTGAAGTTCATCTGAACACAATTCACATGACTGTGGGCAGCTGGGAAACTGACAATATGTCTAGCCCCATGTCAGATTTCAAAATTAAATATAAAAAATTCTGTTTGCTCTTTTCAGATTTCAGTACAGAATTCTGGAGCAACACTATTAACTGATGTGTTTTGGAAAAAAAAAAAAAAAAAATTTCCCATGACAGTATCCCTTTAACAAAAGGCACCTAAGCTGCATTATAGTGGGGGTAATTTTAGGGGCAGCAGACCTCGCATCTGTGGTAGGACCCGCAGAGAGACAGGCTCATGAAGACCTCCGGGATGGGAGTGGTCCGGGGGATGGGGTGGCCTGGAGCAGTGGTGGGGTCAGGGATCCATAGCATTAATGCACTAAGGATGGGGGGGGGGGTTCAGGGGCATGGGGCCAGGAATCCATAGAGCTGATATGGAGGGGCAGGGAGCCCTTGGATATGGTTGGTGCCAGGGAAGGACTATATTATTGAGGAGGAGGAGTAAAGAGGGACATGGGGTAGTGATGAGGGGGGTATTCCAGAAATAATCCATTACTCTCCATCCTTACCCACCTGGATCCATATTTATGCCCCTGATGTTACACACTATAAACCCTAAAAACTGGGCTGCTGGGAAGTTGCAAATGTGCTAAAACCTTAGTGCTTTTATATCAAGGATAAAGGAGGTTGTACCTCCGAAACTTTGTGTTGGAGATCAAAATAAAAGCACTAAGGTTTTAGAACATTTGCTACTAGTGTGTGCCATCCTATTTTTTCAGCGTATGAAACAAGGGAACTAAGTAAAGCAGCAAGGTTTCTGGATAGAGCACCACCATAATATAGCCATAGCCTTTTGCACTATTGGAAATTGCTGGGAAGTTGCAGCTGAGCCACTAAATTGCAGAAATAGATGAGATTTCCAGCAGCCCATAAACTGCCCAAAAAACTTTTACAGGGAAGCAGAATGTATCTACATTTACATCCCATGCCTAGAAAATCAGTAGGTAGAGTCGGGGGGCATTTAAATGTGTCTGGACTGAGTTATAACAGGTGGTACAGGCCAATGTTGAATAGGGTGAGAAGCCTTGGGGCAAACACTGCAAGTTCCAATGAAATCCTGGTAACTGTACTTGCATTATATACAGTGCAAAATGGCCTAGAGCACAGAGTCCCGCAGCTGGTCGGGTACCCTGCGGGTTGCAGGTAGAAGTTTCGGGAGTGGGTATAGATGCGGGTCGGCTGTTCTCTGGGTTTGTGGGTTGTGGTTCGTGTCGCGGGTCTTCTCAATAGCGTGTTTTACTCCTTTTTTCTGATCACGCCAATGTCTAATGATGTCACTTCCGGTTTAGGGACACCACTTCCTGTTTCTTGATGGTCAGCGGGTCGCGGATAAGCTACTTGTGGGTCAGGTTGCGGGTCCAAGCGGGTAAGTATGCGGGTTGCAGGTGCGGGTTTAACAAATTGGTTCCGCGCAGAACTCTACACTGAGAGTCATCTCTATATAAAACTTTATTAAAGGGACAGTTTGCTATATTAGCTGCTGGCGAGTCAGTGACAAACAGTCAGAAACAACTGTATCTGATGCACTTATCCTGTTCTATTCTATTCTGGGCACTGCTGGTTGTGAGTTTTGAAAGAATGTAGCGAACCCATTCCAGTTTAAGTCGCAACTGAATGTCTGACCTTTCAGCTGAGCTTTTGGGGTAGTGATGGGATCCACATGGGAACTTGTAGGGCTGAACATTTCGCATCCCTTATCTTTGCAAATGGAACCGAAACCCAGTTTGTGTTCCCCTTTAAACGGCTGCAGCGGTGGTTCTGGCTCTGTCCTGAGAAGTTCCTGACTGTTTATGTAAGTGCTGCTTCTTCCCACATCCTCCTCCTCCTCTTCTTATCTCTGATAGAGCCAATATTGTGCCCTCCAACACCAAAGCAGCCTGGGCCTGTAATTACTGTGTCTGCCGCTGAGGTGTAAGTGCAGGGTGGCACCATAACTGGCATTGTAGGCTGGGTCCCCCTCATTCTCAAACTGCCATATAATTGGGGTCAGCCAGAAATGCCACAGAGACCAGACAGACTGGGTGAGACTCATGAGTTGTAGGGATGCAGTTCGGGATTTGGCCTTTTTCAGCAGGATTTGGATATGCCCGAATCCTTCTGTCCGGCCAAACCGAATCTGAATGTGCATATGCAAATTAGGGGCAGGGAGGTGAATCATATGACTTTTTGTCACAAAACAAGGAATTAAAAAATATTTTCCCCTTCCCACCCCTAATATGCATACGCAAATTAGGATTCAGTTCGGTATTCGGCTGAATCTTTTGCAAAGGATTCAGGGGTTCGGCCGAATCCAAAATAGTGGATTCGGTGCATCCCTAGGTGAGACCCATGCGTTGCAGGGATGCACCGAATCCAGGATTCAGTTCTGGATTCGGCCTTTTTCAGCAGGATTCGGATTTGGCCGAATCCTTCTGCCTGGCCAAACCGTATTTGCATATGCATGTTAGGGGGTATTTGCATATGCAGGGAGGGAAATCAACTGTTTGTCACAAAACAAGGAAGGAAAAAAAAATGTCCCCTCCCCTAATTTGCATATGCAAACTAAGATTCAGATTTGGTTCCGTATTCGGCCAAATCTTTCGTGAAGGATTCGGGGGTTCGTCCAAATCCAAAATAGTGGATTTGGTGCATCCCTAATGCGTTGTGCCCCCTCTATGTACATAAACAGTAATTCTCACCACCGCACACCTGTTCATTAACTCCTCTGCTTCCAGTGGTGCTGGTTTTCCTGATGAAGGGTGGGTAACCCCCCCCGAAACGTTGATCTTGTTGGTGGCACAATAAACTTGGGGTAATATGGGGTTTATCCACGATAAAGTGTGTGCGGATCCGTATTTTCACTGTACCCTCTATGTACATGACAGTGCCAGGGCAGAGTTTACTGCATAAAGAGAACATCCCATGGCTGTGCCCCCCTCACTCACTATACTGGATATACCCTGACCCCCACTGTTGGAACCGCTGGATTCCCTCCTAAAGATCTGTGTTCTTCCCATGTAGAATAAAATGTAGGGTCGGCGCTATTGATTCTATATACGTGACATATGGGTGTGTCCATCACACCCCCGGAGATAGTTGGGAACTTCCAAAATCAGACAGGGAGGTATGAGAAAACTTTGACCTCAACCCAAACCTGTTGAAGGTTACAGGGGTGGTTCACCTTTAAGTTTAGTTTGTGATGTTTGTTAAGTTCTCTATTCATAGCTTCGCAATTGGTTTTCATTTTTTTGATTTAATTATTTGCCTTCTTTTTTCTGGTTCTTTCAAATGGGGGTCACTGACCCCAGTGACAAAAGAAAGAAAAAAAATCGATTGTCTTAAGAGGCTACAGGTTTAATGCTATTGTTCCTTTTATACTACTTATCTTTCTATGCAGGCCTTATCCACATTTCAGTCTCTGACTCAAAGCAATGCCAGGTTGCTAGGATAAACAGGACCCTAGCGACCAGACAGCTGCTTAAATACTGGAGAGCTTCTGAACAAAAAGCTGAAAAACGAAGTGAGGGCTGATTTCAGTCAGACTCATTACTCCTGCCTAGCAGTGAAATACAGGCCAGGAAAACCATAACCCTGAAATAAAGACACGGTGCTGACCCGTATGATGCAAAAAGCAGAAAACGAATCTTCGCTTTACCCGCTGTCTGGACCTTCGTCACCTTAAAGGGGCAGTAACATGGCCAGTCGGTGTGCGCCCTGAGAACACGTTCGGGCATCTCCTGAATACAATTTCCCAGTGTAGCTCTATCCGGTTCCAGGCCGGCATTCCTAAACACCCATAATGGAAGCCGTAGCTGTCGGCAGCAGACAGGAAGCTGGCGGCAGAGAAGCGCGAGTGTTATTGTGAGAGGCGCTATTTATAATGCGGGAGAGGAGGAAAGAGAGTCGCTAGGACTTTCCTCACACGGGGATTCATTGATGGAACAGGAAGCGCTTCCCGAGCATTATTTCCTCCTCCCGGGACTGATCACATGGGGGGGGAAGCAATTGACCGAGAAAGACCCGGCTGGGGTTCCCACATACTGGACACGGGAAGGGGGGGTTGGGAAGTACAGGGGATATTTTGAGACAATTTGCAATTGGTTTTCATTTTTTATTATTTGTGGTTTTTGAGTTATTTAGCTTTTTATTCAGCAGCTCTCCAGTTTGTAATTTCAGCCATCTGGTTGCTAGGGCCCAAATTAACCTAGCAACCATGCATGGAATATAAATAGGATAGTGATTTAATGCTGTTCATTTCTCAGACTGCGGGGAGTTGCTGGCTGGGAGTTGCTAGCGGAAGATGCACCCCTGCAACTGGTGAAGTTTAAAGCTGATGGTGAGTGTCTTTTCTCGACCTTGGCTGCATCTTCTGGATATCCGTGATGTACGAGCTGAATTCCATAGGCCTCCTGTCCCACCTGGGTGTAGGGTTGCCAGCTTTTCCAGAACAAAATACCGGCCTTCCTATATATTTATCTTTGTTCCCTAATAATAACCATCATTTTTACCAGCCAGGCACGTAAAAAAGGCCAGTTGGCAACCCTAGCTGGGTCCCAGCATGGGCTTTTCAGCTATCAGGGGCCCCACCATTACTGTGACGCTGCTCTAGCCTCCCAGGGGCCACTGTGATTATTGTTTGTGTCTTGGCAAGTGTGCGCTACAGCTATTTGCTGCTTTCTCTAGGCAGATTCAGGAAATTGTTATGAGCCCCATAATGAAAAGCTTTGCTGACCCCTTGTGGTGCTTATGTGAACTACAGGCAGAATCAATTAATTATGGGATGGAACATTCTCAGTAGGATTAGCACCCCAGTATTTAGGTGCCTACTTAATGCAAGGCAAACCCTCCATAATTTCAGTAATTATTGCTCTGACCAGAAAATCCCAGCCAAAAATTTTAATTACACTGTTCCCTCTCAAAGAGTTACAGAGAGAATAAAGGGAGAAGTACCAATATTCTACAGGGAATATCCAAAAATAATCTCTCATCGAACTGTGCTTAGTACAGGGAATACCTACATATGCTGCCATAGTTTTATGGGATCTCTCTGTACAGACTATGAGCAAACTTAGGGGACTGTTCCTGCTGAATTGTGCTTAGTACAGGGAATACCTATGCTGCCATAGTTTTATGGGATCTCTCTGTACAGACTATGAGCAAACTTAGGGGACTGTTCCTGCTGAATTGTGCTTAGTACAGGGAATACCTATGCTGCCATAGTTTTATGGGATCTCTCTGTACAGACTATGAGCAAATTTAGGGGACTGTTCCTGCTGAATTGTGCTTAGTACAGGGAATACCTATGCTACAATAGTTTTATGGGATCTCTCTGTACAGACTATGAGCAAACTTAGGGACTGTTCCTGCTGAATTGTGCTTAGTACAGGGGAATACCTATGCTGCCATAGTTTTATGGGATCTCTCTGTACAGACTATGAGCAAACTTAGGGGACTGTTCCTGCTGAATTGTGCTTAGTACAGGGAATACCTATGCTGCCATAGTTTTATGGGATCTCTCTGTACAGACTATGAGCAAACGTTGCGCGCTGCGTGGGACATTGTGATGGAAGCAGAATATTACATTTCCATCTGTATATAAATCCATATTTCTGCCTAATATGGAAGCAATTTAATTCCTTAAAACCAGCTAAATAAAACTACTGCTCCCGTCACATGATATATAAAGGACTGTTGTATTGATTGTACCCATCTATATAAACCCATGTCCATATTCACCATAAAGAATGAAATAGAAACAAGCGAGGTGCCCTACTGATAAATCGATTTCCTTCATGAGTAAATGCTACAAATCTACAATTGTAATTTACCATGAAATCACATCCTTCTATTGTACAGCACCGTGGAATATTCTGGTGCATTATAAATACATGTTAATAATAATAACAAAAGGCCATGCAGTGCTTAGAGTATCCACTAGGTGGAGCCATGTATCTAATGACAGGAACCACAATCCAGGCTTTTTCTTTAGTAAAGTAAGTAAAGCGTAATTCAGCAGTGAGGGGGGTGATTGGCCAGTAATTGCAGAAGGATAAAAGAATAATGAGCCAATAAATACTACCAGTGCATTATGGGTAAATAAATGAATGCATTTCCTGTTTCTGAGCAGCCCCCCCCTCGCTCTATGGAGTCTTACTCAGTATAAAGAATCATAAGGAAAAAGAAGAAGAATAGCAATAAATATGTATCTGTGTGACCAACTGCAAGGCGTGGGCTGTAGGAGGGAATAAAGACAGGCTGCGGTGCTCTTGTTTAGAAATGAGAGGGAAAATGCAGCAAAGTAGATAGAAATAGAGTTGTGAATAAAAAGCAGAATGTGTAGGATCTACACTGGGGCTCATTTATAAACACGGGGCACATTTGCACCTGGGCAGTTACCCATAGCAACCGATGGTTTACTTTTACTGTTCAACCCGCTGGTGGATGAAAAAAGCCCCTCACTGATTAGTTGCTATGGGTTACTGCCCAGGTGCAAATGTGCCCTGTGTTTATAAATGAGCCCCCGTGTGTGTGAGTGGAATGTACAGTCTATATAATAACGTATTGTCTCTGCCCCATTATACAGCTGCTAAGCCCCCGTACCTGTCGGCAGGTGTACAGTCCCCTGGGCTGATATCACCCATGTCACCCCCGTGTGACCCCCATGAAACCCCCATGACACAAAGGGCAGTACAGTGAGAAATCCTTAGAGAGACAGAGCTTGTGCCGTGGGCCCTGAGCCAGTTCTATGGACTCCCCCCTGTGCTGCCAGCTCAGTGAATCCAGAATAAAGACTCAGAGAGCTGCTGGTGCCCCCAAAATACTAAGCCCCCACCAAAGTAAAGTGGAACCTACCTGCCACGTGGGAAGTACTTTCTCTATGTCGTTCAAGTTGATGTCGTCTCCTTCCACTCGTTTGCCTTTTCCACACCTGCGGCACAGAGACGCCATGTTGTAAATTCACATCCGTGTAATCGCACATGCCACCAACCCACACGCATTCACATACAGGGCACTAGTGAGCCTTCCTCTTCCTCCGTTCTTCACGCAGAAGCGCACGAGCATCAGAGTTAAAGGACGGACTTTATTCAACTGCGCGTTCGTTGGCTGCTGGACTCTGAAGAGGAGGCGGATCATACGCCATTGCCTCATTCCAGTGCAGTATTCTGCTAACAGGACATCGGCCTGGCTACCAGGTAAAGTTGCCCATAAACGGGCCGATAACAAACCCAGTCGGCATCTTATTGACCCGTGTGTGGGGCCCTCCGACAGACTTCCCCCATCGATATCTGACCGAAAGTCGGCCAGATGTCGATCAAGCGTGGTAAAAATCCTAGGTTTCAGTTCAGGATTCAGCCTTTGTCACCAGGATTCGGCCGAATCCTTCTGCCCGGCCGAACCGAATCCTGACTTGCATATGCAAATTAGGGGGCGGGGAGGGAAACGGAGTGACTTTTTGTAAAAATGTTTTCTCCTTCCCACCCCTAATTTGCATATGCAAATTAGGATTCAGATTCGGTTCGGTATTTGGCTCAATCTTTCACAAAGGATTCAGGGGTTCGGCCAAATCCAAGATAGTGGATTCAGTGCATCCCTAGGGCACATGATTAGATCAACCTGATATCGTCCACCTTGAAGGTAGGCATATCAGCGAGAGATCCGCTCGTTTGGCAATCTCTATGTATATGGCCACCTTAAAGGAATTGTTCAATGTAAAAAAAGAAAAACTGGGTAAATAAATAGGCTGTGCAAAATAAAAAAATGTATCTAATATAGTTAGTTAGGCAAAAATGTAATGTATAAAGGCTGGAGTGACTGGATGTGTAACATAATAGCCAGAACACTACTTCCTGCTTTTCAGCTCTCTTGCTTTCCACTGATTGGTTACCAGGCAGTAACCAATCAGTGACTTGACTAAGGGCCACAGGGGACATAACTGTAGCTTTTGAATCTGAGCTGAATGCTGAGGATCAATTACAAACTCACTGAACAGTTATGTCCCATGTGGCCCCCCTTATAGTCACTGACTAACTCAGAGTTAGAGAGCTGAAAACAGGTAGTAGTGTTCTGGCTATTATGTTACACATCCAGTCACTCCAGCCTTTATACATTACATTTTTGCCAAACTAACTATATTAGATACATTATTTATTTTGCACAGACTATTTACCCAGTTTTTATTTTTATATAATTATATACTGAACTGTTCCTTTAAATCATTACAATCATTGGGGGGGCCTCCATCAATTGGAGCTTTTGTTCTAATTTACTGAGTCAACAATATAAACCCTGACCGGTCAATATGTGGACAATTTTCAGCCAGATATCGGTGGTTCAGGCACATTGAATGACACCCTACACGGCCAATAAGCTGCCGACTCAGACAGGAAGATGGGGGTCTGCACCCACGAGACAGACGCACAGACAAATCTAGGGGCCCCAACAGCTCACTCACCCATCTCTGTGGATCTCAGGCGGGGGGTGCTTGGGGCTGTTCCTCTGTCTCAGCTGAAGTTGAGTGAAGTCCAGTTTCTCTGGCTGTAAATCCCAACTGGCGCCACTGATGAGTGAGAGACACACGGATTACACAGAACTGTTATTAAACAATCCACACACACTGCCTCGGAGATTTATTGATACAACATGGATTGACTGTAAGCTCTGGGGACCAGGAACTTCTATACTTCCTGTTTCATTCACATGCTGCTATCCCATGGCTCACTCAATGATCGACTATCATGTGACCAGAGCAGCTTCTCTTTGTGTTCTAATAACCTCACTGACAGACAAAGGGAGTGTGTGTGTGTGTGTGTGTGTTACAAAACAACATTTTAAGGGCAGAGACAGAAGCGACAATTCAGGTAGAATTAGTCGCCGTGGACTAATCTCCTCTTCTTCAGGCGACTACACAGGATACACAGTAGATAACAGATAAATTCTCTGTTATCTGCTGTCTATCCTGTGCCTTTTCTCCTTATTCAGCTTTGAATGGCTGCCCCCATGGCTACACAGCAGCTTGTTTATATAAACTATAGTAGTACTTATCTGTTATCTACTGTGTATCCTGTGCTTGAATGGCTGCCCCCATGGCTACACAGCAGCTTGTTTATATAAACTATAGTAGTACTTATCTGTTATCTACTGTGTATCCTGTGCTTGAATGGCTGCCCCCATGGCTACACAGCAGCTTGTTTATATAAACTATACTAGTACTTATCTGTTATCTACTGTGTATCCTGTGCTTGAATGGCTGCCCCCATGGCTGCACAGCAGCTTGTTTATATAAACTATACTAGTACTTATCTGTTATCTACTGTGTATCCTTTGCTTGAATGGCTGCCCCCATGGCTACACAGCAGCTTGTTTATATAAACTATAGTAGTGTTTCTGAAGCAAACACACCAGTTTTACTAGTGCAGGCCAACACTGCATTTTATTTTTATTACTTTAAAACAATATAATTTTTTGATGTCACTGGTCCTTTAAAGCTGTCACACTTCCGCTGAACAATGGTGTGAAGTGAGAATTCATACCTTATAGACTCCACAGTACTCGCTGCCCAGATATCCGTGCCGAGCATGTCCAGGGGCCCCTCTTTGTTACCATTCTGTAGGCAGAGATGGGGGGGGGGAATCTTTAGCAAAAACCCATAAAAAAAAAGTTGCAGTTATGACTACATTTTATTAGCATGACTAAAAATCTTACAATCTAATCTGACACGGACACATTTGATGGACACGTAAGCTGCCATAACGTTTGCACCTTTATAAGGGTGAGGGGAAATTTCGGCTATTGACACATGGGCAGCTTGGACACATCTCCCCCCGTGTGTTTGGCTCTATAAAAGACAACATCCAATCAGAGTTGTTGTAGAATCGATTCTGATTAGTCACTAACAATCGGCTAATGATCCTATCATCATTTGTAAGCGATATGCAGTAAAATCCAGACAAGATGTGGGAACATAATCAGCCAATGACCTGCCTGCAAGGGCCTCATGTTCCCTTCCTAGAGTTACAAGTAGCAGAAATCTTGGAGCAGGCAAAAGACAGACAGTGGTATTTGCTCATAGCCGTTACATAGCCGATGTAGAGAGGGGTATCCTGAGATTATTTGCAATTGGTTTTCATTTTTTATTATTTAAGGTTTTTGAGTTATTTAGCTTTTTATTCAGCAGCTCTCCCATTTGCATTTTAAGCAATCTGGTAACTAGGGTCCAAATTACCCTAGCAACCATGCATTGATTTTAGGGCTCTTACTGACGAGCGGTTGTAGCTGCGCTCCGTTTTTCTTAGTTCAGCCGCAGGGGAGCGCAGGAATAGACGCATTTCATTTTTTCCAATGGGGCTGTACTCACACAGACGCGTGCAGGCGCCGAACGCAGGTTGAGACGCAACATCCTGCATTTTTCCTGCGTTCGGCGCCTACACGCGCCTGTGTGAGTACAGCCCCATCGGAAAAAATGTAATGCGTCTATTCCTGCGCTCCCCTGCGGCTGAACGAAGAAAAACGGAACGCAGGGGAGCGCAGCTACAACCGCTCGCGAGTAAGAGCCCTAAACAAGAGACTGGGATATGAATAGGAGAGAGTCTGAATAGAAAGATGAGTAATAACAATACATTTGTAGCCTCGCAGAGCATTTGCTTTTTAGAAGGGGTCAGCGACGCCCAATTGAAAGCTACAAAGAGTCAGAAGAAAAAGACAAATAAATAAATAATTAAAACCAAATGAAAAGTTGCTTAGAATTGGCCATTCCATAATATAATAAAAGTTACCTTAAAGGTGAACTATCCCTTTAATATGCTTTAATCACAATGCCCATCTTTAATTGGTTTCTAATTAAAAGGAAGAACAGCGACGGTTTAACGGAATTGTTCGCATGTCCCATGTGCCCCCCCCCCTCAAGTCTCTGGTAACCAATCAGTGGAAAGCAAGAGAGCTGAAAAGCAGGAAGTAGTGTTCTGGCTATTATGTTACACATCCAATCACTCCAGCCTTTACATTTTTGCCTAACTAACTATATTAGATACATTTTTTATTTTGCACAGACTATCTATTTACCCAGTTTTTATTTTTACCCTGAACTGTTCCTTTAAGGGAAGACGTGCTCCCAACTCCAGGCTTCTTTATGGAACCCAGATGTGCCAGTAAGAATGGCGCTGTTCTGTTGTTTCCATGGAGCGGGAGGCTTATTCACTACTCTTCATGGTTGGGGGGAGGGGCACATTATAATAAATGATGAGATAATCCAAGTCCAATGAAGGGCCACATTCATCCCGCAGGCCTCCAATCAGACATGCTTACATTAGATCCCCCTAAAAGGTTTCTGGATAACAGATCCCACAACTGTATGAGGGATCAAACACATAGGGGGGAATTCACAAAAGTGTCGGGAACGAAAAAATGTCTTTAAAATGTCTTAGAAAGTGTCGTAGCAACAGCCGACAAATTCACAGAGCATTTCTCCGCCAATTTTCCGACATGTGCGACACTTTTGAATTAGTGTCGTTAAAAGTGGGCGTGGTTTTTTCGGCACCACTTTTCCCGACATTTTTATGAATTACTCGTAAACTCATTATTTTACCGACAATTTTTCAGACACTTTAGGCTCTCCAAAATGAAAATGTCAGACAAATTGCCGTTTAAAAAGTCTTGGTAAATGTCGTTTGTACGATGAAAAGATATACGACATTTTAGAAAATTGTCAGACTTACGAGACATTCAGAGATGGTCACATCTGCCTTTGTGAATTTGCCGTTCATACGACATTTTACAAATTTGTCGACCGCCACTTCTGGGTTACTTTTTTTACCGACACTTTTGTGAATTCCCCCCATAGTATTTACAGAAAAGGCTGCATTATAGTGAGGCAGGATAACAGAGTACGGGCAAGGTCACACGTGGCGTTTTTGCTGCGTTTTTAAAAAAGAACAGCCAGGCATAAATACGCTACTGAAACCACATGCGACCGTCAACATGCGTTTTTCAGCACGTAGGATTCTTTTCCCAACATGCACTTCTCATTGTTCTTTAATTAAAATACGCTGCGTATTTACGTAGAGTGTGGTTTCAAACGTGCAGATCCCATAGAGTCTATTGATTTGGTAGTTTCTTGACGTATTGGCATTTCTGCTAAAAAACACAATACTGGCGTCCTCAGCTTGCAAGCGCCCTGTGTGAATTGCCATAGTGCGTTTTCCATTCGTTTCAGTCGTAGTGCAGCTTATGTGTATTTACGCCTGGCTGTTCTTTTTTAAAAACCCAATGTAAAAACGCTGCAAAAACGCCACGTCTGGCCTTGCCCTAACTGTTTGTTCTGTTGGTTCCCAGATTCAGCCATGGGGGAAACAATGCTGATTTTAACCCACACAGAAGGTTACTGGTTAAATAAAGGAATGTTGGCCTGGAACATAGTATTTGTACCTGGATAGAGAACTGGCTAAAAGATAGACTACAAAGAGTGGTGGTAAATGGAACATTTTCTAATTGGACCAGTGTTGTTAGTGGAGTACCGCAGGGCTCTGTACTAGGTCCCTTGCTTTTCAACTTGTTTATTAATGACCTGGAGGTGGCCATTGAAAGTACTGTTTCTATTTTTGCAGATGAGACTAAATTGTGCAGAACTATAGGTTCCATGCAGGATGCTGCCACTTTGCACAGTGATTTGTCTAAACTGGAAAACTGGGCAGAAAACTGGAAAATGAGGTTCAATGTTGATAAATGCAGGTTATGCACTTTGGCAAAAATAATATAAATGCAAGTTATACACTAAATGGCAGTGTGTTGGGAGTTTCCTTAAATGAGAAGGATCTTGGGGTCTTTGTAGATAACACGTTGTCTAATTCTGGGCAGTGTCATTCTGTGGCTACTAAAGCAAATAAAGTTCTGTCTTGCATAAAAAAGGGCATTAACTCAAGGGATAAAAACATAATTATGCCTCTTTATAGGTCCCTGGTGAGGCCTCATCTGGAGTATGCAGTTCAGTTTTGGACTCCAGTCCTTAAGAGGGATATAAATGAGCTGGAGAGAGTGCAGAGACTAAGTGCAACTAAACTGGTTAGAGGGAGGGAAGAGTTAAATTATGAGGGGAGACTGACAAGGTTGGGGTTGTTTTCTCTGGAAAAAAGGGGCTTGTGAGGGGACATGATTAGACTTTACAAGTACATTAGAGGACATTATAGACAAATGGCAGGGGACCTTTTTACCCATAAAGTGGATCACCGTACCAGAGGCCTCCCCTTCAGACTAGAAGAAAAGAACTTTCATTTGAAGCAACGTAGGGGGTTCTTCACAGTCAGGACAGTGAGGTTGGGGAATGCACTGCCGGGTGATGTTGTGATGCTGATTCACTTAATGACTATAAGAGGGACTTGGATGATTTCTTGGACAGACATAATACAAAGGCTATTGTGATACTAAGCTCTATAGTTAGTATAGATATGGGTATATAGAATTTAATTAAAAGTAGGGAGGGATGTGTGTATGGGGCTGGGTTTTCATTTGGAGGGGTTGAACTTGATGGACTTTGTCTTTTTTCAACCCAATTTAACCATGTAATTTAACTATGTAACTATGTAACCCGAAAGAGAACGCAGGAGCCAATGAGAGGACACGTTTGCTGCTGCAGGTGAGAAACTCAAGGGCACAGTAAGACAAGCACAGGCAGGTGAGGGCTGGGTGCACACAGATCAATGAATATTTGACAAAAAAGTATAAATCACTGGGGGGGGGTGAAAATATGCTAGGCACCCCCAGGGATAACTTTAATAACCTTAAAGGGATAGTTCCCCCCCCAAAAAAAAAACAGTTAATCGTGCTGCTCAAAAGAATTCTGCACTGAAATCCGTTTTTCAAAAGAGCAAACAGATTTTTTTTTTTATATTTAATTTTGAAACCTGACATGGGGCTACACATATTGTCAGTTTCCCAGGTGCCCCCAGTCATGTGGCTGGTGCTCTGATGAACTTCAGTCACTTTTTAGGGCAGAGGCGCACACACGCGAAGATTCAGGGAGATTAGTCACCCAGCAACAAAATTGCCTCTAATTCGGGTGACTAATCTCCACAAACAGCCTTCTCGCAGGCTGGAATATAAATTGTCGGCGTGATGGCACTCTGAGTGCTTCGTTTTCTGAAGTTGCCCTCACGAGGAAACTTCGGACGACTTTGGAAACAAAGCACTCGGAGTGGCATCCTGCCGGCGAATTCGATTCTGAAGAAGAGGAGATTTGTCGTGGGGCGTCTAAATTTCCCAAATCTACGCGTGTCTCTGCCCTTACTGCTGCACTGCAAGTTTGAGTGATATCCCACCCCTCCCTTCCCCCCCAGCAGCCTAACAACAGAACAATGGGAAGGTAACCAGATAGCAGCTCCCTAACACAAGATAACAGCTGCCTGGCAGATCTAAGAACAGCACTCAATAGTAAAATCCAGGTCCCACTGAGACACATTCAGTTACATTGAGAAGGAAAAACAACAGCCTGTTAGAAAGCATTTCCATCCTGAAGTGATGACTATTTCTGAAAGCACATGACCGATCTCCTCCAGGTCTGATCAGAAGCCATTTTCAATAGAATTAAATATCTTGTGTAATGAATATGCATTGGAAAGTTGCTTAAAAATTCCTTTTTTCTGTGATTAGGCAGAAAAAGTTTTTTTTTAGGCGGAGTTACCATTTAAAGGAGAACTACTGTAAACCCTAAAAATGAATATGGTTTAAAATGGCATATTTTATATACAGGTATGCGACCTGTTATCCAGAATGCTCAGAACCTAGGGTTTTCTGCATAACAGATCTTTCCATAATTTAGATCTTCATACCTTAAGTTGACTAGAAAATCATGTAAACATTAAGTAAACCCAATAGGCTGGTTTTGCTTCCAATAAGGATTAATTATATCTTAGTTGGGATCAAGTACAAGCTACTGTTTATTTTTATTACAGTGAAAAAGAAAATCATTTAAAAAAAATCTGGAATATTTCATTATAGTGGAGTCTATGGGAGATGGCCATTCGGTAATTCGGAGCTTTGTGGATAACAGGTTTCCAGATAACGGATCCCATACCTGTACTGAACTTATTGCACGAGGCTAAAGTTTGAGCTTGTCAATAGCAGCAATGATCCAGGACTTCAAACTTGTCACAGGGGGTCACCATCTTGGAAAGTGTCTGTGACACTCACATGCTCAGTGGGCTCTGATTGGCTGTTGAGAAGCTAAGCTTAGGGCTCGTCACTAATTATCCAGCAGAAAATGAGCTTCCCTGGCTGTAATATAAGCTGATGCTACAGGTTTGCTGATTATTCAATTCTGATGCTAACTGCACTGGTTTCTGTGCTGCCATGTAGTAATTATGTGTATTAATTACTAATCAGCCTTATATTGTGACATTTCTATTCTATGTGTACTGTATATTGTGAGTGGCTCCCTAAGCTCAGTAAGTGACAGCAGCATAGAGCATGTGCAGTGAATCAGCAGAAAAGAAGATGGGGAGCTACTGGGGCATCTTTGGAGACACAGATCTTTACTGCTAAAGGGCTGTGGTTGCCTTGGGCTGGTACAGGAGCACAAAACATCATGTACAACATTTCTACCTACTTCTTTAGTTAAGGTTTAGTTCTCCTTTAAGCAGAAAGAGAAAACTCGAAAAGTTAGAGTTTCTTTTACTATAAAATCATAATTTTTAGTGGAAAAAGCTCAGATTTTTCAGAATTTATTATACCCCAAGGATGGAAAAAGTCAGAATCTGAAAATCCGGCATCTCAGACATGCTGACGTTGTATATAAGTAAGTGGGAGAAGTCCAGAAGATATGCTTGGGTTTCAAGCAAAAATCCGAAGATTCTCTGGTTTTTGGGCAAAAATTCGGAAAAAATCTGGCTGAAAATTTGTACGATTACAACTTTCGTGCGTTTTTTTTCGCGTTTTTTCCCCACACTGGAATTTTTCGGGGAAAATATAATAAGGGGAAATAAACCGTACAGATTTGGTCGGAGTATATTTCAGAAAAAAATTAGATAAATTCGAATTTTGATAAATAACCCCCTTAGTGTGGTCTTTGCAGGTAGGGACAGTGAAGACACTGATTTGGGTTTAACTAAAATGATTGTACACATAAAAGATACAAGAACAATAAAAGGCTGTATATTGTAGCCCCATGTATATAAAGTATCTACCTTACCTGATTGTAGATGGGCTCTCTGTTCTTTGGGGAGGTCCGACTCTCTTCCAATTGTTCAGTACATTCCACTGTCCACTGCAATAAGCAACAACAGAGTGTGAGCCACAAGAACCAGTGCTCCTTAATGAGCAACAAACATTTTTACAATTTAAAGGGGAACGACCTCGAAAATGAAAATTCAATATAAGCTTCAGCATACTGAAATAAGAAAGGTTATAGATACAATCAATTAAACAATTAAAAATTCTGTACTGTTTCTGAAATAATCAAGTTTATATTCACTATTCCACTCTCAGCATCTGTTTCTCCTCATTCTCTCTTCATGCGGCAGTTGGGTTTCAGCTAATCACTGACAGTTAGATCCAATATATCTTATAGGGGGGCTCCTTTTGCCTGGAACATGTATTAGAGCTCACTCTATTAAACTCACCAGACATCATGTCTCTCTACATGCAGAATTTGTGCAAAAGGCAGTCATTTTGTTAGATCTTGTTTGTACTGGAATCAGTTATTTGAATGAGCTCTGCTAGGAAAGGAAGATATATTGGATGTAACTGTCAATCAGGCCCGGAATGGCAATTTGTGGGTTCTGGCAAATGCCAGAGGGGATGCTTTAAAGGAGAAGGAAAGGCTAAAACTAAGTAAGCTTTATCAGAAATGTCTATATAAATACACCAGTAAACCCTCAAAGTAATGCTGCTCTGAGTCCTCTGTCAAAAGAAACAGCACATTTCTTTCCTTCTATTGTGTACTCATGGGCTTCTGTATCAGACTTCCTGTTTTCAGCTTAAACCTCCAGGGCTTGGGCTTGAGCATGCTCAGTTTGCTCCTCTCCCCCTCCCTCCTCCCATCCCTGCTGTAATCTGAGCTCAGAGCTGTAAGTGAGCAGGGGGAGACTCATGCAGGAAGTGGTCACACCAAGCTAATATGGCAGCTGCTATCCTAAACAGATAGGGGGGAATTCACAAAAGTGTCGGTAAAAAAAGTAACCCAGAAGTGGCGGTCGACAAATTTGTAAAATGTCGTATGAACGGCAAATTCACAAAGGCAGATGTTACCATCTCTGAATGTCTCGTAAGTCTGACAATTTTCTAAAATGTCGTATATCTTTTCATCGTACAAACGACATTTACCAAGACTTTTTAAACGACAATTTGTCTGACATTTTCATTTTGGAGAGCCTAAAGTGTCTGAAAAATTGTCGGTAAAAAAAAACAGTTTACGAGTAATTCATAAAAATGTCGGGAAAAGTGGCGCCGAAAAAACCACGCCCACTTTTAACGACACTAATTCAAAAGTGTCGCACATGTCGGAAAATTGGCGGAGAAATGCTCTGTGAATTTGTCGGCTGTTGCTACGACACTTTCTACGACATTTTAAAGACATTTTTTCGTTCCCGACACTTTTGTGAATTCCCCCCATAGAGTTTCTACAGCTGTTACTCAGGTATGGTAAAGCATTCTGCAGAATAAATATAGCATTCTATCTTGCACTATTGTGGCTAATCTGTTGGCAATAAACTGTCTTGGAGCTTTCCTTCTCCTTTAAAGGACCAGTAACATCAATTTTTTTTTAATTCTTTAGTATAGAACAAAAATTGAAAAAAGGCTATACGGCACAGGATAAATAGTGGGTAACACCATTATGTTCTATAGAGTTTATCTGCTGTGTAACCTGAGCCTTTTCTCCTTTGAATGGCTGCCCCCCCATTGCTACACAGCAGCTTATTTACATAAACAATAGTAGTGTTTCTTAAGCAAACACAGCAGTTTTACCAGTGCAGGGCAACACTGCACTATATTTTTATTACTTTAAAACAATTAAATTTTTTTTTGTTACTGGTCCTTTAATAAAGGCTTAGCGATATAAAATTTTAATTAGTTTTTTTTTTCATTCTATAATAATGAATTAAAAAAAAATAAAAAAAATAATGATGTTACTGGTCGTTTAGGTTCCCATAGAAAGTCAGTATTTAGTGGGCTGGTGTTGGCTGTTTGGGCCTCTGTGTGGGCTGATTGGGCTTCTGTGTACCTGAAATACCAGGGCCTATTTTGATTCTCAGTCCAGAACTGCTGTTAATGAAAAGATGTTTCCAGGAAAGATCTTTCATTTCAATACACACGTAAAGCTGAATGGTCAGCTATACATATAGAAACAATAGAATTCTACCTGTATCTGACCATTCAGCTCTAACAATGGCCGATATTCAGGTGCCTTCGAAGGTGCCCAATCAAAATTTTCTGATAGCGGTTGGCTCATTTTCCCACCATACATGCACCAAATATCATATGAATTTTTTTTGGTGCGATATTATTGGTGTGTCTATGGCCACCTTTAGTAGTAGTAGTAGTAGTAGGGGTGCTCTTGATTTGTAAGTCTAATGTACCCTTATGAGGCCTGACAAAGTAATGCATACATAGTGAATAAAGTACCCCCATTGTAAAATATAAGGATATTATAAGTCACCGAGGAGTTCCGAGGCTACTTCTAATATCCTCATATTTTCCAACAAGGGGTACTTTTTTTTTATTATAATACACAAGTTTTAGTCATGTGACAAAAATGACATCACAACTCCCGTTTATAACTGTTGACATCACTAGTCACCGTTTATAAGGATATCATTTACAGGATATTCATGGCTCTTGTGTATTATATACAGTATATTTCTCTGCCAGTGCATTTACACAGGTAGAGAAAACACAATTTAGACAGACATAGCTCGTGTTTTCGTCTCCTCACCTGTGATACATTCGACTGGGTCTTATCACTCTCTCCGTCTCCTTCAGTCTTGTCCGTGAGCAACCCTTGGACCTGGTACTCCAGCACATAACTATCAATAAACCTCTCCAGCTCCTCGATTTCCTGGGAGCGGCTACTCCCCGCCTCTGAGGATGCCGATGCTACCGACGAGCTCTCCATTACGGCTACACGATTGGCTACAAGAGAAGATAGATGGGGGAAGAGTCAGGGCACATAATAAAATCCCCCTTTGTTGCAAATTTTTGGATTTGAGACATTTTTCTGGCCAGTTTAAGCCTGCAGAGACTTTAGGGGTTATGTAATAAATGGCTATGTTAGTCCAGAAACCTGTAGCAACCAATACATACAGCATTTACTAGTCACATAAAAGTATAACCCTTATTGGTTGCTATGGGTTATTGCACATAGTGATTTTTATTACATGTGGTTTGACATTAGCCTTAACATCCTTTGGTTAGGGCCACACGGGGCCAAAATCAGCTATGAGAAATATACCGGCTGTAGCCTCCTCTCTTTTTCGGCATTGACTCAACTCAGCTGGTTTCGGTGTAGAAGCGCGAGCCTCTGCATTTTGAGCCAAAGTTGATTTAACGAGTATACAATTCTGCCACTGGAGATCAGTCATTCATTCAAGATCAGACAGGTATACACAACCGCCTGCTGATTTGATCCCTCTCCATATAAGCAACCAAAACAATGCCCCCCAGACAGATATGTGACCAGGGCTTGGTAAAGTTGGCTATACATGGGCTAACCCATACCATATGGTGGCCCGCACAAGGTTAGGACCTGTTATGCAGAATGCTCAGGACCTGGGGCTTTCTGGATACAGGAGTCTATCTTTATTTTGGAATACATGGCCTGGTAAAACTTACCTAACTAATTAATTAAATAAATAAAGCCAATAGGCTGGTTTTGCCTCCAATAAGGATTAGTTATATCTTAGTTGGGATCAAGTACAAGCTACTGTTTTATTATTACACAGAAAAAGGAAATCATTTTTTAAAATGTGAATTATTTGGTTTATATAAGGGGTCTATGGGAAATGGACTTCTTGTAATTCGGAGCTTTCTGGGTAATCGGTTTCTGGATAACAGATCCAATACCTGTACACGTGTATGGTCATCTTTCAATTGTTCCATTTGTTCAGCTAGTCAAGCGCGATGTATAAAACAGCAGTAACTTCTGCACTTTTTTTAGGCTGAGAGTCATGATGTCGGGTGGGGTTATGCCAGATCAGGGTGGGAAAGTGAGTGGGGAAATGGGTGGTCTGGGCAGGGAAATGGTGTGGAAATTACATATCTGCATTGGGGAGAAGAGTCTGCCAGCGGAAGGGGTAAGGGAGGGGTGGAGTTTATAGGAGGGAATGGGTGAACTCTGCACTTAGTGCAAAAAACCGCTTCGCTGCAGCACCAACTTAATGTACGGGATCCACTTATCCCAGAAGTGAAAATAACAAGTGAAAAATAAGCGGTGCGCTTCGAAGACTTGAAGCGTGTCTGTAGGGGAGAGAATGATAGTGTAATAACGTTAAAATACAGAAATTGGTGTGATAGATTTAAGCTGCTCACATTTGGTTAATTGGCTCTTAGTTAAGGACGTTTATAGTTTTACCGGTAGTGATGTGCGGGTCAGGTTTTTTCCTGCCCGATATCCGACCTCCCCACCACCAGCGCCCGCCCGAGCCCCACTTCCGGGTTCCCTTTATAGACCCACCCATGATGTCACAAAAGAGGCAGGGCAAGTAAGGCGCGTGGCTATAAAACCGGAACCCTGAAGTTGGAAGCCGGCAGTGTAAGGTGGCGGGGAGAGCAGGAAGAAGAGCACGACCCAGTCGCCACCCACGAATGGGGGTGCGTTGTCAGTCCAAACCCGATCGACCCGCAGGTGTTGCCGTCCCTAGCTGGCGATTACCAGGTGGGCCAGTCAATGCCTGGCAGGTGGCAACCGTAAATACAAGAGGGGGTTGTGGGAGCACTCACATTGCTAAGTAGAAATATATATAAGTATAAGGGAAGTGCTAATGACATATCCAAATGGGTCAGTGCACATTCCCTGGGCCCCTGTCTAAGTAATTCAGTAGATAGGCAAATGCATGTGTTCACAAAGACAGGGGTTTTTAGTTACAAAGTTATCATAAAGTTTAAAAACCACCATACCACGTCAAGGTAAACCCCATATGGCGGTCCCTAACTTGTTTACCTCCAGTCATAGTATTGAGGATCCTGTGCCTCTCTGCATAATAGCATAATATGCATAATAGCATTAGTTGAAGTAGAAGTCTGCTGAACGGTGGCAACCGTAACCCCTCTCATGTAGTCAGCTTACTGGCCCAGGGCCCATTTCAACCCACCACTTGGCAAACCCAACAAACAAACAGCTCCTATGCATTTGTATAGATACAGATATAGCTATAGAAAGAAGGAATGCTCCGTCCTATACTTAAAGTTAAGGTGGCCATTCACGATTAAAGCTGCCGATATTGGTCCTTTACAATGATTCAGCAGTTTATCTGCCCGTGTACGATCCAGGCCAAAAATCGGGCAGATATCGATCAGTCAAGTTTGATCTTTTTCCACGATCCAGGACCGTATCAGCTAGTTGATGTGGTCCTGCGACCCATCGGTGTCCATTCGTAGCATTGTAATCCGATTGTTCAGCCCCAGGGCCGAACATTTGGATACACCCGATATCGCCCCGTCGTTAGTGGGCATATCAGATTAAGATCCGCTCATTTGCCAAACGAGCAAATCTAATAGTGTATGGCCACCTTTAGCCGTATAACCTCATACACATGTCATTGTGATAAATATCTGTTTATTCCCTCCTATTTATGTTCAGGATAGAATTGGTACCGTTCTCTCTCGTATCCCCGCTGTGCCATAAAACGGATTCACCCGTATAGCAGGATGGAGAGGGAGCAGCCAGGATTATTTGGGTTTATGTGTTGATTAATGCTCGCTGGCTAATGAGACTTTATAAGGACATGTGCATCCAGATTGTCCGACCATCTCTCCACCAATTACACTGCAACTCGGCCAGAGACTCACAGACATGCGCTCAATGCTCCAAAACTCATTTTACTTCAAGATCTAAGGTTAAAGGGACGGTTCACCTTTAAGTTAACTTTTAGTTTGTTATAGAATGGCTAATTCTAAGCAACTTTTCAATTGGTCTTCATTTTTTTTTCACCTTTTTATTACTCATCTTTCTATTAAGGCCTCTTCTTTTCATATTCCTGTTTTTAATTGAAACCAGTGCATGGTTGCTAGGGGAATTTGGAGCCTAGCTACCAGAATGCTGAAATTACTAACTGGAGAGCTGCTGAATAAAAAGTGAATTTAAACACTAATTAGTCTGTACTGGCTCTGGTGCTGTGAAGCACATGAATAAAACAGAGCTGCTCCCTTCACTTGGCCCTTCAGCAGCACTGCCAGCTAAATACCAGGCAGTCCAGTGATCCCACAGCTTCTGAGTTATACAGGGAACTCTGAGTATCACTCATGTATTATAAGGGATAATGTACCCCCTACTGTAAATGATAAGGATATTAGAAGTCACTGAGGGGTTGTTCTGTGACCATATAAAGGCACAAGGCTGCAGGCTGAGTTATACAGGGAACTCTGAGTATCACTCATGTATTATAAGGGATAATGTACCCCCTACTGTAAATGATAAGGATATTAGAAGTCACTGAGGGGTTGTTCTGTGACCATATAAAGACACAAGGCTGCAGGCTGAGTTATACAGGGAACTCTGAGTATCACTCATGTATTATAAGGGATAATGTACCCCCTACTGTAAATGATAAGGATATTAGAAGTCACTGAGGGGTTGTTCTGTGACCATATAAAGACACAAGGCTACAGGCTGAGTTATACAGGGAACTCTGAGTATCACATGTATTATAAGGGATAATGTACCCCCTACTGTAAATGATAAGGATATTAGAAGTCACTGAGGGGTTGTTCTGTGACCATATAAAGGCACAAGGCTGCAGGCTGAGTTATACAGGGAACTCTGAGTATCACTCATGTATTATAAGGGATAGCGTACCCCCTACTGTAAATGATAAGGATATTAGAAGTCATTGAGGGGTTGTTCTGTGACCATATAAAGGCACAAGGGTGCAGGCTGAGTTATACAGGGAACTCTGAGTATCACTCATGTATTATAAGGGATAGTGTACCCCCTACTGTAAATGATAAGGATATTAGAAGTCACTGAGGGGTTCTGTGACCATATAAAGGCACAAGGCTGCAGGCTGAGTTATACAGGGAACTGTGAGTATCACTCATGTATTATAAGGGATAATGTACCCCCTACTGTAAATGATAAGGATCATTATATAGACACAGGATACATACAAGCAATTTTCTCATTGACAGACATACATCCATAAATACAACACAGTGGGATTGTGAAGGTTACAGATATTGAAGAGACAATACAGGTGTATATAAACAAATATAAAGAAATGTAAATAAGCCATAAAACACAGCAGGCAACTGAGGGCACAAGCAGCCAAGAGGTTTCATCAGTTACACATATATTTACACATTATTTAAACCATTTAGACAGCACATGAATGACAGAGCCTCTATATAGAACACATTGGGAATGGCAGGAATGTGTCTGACAACTGGTACATTAAAAGAAAATCACTAGAGACCGGGCAGCAGGGGGAGGAGCAAGTCCATTCATGTTTCTCATTCAAGGGGAACTATTTCTGATCTCTGAAAGAATGTAGCAAAAGGCAGCTGAGAAGAATCAGAACCAGGAGTGAGCGCAGAGAATAGAGAGGGACAGAGGGAGGAGAACACACAGACACAGGGAGAACAAACTGAAATGTAACATAGATACCCCTGTGCTTAGCAACCAGGCCCCCCATACTCCTGAATGCAGTATATTCTACAGCTTTGTGGGTTATCAGTTTGGCCCTGCAGTATATCCAGCCAGGGAAGCTGCCCAAGAACAGAATGGGCAGAATGTGCTCAGGTTGCCTGGGAAAGATGCTCTTACAGATTAAAGGGCATGTAAAGAAAAATAAAATCCCATTTCTACTTTCTTTAATGAAAAAGAAACCTATCTCCAATATACTTTAATTATAAAATGTGTACTGTTTTTATAAGAAACCTGACGGTATGCAGTGAAATTCTCCCTTCATTTATTGCTGTGGATAGGAATTGTCAGACGGTCCCTAACTGCTGAGCAGGGAAACAATCATACTTATGAACAGCAGGGGGAGCCCCTGCCAGCTTCGTTTTATGACGATCCCTAAGCAACCCAGACCACACTGAGCATGTGCACAGTCTTGGTCTTGCAAAGATGTTTAACAAAGTTACAAGATGTGGCCAACTTTGAAAGCATAAATCATTTGTTTTATTAGGCTTGTGGTGCAGTAAGTTCATGTTTATGTTTAGTATACAAAATATAGCATTTCTAGCCTTATTCTATTTTAGACTGTACATGCCCTTTAAAGTTCACTCCTTTTGCTCCTGGAGTCCACAGAAAATTGCAGCTCTGCAGCCCGCACTCAGCCCGCACTCAGCCCGCACTCAGCCCGCACTCAGCCCGCACTCAGCCCGCACTCAGCCCGCACTCAGCCTGCCAATACAAACACCTCAAAAGGGAGAAAACACAGTGGACAAATTTGCACTTGGGCAGTAACCCATAGCAACCAGTCAGTTTCTTTTTTCAGCCAGCTGCAGGTTTAGCACTGAAAGCAATTATCTGATTGGTTGTCATGGGTTACTGTCCATTTCCAAATTTGCCCACGGTTTATAAATGAGCCCCACTACAGCTCTGTAAAAGAAGCAAAATTGCTCGGATACCAATTTAGATTTTATTTTTTCTTGAGCATAAAAACTGCCCAAATAGAAATGGCAGCTTGTTGGTATTTATTTATAAATAGTTATTAGGGCAGAATGTAACCGTTATAGCCTGTATAAATCATCCAGTGTTAATTGCCCATTGTAAAAGTGTCCCCCAAGTCCCTGGTTTTGTTTCTGCTAAAACTGCAGGACTCTACAGGTACGGGACCTGTTATACAGAATGCTCCGGATACACACCGGACACATCAGGCAGCAGTTGGTTCGGCTTCCCGAACAGCAGAAAGTGGGGGAAATTAACGGGCACATGGTTATTTGCATTTAGAGGCTCATAAAACCCACAAAATATTTATTCTGGGTTATTTACTTGCTGATTGATCAAACAGGTCAAAAATATGTCACTCACAGGTCTCTGATTTACCATAGGATAAAACCTATTCTAATGCAGAAAAAACTACAGGTATGGGGCCTGTTATCCAGAACTCTCAGGACCTAGTGTTTTCCAGATAACGGATCTTTGCATAATTTGGAGCTTCATACCTTAAATCTACTAGAAAATGATGTAAACATGAAATAAACCCAATAGGCTGGTTTTGCTTCCAATAAGGATTAATTATATCTTAGTTGGGATCATGTACAAGCGACTGTTTTATTATTACACAGAAAAAGGAAATCATTTTTAAAAATTTGGATTATTTGATTATAATGGAGTCTATGGGAGACGGGTAAATATCCAAATTATACAGATTTCTAAAAATGATTTCCTTTTTCTCTGTAATAACACAAATAAGGTAAAGTAAAAATACAAAAACTTTTTCTTCTTGCTTTAAAACCAAATCTTCTCCAAAAGAAGGAGAAGAAGGAGATTTGGTGGTGAGGTTGAAATGAATACCTTTCCTCAAGGAAAACTAAGTAACAAGTATAAACAAAGCAAAGGTTAATATTCCCCCACCCTGTGCCTATGGGATCCCAACAACAACCTTGAAGGTCGAAGCAGAGGACTGAATGGCAAGTCGCCTGGAAAAGCATCAGCTGAGAATTATAATCTCTCCTCTGGAAATAGTAACCTACTATGCACAAACCAGTTTAAAGGGTAACTAATCCTTGTTTCATGTACTTACAACCTTTCTAGGGGGTGGGGTTCTCGGCCTCAGTTTTTTCAAGGAAGCACAGACAAGGAGTGATTCAGCTTTAAATAAAATATGCAGATGATAACTATTTTTGTAGTTTGTTTTTTTTTCAATTCTTATCAGGAAAGTCAACCAACTGGCAGCAAATACTGCTCTGCTGTCTGAAAGCAAACATCTGAATGGTTGCTATGGGTTACTAGACCTTGTGCAAACTGTACAAATACCATTGTTCGGTGCTCATGAAAGGCCCTTTTCTGGTAGAAGTAAAGAAGGAGGTATGTCTGGAATTCACATGACAAACATTCCTTAAATACCTGCACTGCCTCCAACAAAAGTACTCTGTGTTTAACTAACCCATGCCAGCCACAGCAATCAAATATCCCACAGAATACATCCGGAAAGTTACTCCAAAGGAGATCTCTGCCCAAAAATAGTACAGGTATGGGATCCTTTATCTGGAAACCGTTATCCAGAAAGCTCTGAATTAAGAGACTCCCAACAGTATCTTGTACTTGATCCCAACTAAGATATAATTAATCCTTATTGGAAGCAAAACCAGCCTATTGGGTTTATTTAATGTTTACATGATTTTCTAATAGACTTAAGGTATGAAGATCCAAATTATGGAAAGATCTGTTATGCGGAAGACCCGAGATCCAAAGCATTCTGGATTCCAAGTCCCATACCTGTAGTATCGGTCTGTCCCTTTTCTGTTCTCGAACTCTGACTCTTAAAACAATGTAGTAAAAATCAGTTCATTGTTTCAGGAGTCAGAGCCAGAAGAGAAGACAACATGGAACAGACAAAGAAGGGCTGATTTCTAAAGCAACTACACATTTGGGGGCAGATTTATCAAGGGTTAAATAATAAATTTACATTTTCGAGTTTCAAAATTCACACATTACACTTTTAATCCCCCTATTCAAAAATAAATTAGAATGTGAGACTTATGGACCATGGAAACCGTCCTAATTCCAATATTCGCCACCTAAAAGCTGTTTGAGTTCACGTACAAGTCAATAGAAAAGCTTGTTGAGCCATTTGGAGATGTTAATAGCCTTCCTGACATTCATGGGTTTTTTTCGGGAGAAAAACTTGATTCGTACCAATCAAATACGAATTGAAAACAATTTGTATTTTCGGGTCGGAACCATTAGAATACTAGACATTTTAATTTTTTTCTTACCGGTAAATAAACTCCTAGTCGAATTGAGAAAATATTCGAATTAAAAAAATAAATAAAATTAATTTGAAATTCGGCCTTTGATAAATTGGCCTCTTACAGTATAAATGTATAATGAATATATAGCGGGATGTTGCTTTAGGGTCTGGCCACACGAGCAGATTAGTCACCAGGCGACAAATCTCCTCTTCTTTGCGCCGACTAATCTCCCCGATCTGCCTTCCCCCTGCCCTCCACCGGCTAAAATATAAATCGCCTGGGGGCAGGCAGACGGAGCGTTTAGTTTTCCAAAGTCGCCCGTAATTGTCTCACGAGGAAACTTCGGGCGATTTCAGAAAACGAAGCACGCCGTGTGCTTGCCCCCAGGCGATTTACATTTTAGCCGGCGAAAGGCAGATTGGGGAGGCCAGACCCTTAAATAACTGTTTTCTTTATT
This sequence comes from Xenopus petersii, assembly GCA_038501925.1. Taxonomy (NCBI): domain Eukaryota; kingdom Metazoa; phylum Chordata; class Amphibia; order Anura; family Pipidae; genus Xenopus; species Xenopus petersii. Next base: position 199,594,803 of record CM076673.1, on the reverse strand, counting down.
ATGCAAAAACAAATATCATATATATATATATATATACACACATTCACATACACACACATATATATATACACACACACACACAGCATAGTATGGGGCAGATTTATCGAATGTTCGCATTTTTTATGTTCAAAACAGTCAAATTTGACTAGTTATTTAAATTAGATTCAAATTTTTCAAAAAAAAAAAGTCAATGGGAAATGTCCAGGGATCAATTTGGAGTTATTTGCAGCCTTCTTGACTTCAGTTTTGAGTTTTTAAAATACAAAAAAAAAAGAGTTTTCAGGTTAATCCTATTCACGGAGTTTAAAAAAATTAGATTTTTATAATAAACTTTTCCCTAAACAATGGTTCTTATTTGTTGGGAATTTAATTGGGGATTATACAAATATATAGAAGAGTAAATGTGGAAGAGCAGTGTACGGTAATTCTGATTGGCTGCCAGGCCCAGGCTGCACTTATCAGTCGATTAGAGAGTCCGTATCAGAAGGTAAATAAAGAGTTTGCTTGTAGACTTGGGAGTGAGCCCGGCTGCATTGTGGGGACACTGTGAGCTGAAGATTACACATTATAAACCATTCTTAGTGGCTGCACAATATTCCTGTTACAGGACTTTCCCTTACTTCTGTAAAGGCGCTTCTAACTCTGCTTTGCCGATTCTCAAGATCGTTTCTCGTTAGACTTAAGTGCAAAGCATTAAGGGGTGCAAACCTTGCACCTCGGTGCTCATACAACCACTTCATTCATCTGGGGCATTACTGAGGTGTGGGCACAGGGGTAGATATACTTACTTGCCTTAGGGCAGGTGTTAGTGCTGGATTCCTTTGCATACCCCGGCACGCTCTAACTTGCTTGTGTGAATGATATGCAAGTGGTCATAGATGTAAAACTCTTTAAAAGATCTTTTCTTTATCGTGAGGCCTTGATTATCTCAAAACGCTCGTTTAAATGTATGATGTGTCCATCGACTAAAAAGACCATTTCAAGCGATATTGCCAGGAAAACGGAGACTAGCTGCCTGCTTGGCCCTGCAAACATAGATAGATTGCACTGGGACCGATCAATTTTCTGACGATAAATCGTAAGATGTACAATCGTTCGAATCCCACTAACTTCACGATAATTTGACTAAAATGGGTCATTCGGCAAAGAAAAATCTTTGCGTCTATGGGGACCTTTAGAGGGCTTAGTGGGAGGGTAGGAGCCAGGATGTGGGTGCCTACCTGCCCCTCTAGTTCATCCCTCGTGTATACAGAGCTGGAAATTATGTCACACCAAGCTAATATGGCAGCTGCTATCCTAAAAATACAGAGAAAGCTTCTAGAGATGGGTACTCAGGTATGGTAAAGCATTTTACAGAATAAATATAGTGTTATAGCTTGCACTATTTTGGCTAATCTATTGGCAATAAACTGCCTCATTAGCTTACATTCTCCTTTTGTGCACAATGATTCACTGTACCGGTTTCATTTACACCACTGAAGTATGCCGGGGGCTTTAAAGGATAAGTAAACCTTAACCTTGCCTAGAAGTAATGCTACTATGTAATTGAAGCCATGCCATCACCCCTTTCTATAATTATACCATTGAAGTTTCTACAGAATACACTTATTTTCTATCACATTGGAAGTCCAGTTATTAACAGAGTAAATGCCTAATGTTAACTCTGCTTCAGCCAAGTCTCTTTAAAATTGTTAAATCAGTCCCAGCCATGACAGGCAGCAGTGCAGTAAATACTAATGAGCCTTCCAGATTAAGTGTAACGTATCCTACACAGCTGCTGTGATCCTGAGATTATATCTAGACTCCCTGCCATAAAGCAAGACAGAGCTGCTGTCGCTTGCCAGAAAGGAAACAGAAAATACTTATGTGTACCAGAAAATGAATTCCCCAATGCAAGCATATAAAAGGGGCAATAACTTTCCCCAGTAGCGTCACTAGAGGGGGGCGGGCCCTGGTGCGTGACGCGCAGCCGGGCCAGGCCCCCCTCCCTACGGCTGCATTTGTCAGTGGTGCACAGGCTGCCGGGGGGCCCTAAGGGGGTGCGGGCCCTGGCCCGCTCGCACCCCCTGCTCCCCCGGTAGTTCCGCCACTGACTTTCCCCAAGAGTAAAAAAAAAAAATGATAATCCTATAGTGGATATTCATTAACCACAGGCAGTTTTGGGAACATACAGGTCAGTGTCGAGGAGCAGGAGCTTAGTCTAGAGGACATATGGCCAATATAAAACGTCAGCTTTCCAGCAAATTAAAGCGCCACTGCCTGATGATGGACACACCAGTCTTAAAGGGATTTTTATAATGTCGTTTTTATTTCTAAATGACACTGTTTCCACTGCAAATAATTCACTCTACAATATAAAATGTCATTCCTGAACCAGCAAGTGTATTTAGTTGTAATATTGGTGTGTAGGTGCATCTCAGGTTATTTTGCCTGGTCATGTGATCTTCAGAAAGAGCCAGCACTTTAGGACGGAACTGCTTTCTGGCAGGCTGTTGTTTCTCCTACACAATGTAACTGAATGTGTCTCAGTGGAAACTGGATTTTACTATTAAGTGTGGTTTCTTAGATCTACCAGGCAGCTGTTATCTTGTGTTAGGGAGCTGTTATCTGGTTACCTTCCCACTGCTCTGTTAGGCTGCTGGGGGGGGGTGATATCACTCCAACTTGCAGTAAAGAGTGACTGAAGTTTAGCAGAGTACAAGTCACATGACTAGGGGCAGCTGGGAAACTGGCAATATGTCTACCCCATGTCAGATTTCAAAATTAAATATAAAAACAAATCTGTTTGCTCTTTTGAGAAACAAATTTCAATGCAGAATTCTGCTGGAGCAGCACTATGAACTGATGCGTTTTGGGGGAAAAAAAAAAAAAACATTTTTCCCATGACTGTATCCCTTTAACAATCTCTGAACTTGAAAGTATAACAAAAAAATAAATAAATAAATAAATGGAAAGCAGAAACATTTGTTGCACCAGGAAAGCTTAGGATAAGGAAACCAGCCGCGCAGGGAAAAAGATGTTGGTTGCACCTTCCTCTGCCTCTCTGTGTTGATGCATGAGCTGTGTCACCCGCAAGTACCAATATGAGCACCAGACTCCAGACATCAGAATGTTTAAAATAATGAATACACAGTGTACAATACGGTTTTACTCTATCAACCATTTCCCAAGCAGTGCTAGAACTACAATACCCATAAGCACCTGCCAAGTCAGAGAGAGGACACTGATCTCAAACTCAATACTATGAACACAATGGGTATTGGTCAGTACAAGAGGGCACTTTGGGCTACGCCAGACACTAAAAGGGCCAGTTTATACATAAGCCCAATATAAAGTAAGAGAAGCAGCGGGATAATATAAGGGTGTCAATCACACGGTATTGCTGGTCTCACACACTGTAGTGTAACTACAACACTCACTGCTGCAATACAAGAACAAGCAGTGAAAGAGAGGGGGGTTGGCACAACTCAACACACACACAAGGGAGCGGCTGGAAGCGGGTGGCATCACCAATAAAAACAATGGAAGTTTAAGGGGCAGAATGGGCAGAGATGCGGGGGGAGAGTGATTGTACTATTTCATTGTACCAGAAACTACAGGGGGGGGGCAATTTAGGGGCATGGAGGCCTCATCTCACCAGACACTAAGGGCCACATCTCAGCTGCTGTTTAACTACAACTCCCAGCATCTCTGCCATTGGATTCCCAGATCTCTATTTCACAAAGGTCTATGGACAGAGTCTTCCCCCATGTCAGCCCTGATGTGCCCCCAGCCCAGAGGCAAATACTGAGCCCACAACACACAGGGGCCACCCATATAAGGGCCAACATATAAGGGCCCCTCCTGCTGCCTGGCAACCCCTCATCTGCCCTGTGCAACGCAAGCACCCACTGTCACTGCTTTACTAAAACTCCCAGCAGCCTCCTCGCAACATGTGCAGTTACAGTTCTCCAGAAGCAGCAGCTTCCCTCAGTGGGTCTCAGAATAACACGGGCACTGGGGTCCCATCTGTGCCTACCTGCTCCGTGGCCGCTCAGATCCCAGGGCTGGCCCAGGCCGCCTCCCTAAAGCAGCTCGTCCGCTTGTTGCAGCCTCATCAGTCCCGGAAGTGCCCGGACGCCTGGCCAGCGGCACTAGAGGGGAGAGATCCTGCCTGACACAGGGAGAAAGGGAGCGTGACGTCACAGCCACGCCTCCTGTACAAGACAAGCGTTGATTGGCGCAAGGCAAGCAGGGAAATGTAGTCAGTGCCTCGCTGAGGAGTTCAGTCAGTCAGAGGACGTGTGGCAGCAGGACCGGATCGTCTGACCGTACGGAGAATGATGAACAGATATAACCGTATCGTTAGTTTCGTGTACGAGGAGTGACGTAACATTGTGTCGCGGGGACTCATTTATAAACACTGGGCACATTTGCACCTGGGCAGTTACCCATAGCAACCAATCAGTGATTAGATTTCTATCAGCTAAAGCTCCCCATAGACGCGACGATTCTTCTTGCCGAACGACCGATTTTAGTGAAGTCCGACCAATCCTTCAAAATTATCGTGCGGTTAGTGGGATTCGAACGATCGGCCATCTTACTATTTTTCGGCCGACATCTGTCAGGAAATTGATCGGCTGTCGGTCCCAGTGCAATGTATCTATGTTTGTAGGGCCAAGCAGGCAGCTCCCCTTTGTTTTCCTGGCAAATTGGTCTTTTTAGTTGATGGACAATTAATACGATCGTTCCGAGATAATCGTGGTCTCACGATGGTGATCAGATCTTTTAAAAATCTCAACATCTATGGCCAACTTAACTGCAGGTTGAGCACTGAAAGCAATCTTCTGATTGGTTGCCAAGGGTTACTGCCCAGGTGCAAATTGGCCCAATGTTTATAAATCACTGCCTGTAGTATATAGTCAGTTTCTCCTTCCTGCTCCGTGAGGTGCGGGCCAACCCGATACCCTCGGGTTCGGGTCGACCTCACACTGCTCCTCGCGGGTGTGGGTTGAGCTCTTCTCCTGCTCTCCCCGGCGCCACCTTGAAATGCTGTCATCCGATTTCTGGGTTCCGGTTTTATAGTGCTCGTCCCGCCCCTTTTGTGACATCATTGTGATGTCATGCGCAGGTCTATAAAAGGACCCCGGAAGCGCAGGCAGCAGGGTCGGCATCTGGTGGGGGGGGGGGAATTGGGGCCCCTTTGGTGGAGCCCCTTTGGTGGAGCCCCCAGGGGATCTTGGACCCTCAGATATGATGTATGTATTTTTGTGTGTTCCTTGACCAAAAAGCAGGGGAGTAACTACAGAGAAAGCAGACCCTACCGCTGCAGGGGGGCCCAAAGCTATAGGGGGCCCCTCATGATTGAGCAAACCCAAAATATATTGGTAAAACAGGACAACCTCTGGATATGCTGGGGGGCCCTAAATTTAATTTGCTGTGGGGCCCAGTAAGAACTAGTTACGCCACTGCTAGTAGAATTTCCAAACCTGCATGTCTGGGCCAACAGATCCAGATGGATTTAAAAAAAGCCTTCGCATTTCAAGTACAGAAAGACCCAAACAGCCCCCCACCAGCCCAATAAATAGCCACTGTCTACAGTAGCCCCTCTGGCATTTGATTGATTATTCAACAGATATAGTCTTTGGTCAGTCCTTGTATAGCCAGCTGTATTGTTCAAACGGAAGGGGCAAGTCTGTGAGGTTATAGTTCACTGCTTAATCCAAACAAGCTCAATAATTAGTGACTGTCTTTATGGCATTTTACATCAGCTTCCCTGGACATTTGCCAGAATCGACAGATTGTCAGACTGGGCCAATAACAAACGAGTCTCTGCTTGTGCCTTCAGCCTAATAATTGTTCTCTGCTGAGCTGCGCAGATTGTATTCACTCCCTTCTGGGTGGCGTTTCCAGAATTTTTTCACATGATCCAGTAAACGTAGGGCATTTGTATGCTACCGTAATTGCTTTAGCTCAGTAGGAGTGGAGATCACCATGTGGCTTACTTACTCCTCTGCTTTCAATCACATTCCCTCCCACTATGCTAATCCTATTTAGTCTTCATGTACTTTATCTCTTTATATCCGACTGCTTTACCTAGACTGTAGGTTTTATTTACTACTGGCAGAGCTGTCTTCAGGGGAAAGCAACTGCCCCCCACATTCAGTAAAGACACCATATAGTTAAGGTGGCCATACATGCAGAGATCCGCTCGTTTGGCGATGTCGCCAAACAAGCGGATCTCCCTCCGATATGCCCACCTTGAGGGAGTGTGACTGTGGGATAGCAGGTATAGTAGGGAGAGATGTGCCTATAGTAACAGTGGATAATAGTCTCTGGGAAGGGAGTGTGACTGTGGGATAGCAGGTATAGTAGGGAGAGATGGTGCCTATAGTAACAGTGGATAATAGTCTCTGGGAAGGGAGTGTGACTGTGGGATATCAGGTATAGTAGGGAGAGATGGTGCCTATAGTAACAGTGGATAATAGTCTCTGGGAAGGGAGTGTGACTGTGGGATAGCAGGTATAGTAGGGAGAGATGATGTCTATAGTAACAGTGGATAACAGTCTCTGGGAAGGGAGTGTGACTGTAGGATAGCAGGTATAGTAGGGAGAGATGGTGTCTATAGTAACAGTGGATAATAGTCTCTGGGAAGGGAGTGTGACTGTGGGATAGCAGGTATAGTAGGGAGAGATGGTGTCTATAGTAACAGTGGATAATAGTCTCTGGGAAGGGAGTGTGACTGTGGGATAGCAGGTATAGTAGGGAGAGATGGTGCCTATAGTAACAGTGGATAATAGTCTCTAGGAAGGGAGTGTGACTGTGGGATAGCAGGTATAGTAGGGAGAGATGGTGTCTATAGTAACAGTGGATAATAGTCTCTGGGAAGGGAGTGTGACTGTGGGATAGCAGGTATAGTAGGGAGAGATGGTGTCTATAGTAACAGTGGATAATAGTCTCTGGGAAGGGAGTATGACTGTGGGATAGCAGGTATAGTAGGGAGAGATGGTGTCTATAGTAACAGTGGATAATAGTCTCTGGGAAGGGAGTGTGACTGTAGGATAGCAGGTATAGTAGGGAGAGATGGTGTCTATAGTAACAGTGGATAATAGTCTCTGGGAAGGGAGTGTGACTGTGGGATAGCAGGTATAGTAGGGAGAGATGGTGCCTATAGTAACAGTGGATAATAGTCTCTGGGAAGGGAGTATGACTGTGGGATAGCAGGTATAGTAGGGAGAGATGGTGTCTATAGTAACAGTGGATAATAGTCTCTGGGAAGGGAGTGTGACTGTGGGATAGCAGGTATAGTAGGGAGAGATGGTGCCTATAGTAACAGTGGATAATAGTCTCTGGGAAGGGAGTGTGACTGTGCGATAACAGATATAGTAGGGAGAGATGGTGCCTATAGTAACAGTGGATAATAGTCTCTGGGAAGGGAGTGTGACTGTGGGATAGCAGGTATAGTAGGGAGAGATGGTGCCTATAGTAACAGTGGATAATAGTCTCTGGGAAGGGAGTGTGACTGTGGGATAGCAGGTATATTAGGGAGAGATGGTGTCTATAGTAACAGTGGGATATTAGTCTCTGGGAAGGGAGTGTGACTGTGGGATAGCAGGTATAGTAGTGTAGAGACCCCATGGTTTGGTTGGGCAGTTAAAGTAAGCCACCACTAGAGGGCAGAGGGAGTTTATAAATAGGGAAGATAATAGGGGTTCTGGGCCTTTCTACTCTGGGTGCCTCCCAGGGAGGTACTATAGGACCAGGGACCTGGTTCTGCATAGATTAGGTACAGCTAGTGTGAGGATTTACTAGTTACATAGTTACATAGTTAAATTGGGTTGAAAAAAGACAAAGCCTATGAGTATGTGCCCCTATAGGCACGAAACGCGTTAGGTCTTCATGTCCTAATAAATTTTTTACTTTTTATATATGTTTCTTTATTTTTGGAGACCCTCACATCTTTTGGATACAATGAAAAAAGACAAAGTCCATCAAGTTCAACCCCTCCAAATGAAAACCCACATCCATACATACACCCCTCCCTACTTTTAATTAAATTCTATATACCCATACTAACTATAGAGCTTAGTATCACAATAGCCTTTGATATTATGTCTGTCCAAAAAATCATCCAAGCCATTCTTAAAGGCATTAACTGAATCAGCATCACAACATCACCCGGCAGTGCATTCCCCAACCTCACTGTCCTGACTGTGAAGAACCCCCTACGTTGCTTCAAATGAAAGTTCTTTTCTTCTAGTCTAAAGGGGAGGCCTCTGGTACGGTGATCCACTTTATGGGTAAAAAGGTCCCCTGCTATTTGTCTATAATGTCCTCTAATGTACTTGTAAAGTGTAATCATGTCCCCTCGCAAGCGCCTTTTTTCCAGAGAAAACAACCCCAACCTTCACAGCCTACCCTCATAATTTAAGTCTTCCGTCCCTCTAACCAATTTAGTTGCACTTAGTCTCTGCACTCTCTCCAGCTCATTTATATCCCTCTTAAGGACTGGAGTCCAAAACTGCACTGCATACTCCAGATGAGGCCTCACCAGGGACCTATAAAGAGACATAATTATGTTTTCATCCCTTGAGTTAATGCCCTTTTTTATACAAGACAGAACTTTATTTGCTTTAGTAGCCACAGAATGACACTGCCCAGAATTAGACAACGTGTTATCTACCTGTGTTATAGTCGCTCTAGGAGTGAAAGGTGAGTTAGGTTGTGTAGTGAGCAGCCATCGCTCCAACGAGGAGGAATAGTGAGCTTAGAACCCCGTGGCATTTGGGCCACTAGCATAGGGACTTGTCCTAAGGGTGAGTTGAGGACTAGATAGTGTGCCAAGATCCCAGAAAGGGTGAGGTGAGGACCAGATCGAAGCCAAGACACAAGACCCCAAGGGAAATTCCTGACTGTTAGGACTGCCCACTAAGAGGGATTTATCATCCAGTGAGAGAGGGTGAGATCCAGAGGAAGATCATCCTAGAGTGGTGTGTTACCTTTTCAATATTGTTCATGTAGTAACACTTGCCTCAAAACTTGTCCGTTTAAGTCTGGAGAGTCTACAACACGATTGATTCCTCAGCTATTTTCCTTTTCCAATAAATCAGTTACTTTTGATCGCACAGTAACCGTGTTGGATTGATTTCTGCTGTATCGGCCTACACCAGGTATCGGGAGTTGCACAGGTACACTGGGGGTCCAGGGCACACTACACGCAGTTTCAGCCTGGTCACACATCGCCTTAATACACAGCAAAAGTACACACAAGGGTTTGCTACAGTAGGGAGAGAGATGGTGCCTATAGTAACAGTGGGTAGTTGTCTCTGGCAGCATAATTATTATCCTCACATTTAAAATGTAAACTCTTTGGAATGGTTAGATCTTTCCTTTCTTACTCTCAGTACTTGGCACTTCAATACAATGTATAGGTTATAACACTGGGGGTGTCATTATGTTGGGCACCCCCCACCGATCTGGCTAATGTATGTTATAATAATCACACTGACCTAGGGCACATTTTTGAAGCACTGCCATGTTGTATCCAATTACCCAAATATCCCCTGTGCCCGCTGGGTAGGCACATACACAGTGTAATACTTAGTAAAGGGTAAGTTCACTATACTTTACATGCATCTGCTAAGTGGGGCTGGAGCAACTATTATGGAAGATATGCCCAAACTGCACCACAAGTGATCTACAATGGGGCTTAGTATTTCTTATGTGCTGGAAGTTCTTTCAGAACTGTAACTGGCAACGCACTGGCTTACTGGGCCCAGACTCCAGGGGTGGCGGCTTTGATGAGCATTACACTGGGCAGTTGATCCACTATCATTGAGCTTACCTGGCCCCCATGGTCACTGAATTATTGACCCTGAACACAAATCATTAGATCAGCCCAAGCTATACTGGAGTTACACCACTGGTACTGTATCTGGCACTGCTCTCTATATTGTATCTGGCACAGCTCATTGTACTGTATCTGGCATGGCCTACTGTACTGTATCTGGCACAGCTCATTGTACTATGTCTGACACAGCTCACAGTACTGTATCTGGCACAGCTCACTGCACTTTATTTGGCACAGCTCACTGTAACACATTTCACAGAGTATTAATTATTGCACAGAGCTGCACCCACTCCCAGGGAAGCGCCATGAAAATATTGTTATTCCAGCTCTCAGTAACATGATTAGTAATAACGATACAGTCTGTGATATAAAGAACTCATCCTCTGAGCCTACAAATGAATTCTTGTAACAATCAGATCATAACATGTCCTTTTTGGACAACAGAGTTGGGTACGTTTGTTTACTAATACCCCATGTGTTCATTGGTCATTCTACTCAAATATCATGGTGGGTTTTTTATTTGTTGTAGCAATCAGAAGGGAATGGTATATTAGTGTGAACATGAGAAGACAATAGCATATGGGTGTGGTAATATCAGAGGAATGGCACATGAGTGAAGAAGTCAAAGGGGAATGGCACATGGGTGTGGGAATTGAAAACAATGGGACATGAATGAATGGAATATGGGTGTGGGATTCAGAAAGGAATGGCACATATGTGTTGGAATGAGAAGGAAATGATGCCTGGATGTGGCTATGAGAAAGGATTGGCACATGGTTGTGGGAGTGATAAAATAATGGCATATGAGTGTGAGCATGAAAAATAATTTTATATAGGTGTGAGGATGAAATTGGAATAGGGCGGGTTTAGAAATGAGAAAAAGGTTGGGCATGGGTGTTAGAATGAGATTTCACAAAGGCGTGGGAATGAGAAGGGAATGGACCATAAGTGTAGATTGAGAAAGGAATGGTTGTAGCAATGAGAAAATAATGGCACACGGGAGTGAGAATGATAAGGTAATGACACATGGATGTGAGAATAAGAAAAGAGTAGCACACGGGTGTGGGAATAAGAAATAATGGATGTGGGAATGAAACATGAATGGCACTTTAATATGGGGGAGAGAGAAGAATGCAACATGGTGTGGCAACCAGAAGGGAATCACATATGGATTTGGCATGTTTGTGTGGGAATAAGAAAGTAATGGTACACAGGTGTGGGAGGAAGAAGAGAATGGATGTGGGAATGAGTAGAGAATGGCACATGGGTGTGGGAATGAGAAGAGAATGGCACATGAGTGTGAAATTAAGGAGAAAATAGCACATGGGTGTGAAATTGAGGAGAGAATGGCACATGGGTGTGAAATTGAGGAGAGAATGGCACCTGGGTGTGGGAATGAGTAGAGAATGGCACATGGGTGTGGGAATGAGAAGAGAATGGCACATGAGTGTGAAATTAAGGAGAAAATAGCACATGGGTGTGGGAATGAGTAGAGAATGGCACATGGGTGTGGGAATGAGTAGAGAATGGCACATGGGTGTGGGAATGAGAAGAGAATGGCCCATGGGTGTGAAATTGAGGAGAGAATGGCACATGGGTGTGGGAATGAGAAGAGAATGGCACATGGGTGTGGGAATGAGAAGAGAATGGCACATGGGTGTGAAATTGAGGAGAGAATGGCACATGGGTGTGAAATTGAGTAGAGAATGGCACATGGGTGTGGGAATGAGAAGAGAATGGCACATGGGTGTGGGAATGAGTAGAGAATGGCACATGGGTGTGGGAATGAGAAGAGAATGGCACATGGGTGTGGGAATGAGAAGAGAATGGCACATGGGTGTGAAATTGAGGAGAGAATGGCACATGGGTGTGGGAATGAAAAGAGAATGGCACATGAGTGTGAAATTAAGGAGAGAATGGCATATGGGTGTGGGAATGAGTAGAGAATGGCACATGAGTGGGAATGAGTAGAGAATGGCACATGGGTGTGGGAATGAGAAGAGAATGGCACATGGGTGTGAAATTGAGGAGAGAATGGCACATGGGTGTGGGAATGAGAAGAGAATGGCACATGGGTGTGAAATTGAGGAGAGAATGGCACATGGGTGTGGGAATGAGAAGAGAATGGCACATGGGTGTGAAATTGAGGAGAGAATGGCACATGGGTGTGGGAATGAAAAGAGAATGGCACATGAGTGTGAAATTGAGGAGAGAATGGCACATGGGTGTGGGAATGAGAAGAGAATGGCACATGAGTGTGAAATTGAGAAGAGAATGGCACATGGGTGTGGGAATGAGAAGAGAATGGCACATGGGTGTGGGAATGAGTAGAGAATGGCACATGGGTGTGAAATTGAGGAGAGAATGGCACATGGGTGTGAAATTGAGGAGAGAATGGCACATGGGTGTGGGAATGAGAAGAGAATGGCACATGGGTGCAGGGCCGCCAGTAGAAATCACGGGGCCCCGTACAACAAAATTTTCGGGGCCCCCTGGACCCCGCCCACCCCAGATCCCGCCCACTTCACCACCCAGACATCAGCACTAAAAAAGGTGACCCCCCCCCCACACAAGTTATAAAAAGCTATTGATGGTCAGGGCCCCTTTTTATAAGTTAAAAAAACTGTGGCACCAGGGCCCCCAAAAAAGTTTTTTTTTTAAAAAAAATTGGTGGTCAGCGCCCCCCTACAAGTTAAAATAAATAATTGGTGACCAGGGCCCCCCTATAAGTTAAAAAAAAATTGGTGCCAGGGCCCCCATAAAAGTTTTTTTAAAAAAAAACATTGGGCCCCCTTAAAAGTTAAAAAAAATTGGGGCCCCAGAGAACATTTTTTAAAAAAACATTGGTGGCAGGGGCCTATAGAGTATTACAATAATACATTGGCGGGCAGGGAATGTAAAAAAAAAATTGGTGTTCAGTATTGAACTCGTGGCTTCAGGACTTCAACTACACCTTATTTCGTGACTTCGGGTCTTTTCGCCGCTTCAGGACTTTGGGTCTTTTCGCCAATTTCAGGACTTCAGCTATTCGGCTTTTCAGATGGAAGAGGTGGCGCGGCTTCACCGTGGTCAAGGGGGGGCCCTGCTATTTCAAAAAGGGCAGCACAGCTGGGCTCCAATGGGCATCCACACATAGACAGGGTCAGACTGGCCCGGAGGGACACCATGAAAAAAACCTGGTGGGCCCCAACCCTCATGGGCCCCTGTCGGGCCAGATCCCCTTCTCCCAATCCCAGTTTGAAAATAAAAATTTCCTAACGTGCGGCAACGTGCGCGCATGCACAGTGATGCGTGGTGTGCTGGGCAGCCATGTCAGCGTTTGTGTGCCCGATGGCCCTGCAATAGGTGAGGAGGGGTGGGGGGGCCCTGGACGGCAGTCCTGTTGGGCCCCAGGCCCAGCAGTCCAACCCTGGGCACTGCAATAGGTGAGATGGGGAGGAAGAGTGGCGAGGGGGGGGCCTGGACGGCCGGCGGGGGGCCCTGGATGGCAGTCCTGGTGATCCCCCCAGTCTGTACATAAGGGCAAAGGGGGGGGCACTTTCTCCCCCTGGATGCGCCTTGAGTGTGTGAGGCAGAGACAGGAAGGAGGAGGGATGAGTGGGGGAGACCCTGGGATCCATTTTGGGACATTGGGAGAACAGACGCCCCGGCTGCTGCACTCTCTCCTAAGGAAGAAATACAGACTCGCCTCTACTCACTGATTCAAGAGGCTGTAGTGCTGAGGCTACAGCTCTGTCCGTGCTTCAAATACTTGTTGAGTTGCAAACTCCCTCCTCGCTCGATCCTCCCTCCTCAGCTCAGCCTCTCCCCTCTTAGCCCTCCTCCGTGCTCAAGGCTGACATGAAAACCTTAGCTCACAAGCTGAACACAGAGCACGGAGGAGGGTTAAGAGGGGAGGGGCTGAGCTGAGGAGGGAGGGGCTGAGGGCTAAGGAGGGAGGATCGAGCGAGGGGGGAGTTTGCAACTCAACAAGTTTTTGCAGCATGAACGGAGCTGTCACAAGTATTTGAAGCACGGACAGAGCTGTAGCCTCAGCACTGCAGCCTCTTAAATCAGTGAGTAGAGGCGAGTCTGCATTTCTTTCTTAGGAGAGAGAGCGCACGCAGCTGGAGCGTCTGTTCTCCCCCCCTGAAAATTTTTCGGTGAACGCCTCTGCGGGCCCCCCTACAGGTCCGGGCCCGGTACAGTAGTACCCCCTGTGCCCCCCTGATGGCGGCCATGCATGGGTGTGAAATTGAGGAGAGAATGGCACATGGGTGTGAAATTGAGGAGAGAATGGCACATGGGTGTGAAATTGAGGAGAGAATGGCACATGGGTGTGAAATTGAGGAGAGAATGGCACATGGGTGTGAAATTGAGAAGAGAATGGCACATGGGTGTGAAATTGAGGAGAGAATGGCACATGGGTGTGGGAATGAGAAGAGAATGGCACATGGGTGTGAAATTGAGAAGAGAATGGCACATGGGTGTGAAATTGAGGAGAGAATGGCACATGGGTGTGGGAATGAGAAGAGAATGGCACATGGGTGTGAAATTGAGGAGAGAATGGCACATGGGTGTGGGAATGAGAAGAGAATGGCACATGGGTGTGAAATTGAGGAGAGAATGGCACATGGGTGTGGGAATGAGAAGAGAATGGCACATGGGTGTGAAATTGAGGAGAGAATGGCACATGGGTGTGAAATTGAGGAGAGAATGGCACATGGGTGTGAAATTGAGGAGAGAATGGCACATGGGTGTGAAATTGAGAAGAGAATGGCACATGGGTGTGAAATTGAGGAGAGAATGGCACATGGGTGTGAAATTGAGGAGAGAATGGCACATGGGTGTGGGAATGAGAAGAGAATGGCACATGGGTGTGAAATTGAGGAGAGAATGCCACATGGGTGTGAAATTGAGGAGAGAATGCCACATGGGTGTGAAATTGAGAAGAGAATGGCACATGTGTGTGGGAATGAGAAGAGAATGGCACATGGGTGTGGGAATGAGTAGAGAATTGAAATTTTCAAAAGGGTGCATGTCACACGGCGTCCACTTTAACCAATTTGAAATATCACAATGTGAATGACAGCACCACAAAGAAATATATTAAGATGTCTTTTAAAGGAACAGTAATGCCAAAAAATGTAAGTGTTTTAAAGTAATGAAAATATCATGTAGTGTTGCCCTGCACAGGTAAAACTGATCTGTTTGCTTCAGAAACACTACTATAGTTCATATAAACAAGCGGCTGTGGAGCAATGGCGGAAATTGAAAAACGGCTATATGGCACAGGTTAACTAATGGATAACAGATAACACTATTAGACAGACAGAGCTTATCTGCTATCTGCTTTGTAACTTGAGCTTTTTCTCCTTTGAATGGCTGCCCCCATTGCTACACAGCAGCTTATTTATATAAACAATAGTAGTGTTTCTTAAGCAAACACAGCAGTTTTACCAGTGCAGGGCAACACTGCGTTATATTTTTATTACTTTAAAACACTTTTATTTTTTGACGTTACTGTTCCTTTAATCTGGAAAGGTGCGACGTTTCAGGCCAATTTGCATATGCAAATTAGGTGTGGGAAAGCGGAAACAATTTTCACTTCCTTGATTTGTGACAAAAAGTCATGTGATTTCCTTCCCCTCCCAGGGCCCGCGCCCCCCAGCAGTTTACGCGCCACTGACTTCTTAAGTAATTGCGGCCGTTTCCGGGCGTACGGAGAGGGCGGGGGCCCGGCTGCACGTCCTGCGCCAGGGCCCGACCCCCCCCAGTTATGTTACTAATTTGAAGCTTTTTTTACTTCGACCTTCGATCTCCAAAACTCCCCCAATTGCCTCCATACAGGTTCTAGGAGGTCCCACATAGGCTAAAACAGCACTTCGGCAGCTTTTAGGTGGCGAATGGTAGAAGTTTTAAAGAGACAGTACTTCAAACAAATTCGACCTTCGAATTTCGAAGTTTTTTTTTTGAATCAAAGTATGACTATTCCCTAGTCGAAGTACACAAAAAATAGCTCGCAATTCGAAGTTTTTCACTTTGAAAATTCACCTCGACCTTTGATAAATCTGCCCCTCAGTGTACAATTTGAAAGTGCAGTTGCCAAGAGCAGCTTTTTGCCCCCCCCCCCAGTAAAATGGCACCTGAAGGAAAGCCCTTGCTTTGCTACAGACTTGCCCTTGGAATGCCACCCACTCCCACACCAATTTTTATTGTCCCTATGGAAGGTGAAATTTGGGTTCTACAGTATTGCATTTTAAACCGCTTATAATTAGTGATGGGCGAATAAATTTCTAAATTTACAGCAACTGTGCCTGTGGCCTTCCATTTCCTGATTCCATTCCTTACAGTTGGAACTGACAGTTTAAACCTCTGAGATAGCTTTTTGTAGCCTTCCCCTAAACCATGATACTGAACAATCTTTGTTTTCAGATCTTTTGAGAGTTGCTTTAAAGATCCCATTTTGTCACTCTTCAGAGGAGAGTCAAACAGAAACACAGCTTGCAATTGGTCACCTTAAATACCTTTTCTTATGATTGGACACAGCTGCCTATGAAGTACAAGGCTTAATGAGCTAATCTAACCAATTTGGTGTTGCCATTAATCAGTATTAAGCCAGCGCCTCCCAAATTCACTAAAATCCGAAGTTGCGCTCAGGGGTAGCGTATGGCTGCGAAGTTGCGCTAGCGTTGATTCGCTTAGCGAAGCGAAGTTACGCTAGCTATGGTTAATTTGCATACGGCGCCAAATTCAAATTTCAATGGAGGAACACGTAGAATCACTACAAATGCCTGGGAAACCTTCAAATCAGCAAATAAAATGTTTATTTTGCCCTACACATGTGCCCACTGTATAGTTAAGTTGCCATGAGTTAGGAGATGTAGGGGGGAAGGAAAATTTGCGATCTTTTTCAGCCTATCACCCATAATATAGAAAATATGCCAGCGTTTTTTGGGACTTAGAAAAAATGTGAACTTTTTTTGAAGCAATCCCTATCTACTCTATTGCGCTTCGCCTGGTCTGAGGTGGCGAAGGAAGTCTAGCGTAAAAGGTAGCGTTCAGAACAATGCGCGCGTTAATGAATTTGCGTAGTTACGTCCGTTGCGCAAATTCGCCAGGCATAAGGGTGCGAAGTAACACTAGCGAATTTACGCCAGCGTCCGTTAGTGAATTTGCGAAGTAACGAAAATGCCCAACGCTAGCGAATTGACGCTAGTGTTAGGCGCTTCGGCACATAGTGAATGTGCCCCATTGACTCTAAACACACCTTGAAATCTACAAAGACATTTAAGCTGAGGGACAAGTACAATATTCTGGAATGGCCGTCACAGTCCCCCGACTTGAATATCATGGAAAATCTATGGGATGATTTGAAGCAGACTGTCCATGCTCGGCAGCCATCAAATTTAACTGAACTGGAGAGATTTTATATGGACAAATGGTCAAAAATAGCCACATCCAGAATCCAGACACTCATCAAAGGCTATAGGAGGCGTCTAGAGGCTGTTACATTTGTAACTAAGTATTGATGTAATATCTCTGTTGGGGTGCCCAAATTTATGCACCTGTCTAATTTTGTTATGATGCATATTGTATATTTCATGTTAATCCAATAAACTTTGTCACAGCTGAAATACTACTGTTTCCATAAGGCAAGTTATAGATTAAAATGAAGTTGCTACTTTGAAAGCTCAGCCAATAATAAACACAACGCCAAAGAATTAGGAGGGGTTCCCAAACTTTGTTATATGACTGTATATGCACATGTACATATAATTCTTAAAATAAAAATAAATGTTAAAAGATCAAGAAGAAAATGGCATGATATATAATTTTTTAATGTTAAGATTTTTTAATTATTATTGTATTATTTATATTATATTGTTCTTGATAAAGACCCCAGTGAGGGTTTGACAAGTCAATTTGTTAAATAAAGTCTTTTTTTGCTAATATTATATTGTTGTTATATTTTTGCAATTATTATTTTATATCTTAAGTATATTATTATTTCTAAATTTATATAAGTATTACTATGTTTTTAATTATTTATTACTATATTATAAAACTATTATTATATTTTTAAAAAATATCAGTAGTAGTATCATTACATTTTTATATTATTTTGCTTTTTATATTATTATTATACTTTTTAAATATAATATTTCTAATTATTACTTATAGTTACATATTATGATCAGTACTATTGTTATTATACTTTTGTATTATTATTATTATTTCTATTATTATTCCTATATTTTTAAATTACTTTTTATGGGGGCAGCCATTCAAGCAGAGGATACACAGTAGATAACAGATAAGTACTACTATAGTTTATATAAACAAGCTGCTGTGTAGCCATGGGGCAGCCATTCAAGCACAGGATACACAGTAGATAACAGATAAGTACTACTATAGTTTTTATAAACAAGCTGCTCCCAATGGGATTTTTCAGAACTCATCTGTTATCTACTGTGTATCCTGTGCTTCAATGGCTGCCCCCATGGCTATACAGCAGCTTGTTTATATAAACTATAGTAGTACTTATCTGTTATCTACTGTGTATCCTGTGCTTGAATGGCTGCCCCATGGCTACACAGCAGCTTGTTTATATAAACTACAGTAGTACTTATCTGTTATCTACTGTGTATCCTGTGCTTGAATGGCTGCCCCCATGGCTACACAGCAGCTTGTTTATATAAACTATAGTAGTACTTATCTGTTATCTACTGTGTATCCTGTGCTTGAATGGCTGTCCCCATGACTACACAGCAGCTTGTTTATATAAACTATAGTAGTACTTATCTGTTATATACTGTGTATCCTGTGCTTGAATGGCTGCCCCTATGGCTACACAGCAGCTTGTTTATATAAACTATAGTAGTACTTATCTATTATCTACTGTGTATCCTGTGCTTGAATGGCTGTCCCCATGGCTACACAGCAGCTTGTTTATATAAACTATAGTAGTACTTATCTGTTATCTACTGTGTATCCTGTGCTTGAATGGCTGCCCCCATGGCTACACAGCAGCTTGTTTATATAAACTATAGTAGTACTTATCTGTTATCTACTGTGTATCCTGTGCTTGAATGGCTGCCCCCATGGCTACACAGCAGCTTGTTTATATAAACTATAGTAGTACTTATCTGTTATCTACTGTGTATCCTGTGCTTGAATGGCTGCCCCCATGGCTACACAGCAGCTTGTTTATATAAACTATAGTAGAGTTTCTGCAGCAAACACGTGGGGGCATATTTATCAAGGGTCCAATTTCGAGGCTTACTAAACCCTAGAATTCGACCCTCGAATTTAAATCCTTCGAATATCGAATTCAAAGGATTTAGCGCAAATCCTTTGATTGATCAATGTAAAAATCGCTCGACCGAACGATTGAAACGATTTTAAGGAATCGATCGAAGGATTTTTCTTCGATCAAAAAAATGTTAGAAAAGTGTTGGGGCAGGTCCCCATAGGCTATAACATTGTATGTCGGTAGGTTTAAATTAGCAAAGTATAAAGTCAAAGTATTTTTTAAAGAGACAGTACTATGACTATCGAATGGTCGAATAGTCGTGCGATTTTTACTTCGAATCATTCGAATCATTCGGTTTGATTGAATTTGACCCATTCGATGGTCGAAGCACCCAAAAAAATACTTTGAAATTCAAATTTTTTATGATTCGAATGCTTCACTCAAGCTTAGTAAATGTGCCCCATTTTGTTTATCTAGTGCAAGCAACACTACATTATTATATTAATACTTTATATTCTTATATAAACTATACTTTCAATTTTTGGTTCCTTAATGTGCCAATTAGCTTGTGACTGTGGCTTGCACCAATATGTTTGTAATGGTGGAGTTATTTCTCCATAGGAAGAAGAGCAGCGTCCCATTAGACTGGGAGAAGATCAGAATCTGAAAGAAAAGCGACAAAATAAATTGCAAGTGAAAAGTAAGTAGGAGGCCCTCCATCAGACTAAAGATGAATCATTTGGTCTGTAAAGCGAAGTTACGCTAGCGAAGGCTAATTTGCATACGGCGCCAAATTCAAATTTCAATGGAGGAACACGTATCAGCACTACAAATGCCAAGAAAACCTTCAAATCTGCAAATAAAATTTTTATTTTGCCCTACACATGTGCCCACTGTTTAGGTAAGTTGCCATGAGTCAGGAAATGTAGGGGGGACGGAGAGGAGCCCCAAAAATATTTTCGATCTTTTTCAGCCTATCGCCCATCATGTAGAAAACACACCAGCGTTTTTGGGACTTAGAAAAAATTTTGACTTTTTTGGAAACAATCCCTATCTACTCTATTGCGCTTCGCCAGGTCTGAGGTGGCGAAGGAAGTCTAGCGTAAAAGGTAGCGTTCAGTACACTGCGCAAGTTAGTGAATTTGCGTAGTTACGTCGCTAGCCAAAATTCGCCTGGCGTAAGGGTGCGAAGTAACACTAGCGAAACTACGCCAGCGTTCGTTAGTGAATTTGCGCAGTAGCGAAAATGCCAAACGCTAGCGAATTAACGCTAGCGTTCGGCGCTTCGCGGCTTAGTGAATTTGCGCCCAATGGAGTGCAGGGTCAAGACATAGGGACAAATCAACAATAGAGAGGATAATCAAAAAGAATTACCCTTTTAGTTGTCTGATAAGCCCACCCACGTATAGAAATTAAAATGTAACTTTTAATACATAAACTTAAAAGAAAAAAAATATCATGTTTATATATTTGATTACGTTTTAATTTCTATTCGTGGGTGGGCTTATCAGACTTCACCAATGGGTAGGGGTCATTCTTTTTGATTATCTTCTCTATTTTTGATTGGACTCTGAGGAGAAAGTCAGGGCAAGGTGAGGAATATCAACAAACTGCAGCGACTTGTTTATTACCCTGAGTTACCACTAGGTGTCCCTGTAACCCAGGGAAAATAACACCAGAGTGAGACGAATAATAAAGGGCATTTCACACATGAACACAATATTCCAGTAGCACACCTGCCAACATTTTGAAAATAGAAAGAGAAATAAACAGCATTTTTTTTACCACGCCCATTTTATAGTCACACCCCCTAGTCACCATGTCCTTTCTACAAAATTTGGTAGTTTCTTGAAAGCCTGAACACAATTGTGTTTTTTTTGTGTTATTACAGTTTTGCTAATGAAGGTGAATTGCCCTTTAAGATGCAAGTCAGTTTCCCCAAGAGACCTGCTTATCTTAAATTGTTACCAGTGCTTCTTTGCTTATCTTAAATTGTTACAATTGTTTATTTGCTTATCTTAAATCGTTACAATTGTTTATTTGCTTATCTTAAATTGTAACAATTGTTTATTTGCTTATCTTGAATTGTTACAATTGCTTCTTTGTGTATCTTAAATTGTTACAAATGTATCTAAGTGCACCTGCCACATATTCTGGGCTCTCTGCCAAAAGCCAATTAAGTTTTAGAAACGTTGTATCTTTTTCTGGATGTTCAATGCAGGAGATCAAAGAGAAAGTTGGGACATTTCAGTAACAATCCAGGACTGTGGGTGGAGCTGTCAAAATCGGGACTGTCCCACGTAAAACGGGACAGGTGGGAGGTATGAATACACCACCCAGCAGATCTCAGTCCCTCAGATTAGCTGCTTTTCTGCTCAAGCTGTTGGGGGCACTTTAGCAGCATTTGCTTATTCTTTACCTAGTGTTGCCATATTATGAATCCTTGAGATTAATGACATTAAAGGAGAATGAAAGCAGTTTATTGCCAATAGATTAGCTACAATAGTACAAGCTATAACACTTTATTTATTCTGCAGAATGCTTTACCATACCTGAGTAACCAGCTGTAGAAACTCTCTCTGTTTGTTTAGGATAGCAGCTGCCATATTTGCTTGGTGTGGCATCACTTCCTGTCTGAGTCTGAGGGGAGGGAGAGAGGAACAAACTGAGCATGCTCAAGCCCTAGCCCTGGAGGTTTAAGCTGAAAACAGGAAGTCTGATACAGAAGCCCATGAGTACACAATAGAAGGATAGAAATGTGCTGTTTCTTTTGACAGAGGACTCAGAGCAGCATTACTTTGAGGGGTTACTGGTGTATTTTTATAGACCTTTCTGATAAAGCTTACTTAATTTTAGCCTTTCCGTCTCCTTTAAGGGTCATATTTATCAAGGGTCGAATTGAAAATTAGAATTAGATATCACTCCAACTTGCAGTACAGCAGTAAAGAGTGATTGAAGTTTATCAGAGCACAAGTCACATGACCAGGGGCAGCTGGGAAACTGACAAAATGTCTAGCCCCATGTCAGATTTCAAAATTGAATATAAAAAAAATCTGTTTGCTCTTTTGAGAAATGGATTTCAGTGCAGAATTCTGATGGAGCAGCTCTATTAACTGATGTGTTTTATAAAAAAAACATGTTTTTACATGACAGTATCCCTTTAAGGTTACAAGAAACCAACTGAAACTTTGATCCTCCAGACTTGGCAGTTTATTAGTGTCCTGAGTATGGGGCCTCCTGATGGTCCGGCAGATCTCTTGACTGTTGAGAAAAATCCCTTCGGATATGAACCCGTAACAGACCTACTTTGACCCGTGTTATAATCAGATAATGAATTCAAAATGATCAGATTATTCAGATTTCACTGGCCCAGATCCTGAATCGGCACCTGCTCTCTCCCATCAAATCAAATAAACTACATATATGGAATCCGTTATCTGGAATTTAGTTATCCAGAAAGTTCCAAATGACGGAAAGGCCGTCTCCCATAGACTCCATTATAATAAATTAACCCAAATTTTTAGAAAATGATTTCCTTGTAACTTGTACTTGATCCCAACTAAGATATAATTAATCCTTATTGGAAGCAAAACCAGCCTATTGGGTTTATTTAATGTTTATATGATTTTCTAGTAGACTAAGGAGCAGATTTATCAAAGGTCGAAGTGAAAATTCCAATTAAAAAGATTAGAATTTCGAGCTAATTTTTGTGTACTTCGACTAGGTAATAGTCCAAATTAGAAAATTTGAATTTGAAAAAAATTTGAAAATTTAAATTTGAAAAAAATGTGAAAATTTAAATTTGAAAAAAAATCGAAAATTTAAATTTTGAAATTTATCATGGATTGTCTCTTTAAAACTTCGACCATTCGCCATCTACAACCTGCCGAATTGCTTTTTTAGCCTATGGGGAACCTCCTATGACCTATTTGGAGTCAATTGGTGGACTATGAAAAATCGAAGGGTGTTTTTTGGGAAAAACTTTGAATCTTACTTTTCGAATTCTATCGAAAACTGACCTGTTCAGCCAAAAAAACTTCGATTCAATTTCGGTTGGTCTTTTTGAATTCGAATTTTGAAGTTTTGTCAAATTCGAAATTCGGCCCTTGATAAATCTGCCCCTTAAGGTATGAAGATCCAAATTACGGAATGATTCATTATCCCAGGTCCTGAGCATTCTGGATAACTGGTCCCATACCGTTACCACTTAAAAACCATCTAGGGGCAATTTTATAATAGTTTTTTTAATCTATAACATACTAAAGTTAATATAGAGGCTAACTTAAGTTCCACATGTCCCAGCATGCATTCATCCTTCTGCGGCTTGTAAGCGGTGCAATGTACAGACTACCCCTGAACTTATAAAGGGCCACACACCTTCCCTAACACCTGCACTAATGCATGACATTATCCATTGACTGAACCTGACAAACAAGTTGTGCTTGGAGAACACAAAAATAGCACTCGGCCCATTTAAAGGCGGCGTTTAGGAGAGTCATTAAGGAGGAGGCTACGCACTTAGTTACACTTGTTTGGGCCTCCTCCCCGTTGGGCAATGTAAGGCAATTAGTTGGATAAAAAAACAATAAAAAATTTCATCCCCTGCCATTTTTAGTAGTGGCTGTGCTTGGGGCAAACCAACATTGCTGACTCTTGTAGGTTGGTCTTTGTCTTTCTTGTGGATTGCCCACCTTGTTTTGTGCCACCTAAAAAAACAGTATGTGTCAGTATCACTGATCTCCTGGGTGGCAGGGTTTCCCTATTACAGATATGGGACCTGTTATCCAGAATGATCAGGACCTGGGGCTTTCCGGATAACGGATCTTTCCGTAATTTGGATCTTCATACCTTAAGTCTACTAGAAAATCATATAAACATTAAATAAACCCAATAGGCTGGTTTTGCCTCCAATAAGGATTAATTATATCTTAGTTGGGATCAAATACAAGTTACTGTTTTATTATTACAGAGAAAAAGGAAATAATTTTACAAAATGTTGATTATTTGAATAAAATGGAGTCTGTGAGACAATGCCTTTCTGTAATTTGGAACTTTCTGGATAACGGGTTTCCGGATAACAGATCTCATACCTGTACTCATTCATACAGGGTAAATCACATGCATGGCTGGAGGAGAGGGTACATGTATCCAAAAAAAGCAAACTTGACATGGTCCAATGGTCAGTTTTTTTGGGGCAATCAAAAAACCAGCACACATTGCATATTTCTTCCTTCCAGTCATTCTGTTTGAACTACATCAGTGATCTGCTGCACATTTTCTGCTTCCTGTGAGGCATATATACAGTATGCACCCCCTCCCAACTGCCACCTGACCTACCCTCTGATCCCAGCTGTCACTTGACCTACCCCCTGATCCCAACTGCCACCTGACCTACGCCCTGATCCCAACTGCCACCTGACCTATCCTCTGATCCCAACTGCCACCTGACCTACCCCCTGATCCCATCTGCCACTTGACCTACCCCCTGATCCCAACTGCCACCTGACCTACCCCCTGATCCCAACTGCCACCAGACCTACCCTCTGATCCCAACTGCCACCTGACCTACCCCCTGATCCCAACTGCCACCAGACCTACCCTCTGATCCCAACTGCCACCTGACCTACCCCCTGATCCCAACTGCCACCTGACCTACCCCCTGATCCCAACTGCCACCTGACCTACCCTCTGATCCCAGCTGCCACCTGACCTACCCTCTGATCCCAGCTGCAGGACAAGGTACGGGGGAGAAGAGTTGCGGTGGTGTAGGGGGTTGTGGCTGGGCTCATGAGGCGGCATGGGGGCAGGGGTGCTTTGCCAATGAGGCGAGTTGAGGCTGTTGCCTCAGGTGGCAGCACCCCACTAGGTACCAGGGGCAGCAAAAATGCTGCTCCTGGTACCTTAAGAGCAAATTTCCGGGGGAGGGGAGCAGCAACTGCTGCTGCCTCAGGCGGCGGAGGGGCCAGGATCGCCCCTGCATGGGGGGGTACCTGAGGTGGAAATCACAGTGGGCCCTGGACCCTCCAGTCTGATGCTGAGCCCATTAATTCCATTCAGGATGTGGCTTCTTTGCATCAAGATGAAGACAAACTGGCACTTTGAGCAGCTAAATGACAGATTGGACAGGACCTTTGGGCAAGTGCCATTTCAGTGAATTAATGTCCTCACAGACCTCCCAATAGATATCTGGTAGTAGATTTGAGGCCAATCTATTGAACTGGCGGCCAATAACCCCCCACACAGGTCCTTTATCTGAAGAACAGCTGGGGGGCTCCAGGTTGCACATTTCTGAAATAAAACTGATAATATCTCTGATCGTTGGGCAGAAGTCAGTAAGAGATTCCCGAGTACATTACTGAGCCTCCCAGTGAAGGAGGAAAGTCTGGGTCGGTGAGTGAGTGAATTTCCCGTAGACTTCTCCTCCCATTACCTGAGCGGGGAGGGAGGGAGCGGCGCGAGGTGGAGCGAGTTGGGAGGAAGCGCCGGGGACACAAACTCCGAGTAAAGGTCGCCTGGCAGCGGAAGGGAAACTGTCAGTCACCCGGGATTCACCGCCGTATCTATCCGCATAAGATCCACTGAGACACGGGACTCTTCCCCCACTGTCCGGATCCCTCCGCTGCACCTCCTGCCGCCGGGTCCCTTTAAACTCGTTCTACAAACCCGCTGTCCCTCCGCTTCTGGATTTCTGCCCCCGACCCTCTCCTGCTGGGCCCCCTCATTCCCCGGATCCCGTATTTGTTTCCTCTAGTGCCCGGGTCCACTCACTCCCCCCAATTCCCTGGATGTTGTGACTCGCTGCTCCCCCTTCTGCTCGGACCCCCCAGATCCCAGGAGCCCAGAGATGTCGGTGTATGAACTTTACTCCCAGGTGAGTCTCCCTCTCATTACTGGGGTGGCAATTGCTTTGTCTCAGACCCCCACACTGGCTATTGTTGTGGGATGGGCAAAACTGCTGCTTTTTTATTATTCTTATTATTATTGTGTATTATTTGCTTAGATTGCCAGCTCTTCTGTGTAGGATTAGGCAAAACCGTTGGCAGTGAAAGGGTTAAGTTTGTATATGTGCAGCATTAACCTTTTTATTGTTCACTTCCCTTCATTTGCTACTGTCACTTGTCTGATCCTCACCTGTCCCCCTGCCCAGTCTTATCCTCACCTGTCCCTCTGCCCAATCAGATCCTCACCTGTCCCTCTGCCCAGTCTTATCCTCACCTGTCCCTCTTCTCAGTCAGATCCTCACCTGTCCCCCTGCCCAGTCTTATCCTCACCTGTTCCTCTGCCCAATCAGATCCTCACCTGTCCCTCTGCCGAGTCAGATCCTCACCTGTCCCCCTGCCCAGTCAGATCCTCACCTGTCCCTCTGCCCAGTCAGATCCTCACCTGTCCCCCTGCCCAGTCAGATCCTCACCTGTCCCTCTGCCCAGTCAGATCCTCACCTGTCCCTCTGCCCAGTCAGATCCTCACCTGTCCCCCTGCCCAGTCAGATCCTCACCTGTCCCCCTGCCCAGTCAGATCCTCACCTGTCCCTCTTCTCAGTCAGATCCTCACCTGTCCCCCTGCCCAGACCTCTTTGAAAAGTTGTTGTATTTAAATAAAAGCCATTAGCGGAAACAAACTGAATTAAAGACAATTTAGCTTTGGGACAGTGCTGTGATCTAGATTAATACTAATAGATCATAGACTACCTGAAATCCTCAGTAATATAAGATCATAGTTTAATATCTGTACAGAATATTCCTTCTTTACATACACTCAATTGTAATGTACATATAGGAAATATTAGATAGCAATCAATTTTAGATGTGTGCAGTTTGTCTGTGCAGAAATCAGTATAGCCTGCAGCATCTACTTAATAGAGCAGAAGGTGGATATGATACCCCAACCCCCAGCTAAAGACGTAGGACATTATACTAAGGGATTAAAGGGAATGGCAACCCAAAAAATATTTTTTTTTGTCTAATGAAAGAAAACAAAATTCTAAGCAACATTGCAATATACATTCTTTTCTTTGGTTTTCAGGTTATTTGTATACAGTATGTATTGCTATTGAAAGCAGTGCTTGCCCGTCCCTTTCTATTCTCTGCACTGGAGGTTCAGACTGTTGAAACAATGTAAGACAAGGCAGCTGACTTGCCCTTTAAAGGTTACAGTCACTATTTAGAACAATTTAAATTGCACCCGTGTCTAATTCTATGTTGATTTGAGATGTGTCTGTGCCCCTGTGCCAGTGCTGGGAATGTGATATTTAATTGGCTTTTTAACTCATTTTGAGTCATGGGACTGCTGGGAAGCTACCATGGAATGAAACAGCGGGGGTGGCTGAATGCCAGGCAGGTGTAGGCCCAGAAATTGCAAGTATTGAGCCAAACCCTTATGTACTTGGTTAGGGTTCATTGGGAATTTCATCAGTATCTTACAGGAATCTTAATGAATAAGAGTCAGAATAAAAAAAAAACCTGCGACTCCCCTGTTTTCCAGCCCCAAACGTGATTCCTGCAGAGTGAGCTTTGCCTTTATCTGCCGGGTAATACTGGATTATCCACTTGTACTTAGGGCAGAGCTTGTACCACGCTCCCTTAATCATATATTTGCTTGGAGCTTTGCTACCGCCCCTGGGGAATTCATCACCTGGAAACCAAAATCAACACTTTCCTGACTTTTTCCTCTTGTGTGTTGTATGTTTATTTACATCTGTAGCCTTTCTGCGCTTGTCATTCTTTCCATTGCCAACATAAGCTTCTCCTTGATGTGCAATAGCCCTGCCACCGCTCTCTTACAGAAAAATAAATTGTCTGAGTTTGTGCTTTACATGACAATAATTTAGTGAAAAATTGTTTAGTTGCCCTTTAAATATTCAGCTCAGCAGCAGCAGGTTCACATAAACTGGTGTTGTAACAAGTAGCAATCAGGCAAGAACTGTGATTGGTTTGCTGAAATGATAGCACGGTTTGATTGGTTGCTTTGTGTAAGAGGGGGTGGGGTCAGTGGAATGTGGGCGTGTACATGTATGATCACTCAAACAATACCAGGGCCAATTATCCACATACTGCCAGAAAAAGATACAACGTTTCTAATTGGCTTTTGGCAGAGAGCCCAGAATACGTGGCAGGTTCACTTTATTTAAGATAAGCAAAGAAACAATTGTAACAATTTAAGATAAGCAGGTCTCTTGGGGAAACTGTGATTAAAGGGCAATTACACCTTCATTAGCAAAACTGTAATAACACATAAAAACCACAGAAATGTGTTCAAACTTTTTTAACCTGCTGCTCTGCCTATCTTTTTGTCCCTCTTTCTATTTCAGAAATGTTGGGAGGTGTGTAAGTGTAATATAATTGTTTGGGCCCTGAAAGTCATTCTTATTGGGGTCCCTATATAGAAAAGACAATCCCCCCAAAAATGGGTGGAGCTTATCAGAAAGCAGGTGATTGTCCAGAGCTTTAGGGCAATGTCATAGCAGGAAATTAAGGGTAAATCCACACAGGAAGGAAACTTCGGGCGACTTCGGAAAACGAAGTGAGTGTGATTAGCGCTGGCGTTTTTAAATTTTAGCCGGCGCAGAGTGAGGGAAGGTGTTTGGGGAGATTGTTCACCGCAAAAACAAAGCGATTAGTCGCCAGGCGACCAAATCTCCCCAAAACGTCCTGTGTGGCCTGACCCTAATTGCCAGTGATAAATCTCTACTTCTGCGGGCGAATGTGAATGTGGGAGACTTAAGTGACACATGGGTTTTACCACCAGTGATTTAAATTATTACCGATGGGAAAGCTTTTACTGGAGATTAGTCGCCCTAGGGGCAACGTAGAGGTAGTGTAAATCCGGCCCTGGCCATGATTGTTAGTCACCTGACCCACGAGTGCACCGCAGGGTCCGGGGCCTTACCATTATAATCAATGCTTGAATTGGAGTGAAAAAAGTAGAGGGATGCTCGTGTGGTGAATGTAACGCGGCTTGGTAAAACAAGCCCCTCCCACAACCATAAGCCACACCCGTTGTTATAATAAACCTCACACACAAATACTTTCTGCTTTCACCCACTTTAAAGCAAAAGCAATTTGCTATTTCTGTTTTGGTATTTCCTTCTAATGTAGAATTTCATGGCCAGTACAGTATTTATAGATTTATGTATGTGACCTGTAGGGACCCCAAAATGAAAACTCCGAATTTGGCTTTTCTTGGCTGTCAATTCAGCTTCTGCAGCACAGTACCTTGCCTGTTGTTGTGTGTCATAACACTTATATTTGACCTCTGCATTTTATTTGCATGCAAAAGTGGAGAGGAGCAAAAGAAAGTTCCGGGATTCAAAACTTTGTGGTTCACCTTTAAGTTATCTTTTTGTATGTTATAGAATGGCCAATTCTAAGCAACTTTTCAATTGGTCTTCATTATTTATTTGTTATAGTTTTTTAATTATTTGCCTTTTTCTTCTGACTTAAATGGGGGTCACTGACCCCATCTAAAAAAATAATGGCTCTGTAAAGCTGCAAATTTATTGTTTTAGTGCTACTTTTTATTACTCAGTCCTCTCCTATTCATATTCCAGTCTCTTGTTCAAATCAGTGCATGGTTGCTAGGGGAATTTGGATCCTAGCAACCAGATGGCTGAAATTGCAAACTGGAGAGCTGCTGAATAAAAAGCTAAATAACTCAAAAACCACAAAAAAAATTGCCTCAGAATATCCCTCTCTTCATCATATAAAACATTAAGATACATTTTTTCTTTATTGTCAGCTAAATTTTAGTCACTCTCTGTATATCCAGTGCCCGGGGGAAGTCAATTGTGGTCTCTGATTTGCTGACATTTCCCAAAAATGCAATTTGTTGTATGCGTCGCTGCCTGTCCTGGGATGAGCAAGCGAATGGGAAAAAAAACCGCAGCCAGGGCAGCTCAATGTAGATGGAGTTGAATTTATTTCCCTGCCTATAAGTGGAGTGCGCAGCATTAACAGAAAGTGCTGAGCCCATCACAGTGCAGAGCAGTCGCCTCTTTTTGTCTGATTACAAACACCGGCATTATGGCAACACCATGAGAACAATTCACAATATCATTAATGGGGACATATTTACAGCAGGGCTCCCTTAGCACTACATCCACAACTGCCGACTGATACATTAGCTGAGATACTTTTATTTAATAGAAACCATAATTAAGGGGGACGTTAATCTTTGTATTATTTTAATACTATCACTGGAATCTATCTTTTGTAATATAATGTTTTGTGTTATTTATTTTTGCTGTTTCCCCATCTGTAAATGATAAGGATATTAGAAGTCACTCAGGGGGTTTTGTGACCATATAACGGCACAAGGCTGCAGGCTGAGTTATACAGGGAACTCTGAGTATCACTCATGTATTATAAGGAATAATGTACCCCCTACTGTAAATGATAAGGATATTAGAAGTCACTGAGGGGTTGTTCTGTGACCATATAAAGGCACAAGGCTGCAGGCTGAGTTATACAGGGAACTCTGAGTATCACTCATGTATTATAAGGGATAATGTACCCCCTATTGTAAATGATAAGGATATTAGAAGTCACTGAGGGGTTGTTCTGTGACCATATAAAGGCACAAGGCTGCAGGCTGAGTTATACAGGGAACTCTGAGTATCACTCGTATTATAAGGGATAATGTACCCCCTACTGTAAATGATAAGGATATTAGAAGTCACTGCGGGGTTGTTCTGTGACCATATAAAGGCACAAGGCTGCAGGCTGAGTTATACAGGGAACTCTGAGTATCACTCGTATTATAAGGGATAATGTACCCCCTACTGTAAATGGTAAGGATATTAGAAGTCACTGAGGGGTTGTTCTGTGACCATATAAAGGCACAAGGCTGCAGGCTGAGTTATACAGGGAACTCTGAGTATCACTCATGTATTATAAGGGATAATATACCCCCTACTGTAAATGATAAGGATATTAGAAGTCACTGAGGGGTTGTTCTGTGACCATATAAAGGCACAAGGCTGCAGGCTGAGTTATACAGGGAACTCTGAGTATCACTCATGTATTATAAGGAATAATGTACCCCCTACTGTAAATGATAAGGATATTAGAAGTCACTGAGGGGTTGTTCTGTGACCATATAAAGGCACAAGGCTGCAGGCTGAGTTATACAGGGAACTCTGAGTATCACTCATGTATTATAAGGGATAATGTACCCCCTACTGTAAATGATAAGGATATTAGAAGTCACTGAGGGGTTGTTCTGTGACCATATAAAGGCACAAGGCTGCAGGCTGAGTTATACAGGGAGCTCTGAGTATCACTCATGTATTATAAGGAATAATGTACCCCCTACTGTAAATGATAAGGATATTAGAAGTCACTGAGGGGTTGTTCTGTGACCATATAAAGGCACAAGGCTGCGGGCTGAGTTATACAGGGAACTCTGAGTATCACTCATGTATTATAAGGGATAATGTACCCCCTACTGTAAATGATAAGGATATTAGAAGTCACTGAGGGGATGTTCTATGACCATATAAAGGCACAAGGCTGCAGGCTGAGTTATACAGGGAATTCTGAGTATCACTCATGTATTATAAGGGATAATGTACCCCCTACTATAAATGATAAGGATATTAGAAGTCACTGAGGGGTTGTTCTGTGACCATATAAAGGCACAAGGCTGCAGGCTGAGTTATACAGGGAACTCTGAGTATCACTCATGTATTATAAGGCATAATGTACCCCCTACTGTAAATGATAAGGACATTAGAAGTCACTGAGGGGTTGTTCTGTGACCATATAAAGGCACAAGGCTGCAGGCTGAGTTATACAGGGAACTCTGAGTATCACTCATGTATTATAAGGCATAATGTACCCCCTACTGTAAATGATAAGGACATTAGAAGTCACTGAGGGGTTGTTCTGTGACCATATAAAGGCACAAGGCTGCAGGCTGAGTTATACAGGGAACTCTGAGTATCACTCATGTATTATAAATGTTACAGGGCAACCTTTTTGAAATAAAAAAATAACAAAAGTGGTATAAAGGTGATCCCTTTATTGGCTAACTAATATAATCATCACAAGCTTTCAGAACATTTTAGTTCCTTTTTCAAGCTGATTACACTGAAGCTGGGGTGTTCTCTGGTATATAAACAACATTCAGCTCATAGGTCAAATGACCAACAAAAGGGAATATCAATCTATGTGTGAGGTGTCAAAGTCATTTACAAGAGGATCTGCAAGAGATAAGCAGATAAGGTACAAGATAATGTGGGTCAAAGAGGCTGGATATAAATTAGGGCTGAATTATTGGAGTGTAGAATCAAAGGAATTCCATATAATCTCTTAGTCCATATCCAGACACGTTGGTATTTCTGATCTGGTGCAGTCCTTTCTTAGTCCACATAATTAGCCATAAATCCAAGGCCCAGGTTTAGTCCATTCTTCAGAGAATTGAAAGTTTCCATTAATTTGTATTCCCACACTTTTCTTTCATTATCTGTTTTAAAATTGCCCAAAATTCTTAAATCCTTTACGGAGTGATGAGGGCCATTGAAATGGTTTCCTATTGGTGTGTCCAGTTTTTTATTGGTAATAGTGAATGGGTGGTGTGTATTTCTCTTTCTCAGGCTTTGCCCAGTCTCTCCTATATATATAGTCCCCCTGTTATGCATTTAGTGCATTGTATGAAATACACCACATTGGAAGTAGAACAGTTGTAGTGACCAGGGATCTTGTATTCCACTAATGTGTCTGGAATTGGTATTTTGTCTGAAGTCAAGATGTGTGGGCAGGTTTTGCATTGTTTTTTGCCACAGGGGTATGTTCCATTTTTGGTGGGCTGCAATAAGGCACTTCTTGTTATTAGTGACTTTTAAGTTGGGAGGCTGTCTGAATGCTAGGAGTGGTGGCTCTGGGAATATGATTTTGAGCCTCTCGTCCTTATGAAGTGCACCTTGTAGATCTCTGGCTATTTTTCTGAGGGTCCTTATTTGTGGATTGTATGTGACCACTAGGTAGGGTTGCCACCTGTCTGGTATATTACTGGTCTGGCCGGTAAAAATGATGGTTGATCCCAATGTTATTAATAGGGAAAAAAGATAAATATGTAGGAAGGCCGGTATTTTTTTCCAGAAAAGGTGGCAACCCTACCACTAGGGGAACCCGATTTATTTCAGGTTTTTGTTTATATTGAAGAAGGTGAGTTCTGGACATCCTGGGGGCTCCATGAATGTATTGAGTCTGCTTTGAGTGTTTTGAGGTGGTGATTCCTTTCATTGGTGTCCTAACATATCCGATTGTACCGTAAAGCTTGGCAGCAGATCATTGAGTGTTTAGTGTGGTCAGGGTGAAAGCTGTCTGTCATACATTAGATATGATGGTTTGTCCGTTGGCTTTCGATATATGGTAGTGTGAATAGTATTTCCCTGATGTGAATGATTGTGTCCAGAAAGTGGATGTGAGCGGGAGAGTACCGTATATACTCGAGTATAAGCCGTCCCGAGTATAAGCCGAGGTACCTAATTTTACCTACAAAAACTGGGAAAGCTTATTGACTCGAGTATAAGCCGAGGGTGAGAAATGCAGCAGCTTCTGGTAAGTTTCAATCAAAAAATTGAGGGTATTTGCTCCCATCGGAGGTGCCGGCGTCTCGTTTTTGGATGCCGGCGACCATTCTTGGACGCCGGCGAATATTCTTGGGGACTATTCTTGGACGCTAGTTACTATTCTTGGACGCGGCGACTATTCTTAGGCGCCGGCGACTATTCTTACATGCCGGCGACTATTCTTACATGCCGGCGACCGTTTTTGCGCTTGACCCAAATATAAGCAGAGGTAGAGTTTTTCAGCATATTTTGTGGGCTGAAAAACTCGGCTTATACTCGAGTATATACGGTAGTTCATTTTCAAATTGATAGTTGGATGAAAGTCTTGAAACTGTTTGTGAAACTGAATAAGTTCTTGTTCAGTATCTGTCCAGATTATGAATATGTCATCTATATAATGGAGGTATGTCAGAGGTTTGGTGTTGCAGGTGGAGAGGAAGTCCTCTTCTAGTTTTGCCATGAAGAGATTGGCATATACTGTATTCCTTTTTGTTGGTTATTTGACCTATAAGCTGAATGTTGTATATATACCAGAGAACACCACAGCTTCAGTGTAATCAGCTTGAAAAAGGAACTAAAATGTTCTGAAAGCTTGTTATGATTACAGTACATACCTCCCAACATTTTGGAAGTACAAAGTGGGATACAATTTTTTTCCCCGCGCAGCAAATTTTTTTGACCACACCCCTTTCTGTGGCCACACCCCCTTATTACCATGTTCTTTTACAAAATTTGGCAGGTTATGAAAGTTTGAAAATATTTCTCCTTATCTAAACTGTGTTTTTGTGTCTCAAAATTGTTACAAAGTATCTTATTTGCACCTGTTAGCTGTTCTGGGCTCTCTGCTAAAAGCCAATTAAGTGAGACACTTTGTTTCTTTTTCTGGCTGTTCAGTGCAGAGAAAAGAGGGACTTTCCAGTACAAATGAGGGACTGCGGGTTGAGCTGTCAAAAGAGGGACTGTCCCTCTAAAAAAGGGACAGTTGGGAAGTATGTGATTATATTAGTTAGCCAATAAAGGGATCACCTTTATACCACTTTTGCTATTTTTTTGTTTCAAAAGGGTTGCCCTGTAACATTTTTACTGGCTAACACGGTACAGCAAGTTTACCTGCAATTTCATGTATTATAAGGGATAATTTACCCCCTACTGTAAATGATAAGGATATTAGAAGGGGTTCTGTGACCATATAAAGGAGCAATGCAGACGCAGTGTCATTGTTTTGTAATTCAGTTTTGTAAATGGACCCCATGCTCTATTGACTTGCATTTCATCAGTTGCTGGGTGGGGTTGTGACTCCGGAAAGACTCCAAACAGATTGGCGAGTAGTACAAAGGGACTCATACCTCCCTCAGGGCATAGGGAGACGAACATTAATCTTTTCTTCTTAAAGAGACAGGTGGGCAGGTGCAGTCATGGTCCTACATTGCATTGTGACTGCCCAACAGAACTTGGATAATCACTTTCTAACTCCCTGCAGCGAGCGTTACCCAAGAAATGTGCAGACTCAGCCTCCCTCCTGCCTTTAACTGAAATAGCTCAGTAAAATAATTAGCATTTATTTTGCAACTCAATCACACTTAAATACCTGTATTGGCTGAAGGAGAGATGGATATGGATGGTCATATCAGCGGATCCAGTAATTGCCAAATTTCATAAGCCTAACTGACCATTAATAACCATTGTAATTGTCTAATGAACATATATTGGGAACCTGCAATTTCTTTCATTAGGAAAAAAAAAATATTTTTGGGTGGAGTTTCTCTTTCATCCTCTTTTTTTTTTTTTTTTTAATGATTCCATTTATTTGTGCAAAGTGAAACTTTAATGCGTCCACAAACACTTCATTATAAAGGTCAGTCCACAAGGGAAACAGCTTTTTAAATGCACCAACAGTCTAGTAGCTTGGGGCATGGACTTCAATTAGAATTCTTATTCAGCAGTGAACTATGGATTAGTTGCACAGAGATCCTCCTTTCCGGCCGTGATAAACCGGTTCCATTTCACTACAACTTCAAAAGTACAAAGAGTTTTGCATAATGCAATTTATAAGCATTCTTATCATTTAACAGAACAGGTTAACACATTGGCGCAAATTCACTAAGCGCCGAAGCGCCGAACGCTAGCGTCAATTCGCTAGCGTTTGGCATTTTCGGTACTTCGCAATTTCACTAACGAACGCTGGCGTAAATTCGCTAGTGTTACTTCACACCCTTACGCCAGGCGAATTCTCGCTAGCGACGTAACTATGCAAATTCACTAACTTGCGCAGTGTACTGAACGCTACCTTTTACGCTAGACTTCCTTCGCCATCTCAGACCTGGCGAAGCGCAATAGAGTAGATAGGGATTGCATCAAAAAAAGTCACATTTTTTTCTAAGTCCCAAAAAACGCTGGCTTGTTTTCTACATGATGGGTGATAGGCTGAAAAAGATTGAAAATATTTTTGGGGCTCCCCCTCCTTCCCCCCTACATTTCCTGACTCATGGCAACTTACCTAGACAGTGGGCACATGTGTAGGGCAAAATAAAAATTTTATTTGCTGATTTGAAGGTTTTCTAGGCATTTGTAGTGCTGATACGTGTTCCTCCATTGAAATTTGAATTTGGCGCCGTATGCAAATGAACCATCGCTAGCGAAACTTCGCTTCGCTTGGTGACTTAACGCTAGCGCAACTTCGAAAACTTACGCTACCCCTGTGCGCACTTCGGATTTTAGTGAATTTGCGGAGCGCTGGAGAAAATACGCCTGGCGAAGTGCGGCAAACTTCGAATCTTAGTGAATTTGCCCCATTGTGTGTCAGGCAGGTACAGTGGTGTAAACAACACCCCCGCAGGACCAGACCATTGCCGGGGTCTGAAGGCACCTTCCAACGCCTCCCCACCTACTAGCCCAGAATAAATCAAAGATGATTGGTGCCACTGTGGAAAGCAAAACCTTCTCTGCTTTACTGTAGTTTCAGCAAGGAAGAGGCAGAGAGAGAGACAAACAGTGTTGTGATGGGGAAAGAAGAAAAATTTCTGAAATCATTATATTAGCAATTCTTGGGATACTGGAGAGCTCATTGGCAATATTTGTGGTCCTACTGGAATGCCTGGGGTTAATATAGTGTTTAGTTGGCCATTGGGGGCATGGCCCAAACATTTCCACTGCACTGAGTACTTTCTGTTTTTTTGTATTGGAAGGTATATACCTGCTGGCCAGTTTGTGCTTAATTAGTCCTCTGAGAGGAAAGGGGGGCACCATGTTTATCTGCAGGGGGCCCTAAAATCTAGTTACACCACTAGGCAGGTAAATAATGTCCGGCTTTATAGCCAAGGTTTTAACTATCTGTATAACAGAACATTCTGTCCCAGTGGCTGCACAGATCCTATCTGATCCCCATTGTAAGCAGCAGTCCTGTCCTGCTTTATGGCAGTTGAGATTCTAGCTATCTGTATAACAGAACATTCTGTCCCAGTGGCTGCACAGATCCTATCTGATCCCCATTGTAAGCAGCAGTCCTGTCCTGCTTTATGGCAGCTGAGATTCTAGCTATCTGTATAACAGAACATTCTGTCCCAGTGGCTGCACAGATCCTATCTGATCCCCATTGTAAGCAGCAGTCCTGTCCTGCTTTATGGCAGCTGAGATTCTAGCTATCTGTATAACAGAGCATTAGAGCAGAGACACACAGGCAGAGTCTACACAGTTTCTATCTGATTCCTCCATTGTAAGCAGTAATCCTACCCTTTTTTAAGGCACAGATTTCAGCCATTCAGCTGGTGGAAAAAACACATTAGCACATTAACACATACTGTATATGGAAAATCCCCATAATCCCCACTCTAACAGTAACATTTCTTCCTAAAAACAATAGTAATTATACTAGCAGAACGGTGGGAAAAGCCGACTCTAGGAATGTGGATCCCTTGAGAGACCGGGTAAGAAAGGCTGGTACATAAGGTATTAGAGGCAGGAGAGAGTTATGTTCTTGCTCTATAGAACGTATCCTGTTTTTCTGATGCTCAGGATGAAAAATCTCCTTTCTTTCTATTATTGATCAGTTTTTCGTTCAAGATGAAAGAAATCAGAGTTGCTTAGAAAGTCGCCGCAGGGACTTCGGAATCAAGGAGCGATGTACCTGGAACACGATCAAAGTGGAGCAGCGAACACATAGGCTTAAAGGGCAACACAGAATAAAATACGCAGTTCGCATTCATAAAAAGGGCATGTCGTGGCACCCTGAGATATGTATGAAAATGGATCAGAACCAGAAGAAAACTTTTTTTATAGACAGCAAAGAACTGTGCCTTGCACGGGCCTATTAAAGGAGTTGTTCACCTTTAAAGGGATCCTGTCATGGGAAAACATGTTTTTTTCAAAATGAATCAGTTAATAGTGCTGCTCCAGCAGAATTCTGCACTGAAATCCATTTCTCAAAAGAGCAAACATATTTTTTAATATTCAATTTTGAAATCTGACATGGGTTCTAGACATTTTGTCAATTTCCCAGCTGCCCCCAGTCATGTGACTTGTGACTGCACTTTAGGAGAGAAATGCTTTCTGGCAGGCTGCTGTTTTTCCTTCTCAATGTAACTGAATGTGTCTCAGCGGGACCTGGATTTTACTATTGTGTGCTGTTCTTAGATCTACCAGGCAGCTGTTATCGTGTGTTAGGGAGCTGCTATCTGGTTACCTTCCCATTGTTCTGTTGTTTGACTGCTGGGGGGGGGGAAAGGGAGGGGGGTAATATCACTCCAACTTGCAGTACAGCAGTAAAGAGTGACTGAAGTTTATCAGAGCACAAGTCACATGACTTGGGGCAGCTGGAAAATTGACAGTGGGGCAAATTCACTAAGCAGCGAAAATGCGCTATAGACGCCTTTGGTGCAATTTGCCGCACTTAGCCAGGGCACCGCTAATTCACTAAAATCCGAAGTTGCGCTCAGGGAGGCGAACGGTAGCGAATTTGTGCTAACGTTAATTCATCAAGCGAAGCGAAGTTACGCTAGTGATGCCTAATTTGCATACTGTGCCAAGTTAAAGTACAATGGACGTATATGTAGCAGCAAATACATTACACTACACAAGGCTGGGAAAGCTTCTTTAAATAAAATAGAGTTGTTATTTTGCCCTATACATGTGCCCACTGTATAGTTTAGGTGCCATATGTTAGGAAATGTAGGGGGGAAGGAGGGTGCCCCCAAAAAAATTTACGATCTTTTTCAGCCTATCACCCTTAAAAAAGGAAGACGCCAGCTTTTTTTGGGAAAAAATTTCAACTTTTTTTGAAGCAATCCCTATCTACTCTATTGCATTTCGCCTGGTTAGTGAATTAGCGTAGTTACGTTGACCCTTCGCTATAGCGCAACTTCGCCTGGCGTAAGGGTGCGAAGTAGCGCTAGAGTAGGTCCACTTCACTAGTGAATTAATGCCAGAGACCGTTAGTAAATCGGCAAAGTAACGAAATGATGTCACAATGGCGAATTTGCGCTAAAGTTAGTCACTTGGCACTTTAGTGAATTTGCCCCAATATGTCTAGCCCCATGTCAGATTTCAAAATTGAATATAAAAAAATCTGTTTGTTCTTTTGAGAAATGGATTTCAGTGCAGAATTCTGCTGGAGCAGCACTATTAACTGATGCGTTTTGGAAAACAAATGTTTTTCCCATGACAGTATCCCTTTAAATTAACTTATAGTATAATGTAGATTGTAGAGAGTGATATTCTGAGACAATTTGCAATTGTTTTTTTTTTTTTTTTATTTGATGATTTTAGGTTATTTAGCTTTTTATTCAGCAGCTCTCCATGTGATACCTTTATTGGCTAAAATAAACATCTTCCAGAACATTTTAGTTCCCTTTTCAAACTGATTACCAATGAAATCAATAAAAAAGTGTAGTGCAATTAATGTCTGATTATTACAGAAATAAAAAACAAAATAAGCAAATCAATCAAAAAATAAGAAATGGTTTTTTTCTAAATTAGCATTGTTGTATTTTCAGAGCAATAACTGATTTCTGTATAATAAATCCCATACTAGATATAAAAGGAATAGCTCAGAATAGGCAACTTCATTGCAGAAGTTCATTAAGTGCCTTACACCAGATCCCATACCTGTAATTAAAGCATCGGGCTTACTCTTCAGTCAGTATATATATATACTCTATTACTCTTCAGTCAGTATATATATATACTCTATTACTCTTCAGTCAGTATATATATATACTCTATTACTCTTCAGTCAGTATATAGATATACTCTATTACTCTTCAGTCAGTATATAGATATACTCTATTACTCTTCAGTCAGTATATATATATACTCTATTACTCTTCAGTCAGTATATAGATATACTCTATTACTCTTCAGTCAATATATAGATAGAGATAGGTTTACCCCCCATGTGGTTTTTGAACAGGACATCTCAGTTTTTCAAAGGGCCGTCGGTTCAAAACCTTCTGTCTGTTTTAAAACATTGGGAAAACTGGACAGAAATCCAGCCAGGTCTGACATCATTGTGCTTGCCTCTGATGTCATCATGCCCATCCAAACATCACTGCCCCACCTAGGGTTGCCACCTTTTTCCTTGGGGAAACTGGGCAGGGGGTGGGCTGGTGACGTGGGGGGCGATTGGCTGATCTCCATGTCATTCACTTCAATGTCCCCCTGCAGCCCTTCCAAAAACCTGACTGTCCGGGTGAAATCCAGACAGGTGGCAACCCTAGCCC
Organism: Xenopus petersii; assembly: GCA_038501925.1. Taxonomy (NCBI): domain Eukaryota; kingdom Metazoa; phylum Chordata; class Amphibia; order Anura; family Pipidae; genus Xenopus; species Xenopus petersii. The sequence goes on along the minus strand of CM076673.1, from coordinate 199,554,457 downwards.
CACCTCCATTGTTATCTGTCCCGCCCACTTTATTTGGGTTTAGCCACCGAAGCTTCTTTATTATAAAAAAAAGGTTTTCCATATTTAACGGGGTTATAAACCCATTTTTTTGCAAATGAAAGGAAAATTACATTTACATATATATATGGCAATCATGGTTTGTAAGTGACTGGCAAACTCTGCCTAAAATTTCAGGCCATTTCAGGTGCATTTTAAGCCTTTTTTTTATTGGGGGTGGGTTACCTTTAATCTAGGTGCAAGTTACAAGGAGCAAGTGAGTGGGTTGTTCTTCAGGGTATATAGGCAGGGTATATTTTCCATTCTAGTAGTGTATGTGAGATAATAATGATAGTAGTGTATCTGAGATAATACTGATAGTAGTGTATCTGAGATAATAATGATAGTAGCGTATCTGAGATAATAATGATAGTAGTGTATCTGAGATAATAATGATAGTAGTGTATCTGAGATAATAATGATAGTAGTGTATCTGAGATAATAATGATAGTAGTGTATCTGAGATAGTAATGAAAGTAGTGTATCTGAGATAATAATGATAGTAGTGTATCTGAGATAATAATGATAGTAGTGTATCTGAGATAATAATGATAGTAGTGTATCTGAGATAGTAATGAAAGTAGTGTATCTGAGATAATAATGATAGTAGTGTATCTGAGATAATAACAGTGCATCTGAGATAATAATGATAGTAGCGTATCTGAGATAATACTGATAGTAGTGTATCTGAGATAATAATGATAGTAGTGTATCTGAGATAATACTGATAGTAGTGTAGGTGAGATAATAATGATAGTAGCGTATCTGAGATAATAATGATAGTAGTGTATCTGAGATAATAATGATAGTAGTGTATCTGAGATAATAATGATAGTAGTGTATCTGAGATAATAATAACAGTGTATCTGAGATAATAATGATAGTAGCGTATCTGAGATAATACTGATAGTAGCGTATCTGAGATAATAATGATAGTAGTGTATCTGAGATAATAATGATAGTAGTGTATCTGAGATAATAATGATAGTAGTGTATCTGAGATAGAAATGAAAGTAGTGTATCTGAGATAATAATGATAGTAGTGTATCTGAGATAATAACAGTGTATCTGAGATAATAATGATAGTAGCGTATCTGAGATAATACTGATAGTAGTGTATCTAAGATAATAATGATAGTAGTGTATCTGAGATAATACTGATAGTAGTGTAGGTGAGATAATAATGATAGTAGCGTATCTGAGATAATAATGATGGTAGCGTATCTGAGATAATAATGATAGTAGTGTATCTGAGATAATAATGATAGTAGTGTATCTGAGATAATAATGATAGTAGTGTATCTGAGATAATAATGATAGTAGTGTATGTAAGATAATAATGATAGTAGTGTATCTGAGATAATAATGATAGTATTGTATCTGAGATAATAATGATAGTAGTGTATCTGAGATAATAATGATAGTAGTGTATCTAAGATAATAATGATAGTAGTGTATCTGAGATAATAATGATAGTAGTGTATCTGAGATAATAATGATAGTAGTGTATCTGAGATAATAATTATAGTAGTGTATCTGAGATAATAATGATAGTAGTGTATCTGAGATAATAATGATAGTAGTGTATCTGAGATAATAATGATAGTAGTGTATCTAAGATAATAATGATAGTAGTGTATCTGAGATAATAATGATAGTAGTGTATCTGAGATAATAATGATAGTAGTGTATCTGAGATAATAATGATAGTAGTGTATCTGAGATAATAATTATAGTAGTGTATCTGAGATAATAATGTAGTAGTGTATCTGAGATAATAGTGTATCTGAGATAATAATGATAGTAGTGTATCTGAAATAATAATGATAGTAGTGTATCTGAGATAATAATGATAGTAGTGTATCTGAGATAATAATGATAGTAGAGTATCTGAGATAATAATGATAGTAGAGTATCTGAGATAATAATTATAGTAGTGTATCTGAGATAATAATGATAGTAGAGTATCTGATATAATAACAGGGAGGCCCATCACACACTAAATACCCAGTTCCAGCAGGTCAGAGGAAACCCCCAGCCGAGAACATGAAAGGATAAAATGATTCAGTTCTTGGCTCCTTCCACCTTCACACTGGGGAAAGAAAGGTGGTGCCAGACGGAGCATTATGCTTTGCTGAGCCAATGCCTTTCTTACAGGCCCCTAAAAGCAGAACTGCTGAATGTAAAATCTTATAACTGCAGTGATCTCCCCGTCTCTACATGGAGCAGATGAGTGTCCTGAGGGACTGATGCTTCAACTTATTCAGCAAGAACTGTGTGCACCCTTCATGCATATCCTTGTACTTGAATTTATACACCTGCATTAATGACACTGCCAAATTAACATTCAAACTTGTTTTATATATAACTGAGCAAGTAAAAACTTTAAAGGATAAAATATAGTTTATTGCTCCTATGCATGAAGTAAAATACAGGTATGGGACCTGTTATCCAGAATGCTGGGGACCTGGGGTTTTCTGGATAACGGATCTTTCCATAATTTGGATCTTCATACCCTAAGTCTACTAGAAAATCATGTAAACATTAAATTAACCCAATAGGCTGGGTTTGCTTCCAATAAGGATTAATTATATCTTAAAGAGAAAAAGGCAATTATTTCTAAAACTTTGGATTATTTGGATGAAATGGAGTCTATGGGGCAAATTCACTAAGTTTCGTAGTTGCGACAGGCTTAGTAACTTCGCCGCACTTCGCCAGGCGTAGTTTCGCCAGCGCTCCGCAAATTTACTAAAATCCGAAGTTGCGCTCATTGGTAGCATAAGGTTGCGAAGTTGCGCTAGCGTTGATTCGCGAAGCGAAGTTACGCTAGCGATGGTTAATTTGCATACGGCGCCAAATTCAAATTTCAATGGAGGAATATGTAGCAGCACTACACAAGCCTGGGAAACCTTCAAAACATCAAATAAAATGTTTATTTTGCCCTACACATGTGCCCACTGTATAGTTAAGTTGCCATGAGTCAGGAAATGTAGGGGGGAAGGAGGGGAGCCCCAAAAAAAATTTCGATCTTTTTCAGCCTATCACCCATAATATAGAAAATACGCCAGCGTTTTTTGGGACTTAGAAAAAATGGGAACTTTTTTTGAAGCAATCCTTATCTACTTTATTGCGCTTCGCCTGGTCTGAGGTGGTGAAGGAAGTCTAGCGTAAAACGTAGCGTTCAGTACACTGCGCAAGTTAGTGAATTTGCGTAGTTACGTCCGTTGCACAAATTCGCCAGGTGTAAGGGTGCGAAGTATCACTAGCGAATTAACGCCAGCGTTCGTTAGTGAATTTGCGAAGTAACGAAAATGCCCAACGCTAGCGAATTGACGCTAGCGTTAGGCGCTTCGGCGCTTAGTGAATTTGCCCCTATGGGTGATGGCCTTTCTGTAATTCTGGATAATGGGTTTTCGGATAACGGATCCCATACCTTTACAGTACAATGTAAAGAATGAACAATGTAGAGCTGGAATTGAACTCAGGACCCCAGCACTGCCCATGTGGATGGGAGATGCCATATTGTGCCTGGAGAGGGGGATTACCCTGCAAACCAACCTGCTGCATTTAAACAAAAATCAGGGTGAAACAGTTTTGACACCACAGTTGCACCACTAGTGAAGAAGGCTACAGCCGGCACAGGAAAGGGTGTGACCAAAACTGGGACCGATTTCATCCTTGATTACCGCACCCCAGTGCATGCCCCGAATGCTTGCCACAATGCAGATTATCTGACAGCTGAGAGTGCAGGCATTGTAACACCCATTACACAAACAGGCCATATTTTTAGATTGTCTGTGTGTAAAGTTCACACAGTCTGAGGCCAATGTCACACTGGCTAGTAACCAGCACAGATTAACGGGCGATTAAAGGCTCAACTTGCTATCACAGAAGTGACTTTTGTTTTGTGTTTGAACATCCTAACACAATTCAATGACTTCTCATTGATCTGAAGCTAACACAATTTCCATATTTGGGGCAACTAAAGGATGAAGTGGCCATCGCTAGCAAAAATTCATCAGAAATCCAGTCTGCCAATTTACTAACAGGCGTAGAGGACAATTCCCTAGTGAAAGAGAACATCGCTAACAACGTTTCACGCCCTTTCGCCAGGCTCATTTTCACTCGAACGATTGTTATTCCACAAATTCACTAAAGTGTGAATTCTCCATTACGTTACCCCTTTCGGCAGAGTTTCCTTCGCCAGGTTATACCAGGTGAACTGATAAGATGAAGCTTCATCCTCCTCAATCTTATGTCAGTGACATCATATCCTGTATGCCCGGAAACTCATAAAAGTTCTAAAAACACTGGTGTTTTTTCACATTTTAAAGCGGGATTGCCTTCAAAAGTCTTAACTATAAAAGATTTTTTTGTTAACATTGTTTTTTTCCAACCATTTGAGGGGCATGGCACATTTGTTTTAGGGTGGGCTCATGTCTAGGACATTAGAGGATCTCTTTTGTCTTTATTTTGCTTCCTTGGACATTTGTAATAATAAGTGGCCACTTCAAGCATTTGCACCAACATCTCTAATAAAGACATATATATGACCTATATGTACCTGCCCTATTCAAAATAACTTAAAGGAGAACCAAACCCCCCCCCCACTTTAGGTGGTACCTTTGGTAAATGCCCCTAACTCTTTACTTACCTCTTACTTCAGGGCACCAGAGATCCCGGAGGTCATATTCTTCTCTTCGGTAATCTTCAGGTCTTCTTCCAGTGCTTTAGGCAATTTCCATGACTTTCGGCGCATGCGCAGTTGCCGCGAAACAGAAGATTGCTCCAACTGCGCATGTGCCGACACGTCGGTCTCTTCCCGAAGATTACCGAAGAGAAGAAGATGGCACGCATAAACTCCGATTCCCTGAGTTAGGAGCATTTACCAAAGGTACCACTTAGGCTGGTGGGGGAGCAGGGAGGGGGTCTATGTAGGGTGGGGAGGGGTAGGGGTTTTTATTAACAAGGGTTTGGTTCTCCTTTAAGCATAAGTGTATTAACAAAGTTTGGCTAGGCAGAAATGAACTCTAGTGAAAGTTTGCTACAAAATGCTCAAGGTAACAAATTTACGCTAGCGAAACTTCAACACCATTAGGCTGCCGAGACGTAACTTTGCATCTTGATGAATTAACATATGCGTTGCGAATGAACGTCTCACGAAGTGGCGAAGTCTTCCCAGGCGAAAATTTGCCCTTTAGTGAATTTGCCCTATTGTATAGTCTTCAATTCAATTCATGGGTTTGGCATCTGCTCAGTCCGCTATGCATGCTAATTATTATGCTCAGTCCAAGAAAGCTAATTATTATGCTCAGTCCAAGAAAGCTAATTATTATGCTCAGTCCAAGAAAGCTAATTATTATGCTCAGTCCAAGCAAGCTAATTATTATGATCAGTCCAAGCAAGCTAATTATTATGCAGGGCCATTGTCAGGAATCATCAGGCAGGAGACATGTTCTTGGTCTGGGGCAAGAACCCACATATGTTTGCTGCACGTATGCCCCTGTTCCCTGAGCTATATGATTCTATGGGCATTTTCCAGGCTTGCTGAGCGAGACATCCTATGTGGAAGTTCATCTTAGGCTAATGCCACATGGGCAAGAATCAAATCGCAGGCCGAGGATCAGTCCCAACGCTGTCATTAGCTTTCTGAACCATTGCATTGGGCCTGGTGCAGGCACACTCAACAGATTTTGGCATTGAATCACTAGAGTTTGCACTTTTGTGCCGAACACTGCCGTGTGTCTGCAACCAAGACTACAGAGCACTTCTGGGTGCAGGCAAAGAAGAAAGCTAATGAAAACCAATGTCAGTGTTGGGGCTGCTTCTCAGCCTCTGCTTTTTCTGCAGGCGAAGGTCAGCCCCTGTGAGGCATTGCTCTAAGATGAAGTTGGCACTAGGGATGCACCGAATCCAGGATTCGGTTCGAGATTCGGCCAGGATTCGGCCTTTTTCAGCAGGATTCGGATTCAGCCGAATCCTTCTGCCCAGCCGAACCGAATCCGAATCCTAATTTGCATATGCAAATTAGGGGCGGGGAGGGAAATCGCGTGACTTTTTGTCACAAAACAAGGAAGTAAAAAATATTTTCCCCTTTCAACCCCTAATTTGCATATGCAAATTAGGGTTCGGATTCGGTTCGGTATTCGGCCGAATCTTTCACGAAGGATTCGGGGGTTCGGCCGAATCCAAAATAGTGGATTCGGTGCATCCCTAGTTGGCACATAAACCTGGCGTGGGTTATGAATAAAGACAGCTGCCCCATAAAGCACACATAGTGAGGCCTACAGAGAACCAGCTGCAGGTAGGACAATGGATGTAAGACGCGTATGGCAAAGCAGTGTGGGCCATAGACAGAGCGAGAAAAGATGGTGGCAACAGGTGACAACTCCCAGCACCCTCTGACAGCTGAAGTTGATCGGACTGTCATTGTAGAAGTCATTCATGGAAATACGCACAAAAGTGTCATAAACCTTATTGTAGTTATAAAGTCATAGAAATGTGATTATCTCCGTCGCTATTCAGACTTTGTACTCTCTTTGCTTCTGGATAAACCTATGCACCCAGAAGAATCCATTTGTGAGAGTCGTTCTTTGTGAATATTTGCCTGTGGTGTACTTGTAATATAATATTACAGTGAGCCCCATAAATGTCTTATTTACCCACTTGTCCATCCTGATAACTGTATCTATGTGTAGCAGTGATCAAAACTCTGGGTGATCTATACCTCCAATTTTCTGGCCATACCCCCCTAATTACCATGTTCATTTTACACAATTTGGCAGGTTATGAAAGTTTGAACACACGTCTGTGTTTTTTTTTGTGTTATGACAGTTTTGCTAAAGGTGAATTGCCCTTTAAGCTGCAAGTCACAGTTTCCCCAAGAGACCTGCTTATTTTAAATTGTTGCAATTGTTTCTTTGCTTATCTTAAATTGTAACAAATGTATCTAAGTGCACCTGCCAAGTATTCTGGGCTCTCTGCCAAAAGCCAATTATGTTTTAGAAACTTTGTATCCTTTTCTGGCTGTTCAGTGCAGGAGATCAAAGAGAAGCTCGGGACATTTCAGTAACAATCCGTGACTGCGGGTTGAGCTGTCAAAATCGGGACTGTCCCAGAAAAAACGGGAGAGTTGGGAGGGTATAGTGATCTGACGAGTGGCTTGGTGCACCCACCCCTTGCCCTACTATCATCTTATCCTATTTTACTATTGCCCCAATGTTAATATTTCTGGCAACATGGCTGGGCATCTCCTCTATTACTGGATTCCGGCTCCATTGTTGGGCAGCTCTGCTCTTATTGAGCCAAAATCTGCTCCATGTGCTCCCATGTGATAGTAGCCTTTTGTTATTAACCCAACATAAAAGGACTGGAGTGTTTTCATAACATAACTACTCCCCAATTAAAATATGAAGGAAACGTGTCAGTTCTGCTGTTAATTTGTAATCCTCGGCCTCTGTATTGTCAGTACATTATCAGCCAAAACTACTTGACTGCTTTAGCATTTAGCGTAAAGTAAAGTAAATACCCCCGAGGCCTAGGAAAGTACTGGGAAGAATTAGTAAATTGGTGTTACCTCTAAACAGTTCTCCAACATTTTGCCCTTTTGCTTGTTTACTTTAGCTCGAATGTCTCAGCATACAGACATAATAGTATCACAATATAGAGCCATGTTCATTCACTTTAAATGGATTCTGTCATGATTTTAATGGTGTAGTTTTTATTTATCAATCACACGGTTTACTCTACAATATACAATTTCATTCCTGAACCAGCAAGTGTATTTAGTTGTAATATTGGTGTGTAGGTGCATCTCAGGTCATTTTGCCTGGTCATGTGCTTTCAGAAAGAGCCAGCACTTTAGGATGGAACTGCTTTCTGGCAGGCTGTTGTTTCTCCTACTCAATGTAACTGAATGTGTCTCAGTGGGACCTGGATTTTACTATTGAGTGTTGTTCTTAGATCTACCAGGCAGCTGTTATCTTGTGTTAGGGAGCTGCTATCTGGTTACCTTCCCATTGTTCTGTTGTTAGGCTGCTGGGGGGAAGGGAGGGGGTTGATATCACTCCAACTTGCAGTACAGCAGTAAAGAGTGACTGAAGTTTATCAGAGCACAAATGTAAGATGCTCCAGGAGATTCTTCTTGCCTCTTACCTCCCGGCGCGTCTCTCCTCACTGTCGGGTGCGCAGGCGCGCACTTCCGGGTTCGGGGCTCACATTGTGACGTCATGATTTGGTGCAAAATTTTAATTCTTGCTGCCAAATCATCTTTAAAAGCCCAGTCCTCCAATTTGTTAGTACCCAAGCTGCCTGACTTCTTGATTTTGATTCCTGCTGCCTGCCTTGATCCCTTTGCCTGACCTACCTCGTTTTGGACTTTTTACCATTTGCACTACATCTTGTCAGTTCTGCAACGGAAAGCCCGGGGCCCCAAAAAGGGCATTTTTGAACACCGGAATTCACAGGGGTGTCCTGTGCATCTGTGTGTACCCGCAATCACCAAAGGTTCCTACTAACTAGTACGTTGCAACAAGTCACAAGACTGGAGGCAGCTGGGAAACTGACAATATGTCTAGCCCCATGTTAGATTTCCGAATTAAATATAAAAAAATCAGTTTGCTCTTTTGAAAAACAAAAAGAGCAGCACTATTAACTGATGCATTTTGAAAAAAAACATGTTTTCGCATGACAGTATCCCTTTAAGGCAATGCAAACATGAGACTTTCTGCTGTGTAGAATTCCATTCTGTCAATGAAAACATGCCTGGAATATCCCTAATTCAGAGTGTTTCACCTATACAATACTATTTCTTTGGTACTGATGGAAAAATACCCAAATACAATCACTGTCACATATGCTTGGCATGGCATGAATGATGCGGCAAAGGGAACATTCCATTTCTATTCTTTAGTCTTTTTTTTTTTAATTCCTGCAGAATACAGGCACAAAGCCATTATTAGTGATAGAATGGAAGAGGGAAAATGTGATCTAGAATTTTATGTACGGTATATAAAGAAGGGCTATCCAATCTGTGGCCCCTTCATTTGATAAAACAATGGGATGCTGCACATAATTATAATCATATATTCTGTAATTTAACAAGTTTACTATAAGTATTACAGGTATGGGACCTGTTATCCAGAATGCTTGGGACCTGGGGTTTTTCGGATAATGGATCTTTCCATAATTTGGATCTTCATACCTTAAGTCTACTAGAAAATCATATAAACATTAAATAAACCCAATAGGCTGGTTTTGCTTCCAATAAGGATTAATTAAATCTAAGTTGGGATCAAGTACAAGTTACTCTTTTATTATTACAGAGAAAAAGGCAATTATTTAAAAAAAATGTGGATTATTTGGATGAAATGGAGTCTATGGGAGACAGCCTTTCTGTAATTTGGAGCTTTCTGGATAACGGATCCCATACCTGTATTGATAATGCAATTTAGATGTTGCCACCTTACTCTGGGAGGCCTGTTAATCAAAATTCAAGCTTGTACAGTATGGGATCCATTATCCGGAAACCCATTATCCAGAAGGCTCTGAATTACAGAAGGTGTGTCTCCCGTAGACTCCAATATATCTGAATAATCCAAATTTTTAAAAACAACTTCCTGTTTCTCTCTATTAAAAAATCTGTAGCTAATTTGATGTAAACAAAGTTATTGGAAGCACAACCAGCCTATTTGGCTTATTTAATGTTTATAGGATTTTCTAGAAAATTTAAGGTATGAAAATCCAAACTATGGAAAGATCTGTTATCCGGGAAACCCCCAGGTCCCGAGCATTCTGGATAACAGGTCTCGTAAATGTATAGTATAGTATTGGTAGAGTTTTTTTTTTAACCTTGACTAAACTCACATTTTTAAACTATCCGAATATAAAAAGCAGGAACGAAGAAAAACACGGAACCAATCCAGTAAGAATTCAGAATCCTCAGAATCCTAATTTTCGTGCGATTACAAGCAAGAAACCCCCCGAAAATCTCTAAAGGCAGAGACACATGTTCAGATTCGGGTAAATTAGTCGTCCGGTGGCAAATCTCCAATTCTTCCGGGCGACTAATCTCCCCAAACTGCCTTCCCGCCGGCTAGAATGCAAATCGCCGGCGGGGTGGCATTCGGAACCTTTCTTTTTCCGAAGTCGTCCGAAGTTTCCTCATGAGGCAACTTCGGGCGACTTCGGAAATCGAAGTGCTCCGAGTGCCATCCTGCCAGCGATTTGCATTCTAGCCGGCGGGAAGGCAGTTTGGGGAGATTAGTCGCCCGGAAGAATTGGAGATTTGTCACCGGGCGACTAATCTCCCTGAGTGTCTCTGCCCTAAAAGCTGAGAGCGAAGAAAGATTTTAGTATTTGCAAAGGACAATTCACATTGACTTATATATGAACTCACCAGCTTTTAGATGAAGTTGTTTGGTATTAGAGTTTTTGGTGTTTTTATAATGAATATTTACATTTTTTCAAGGTTTCGAGTTATTTGTTTAATACATGATTTTAGTGCAGTCAGTGAATCACAAAAAGCAATATTTTCAACTCTGGCTGAAAAGACAGATTTAGCTTGAGCAGCCCCTGGCTAATTGCTGATGGTGATTAGTGACCCCTGCAGACCATGTGCTTCTTACGGTTTATAAAGTACTAGACCAGCAGGATTTCCAGATGGCTAGGGATTAAAAAATTGCACAGTCTGATTAGCCCTTTAAAGTATTATGTTTTGGTTTTCTAGGGAATTTCTGTGATACTGAGGAAAACAGCTGATTCTGGTTGATCGGGATTAATGTGTTGAGGCTTGTTTTCATATATACCACAACCCTGCTGTTTTGTCAGATACTGTGTTGGGCTATCAATATAACGATCCACTTTTTATTGGTGGTCATTATTTATGGCTACACAGCGGTAAAATCCTCAGTCCTGACGCTGCTTTTCTTCATGCTATATAATTCTTTTCCTCCATCATTCACTGCAAACTAAAATCTGCAAACCTGATAACCCTCCAAGATATTCTTGGCTCATCTGTTTACATACCCCTATTACCCCAGGCATGGTAGAGCAAGCCAATGGACAGGCAGATCATGCCTTTAGTGTTGCCAAAATCACCTAGTTTTGGTTTCTGGAAGGTTGGAGTTTCTGAATCTGTGTTGTAGGAGGTGTTCTGTATAGTAAAATATCCCGTCCTTCCCAAACTACCCTTCAGCTTCACCCTCACCTGTTGTATAAAGTAGCCAGGACTGGTCAGGACAATGTTATTGGTTATGGTATTGGTTATGATAAAAGAATATTGAGGGCAACTTCATGTTCTGTAATACAGGTAATAAAGGGTACATTAGGGTTGCCCGCTAGGAGCTCCAGTTGGGGGGTGGGCCAATGACATCACAAGGGTGCGATTATGGCATTGTGAGTGGGACAGTGACATTGCATGGGCGGGTTGGTGGGCGGAGCTATGGTGGGGGTGGAGCTATTATGTGGCGGTTGGTCAATGTTCGGGAATTCTGCCCGGTTTTCCTAATTTGGAAACCTAGTTTTGACCCGGACAGCCCTCTTAAAAACCAGGCTGTCGGGTGAAATCCAGACAGGTGGCAACCCTAGAGTACATATAGATTTTGTTACCTTTCTCTAAGGAAATTGCAAATCCAATTCAAATATCTAAAGTTCTGTCACTGTCCTCAGGCCTGGACGGGGCAGGATTCCCTTGATTGACACGGCTATCGGCCAATCGCTGATCGCGCATCATAGCACCGCCCCTGACATCACAGCCACTCCCATCTAGGTCATGACCCTGCCCACTGACATCACTGCCCCACCCCGTGGCAGCCCTAGTCCCCAATGCTCCATAGAATGCGGCTGGTTGGCATGCCACCCCTAAAATCTTACCGCCCAAGGCCCAGTCCTGGCTGTCCATTCTAGACAGGACCGCCATCAGAAACTGCAGGGCCCCATACGAAAAAATGTCCTGGGCCCCCTGGGCTGCGCCCACCACAAGCCCCACCTACAGGTCCGCCCTCCCCACCCCACAGGTCCACCCCCACCACACACTAACACACACCATTGGTTGCTATGGTTCCCACATGTTAATAAAAAAATATTGGTGGTCAGGGCCCCCCCATTGAAAAAAACATTTGTGGTCAGGGCCCCCATTAAAAAATATTGGTGGCTAGGACCCCACATGGTGAAAAAAATTGGTGGTCGCCCCCCCCCCACACGTTATAAGAAAATTGGTGGGCAGGGCCCCCCATAAACGTCCGTGTAAAAAAAAACTTGTCCCCCCCCAGAAGTTTAAAACAAATTTGGTGCCCAGGGCCCCACCACACAACAGGGACCACAAAGGGTTACCTTTAGGGGGGCCCTGCCATGTTACACTTACTTAATTAGTGTGGCCCACCTGCTCAACTACAGAAGGGAGGAGGGGAGCACAGGTGGCTGCATCTTCTTCCAGTCACAGCATTTTCTTCCCTTATTGGTCACAAAATTTCAAGTCCTGGTAAAGCTGCATGGTGATTGGATGAGCTGGAGGAGAAGTTCAAACCTCAACTATCCAATCCCTGTCCCCCCCCCCTGATGGCTGCCCTGATTCTAGATCTTGGGGTTTGTGATTTAGCAAATACACTGAAAAAAGCATTCTAGGTGCCAGTGTGCTAAGGGACATTATATCGATAGTAAAGAAGTACATTGCTAACGTGGCAACTGCCTGGCATTGAGTTCTCTTCTGTTTTACTTCCTAACCATTTGAAATGGCCGCAGATATTCATAACTTTTGGTTTGACATTGCTAACCTGGCTAAGTTGAGATTAATAAAACGTTTTCTTTCTAAAAAATAAAAAAAACGGCCAAACTCCCAAACTTGAATCCCGTTACCAATAAAAAGTTCCTTCAAAATCGAATTGTGCACGTTTTTTCGAACTGTCGAATTTATCCGTTTATCCAGCTCAAACAGCCTGAAACCATTGAGAATCCTGAAGGTAAAAAACATGTTCCAATTGTTAAAGGGACCGTTTTTTCCTCGACCAGAAAAAATCGAGGTAGTAGTGTATCAGTCTGGGCTGAACTATTGTCACAATTTCCATGAATGGGCAGAACAGGGAAGTGGAATGAGCCATCAGTCACGGGGAGCAGAAGAGATCGTTGCTATTATCTTTCATTTTCCAGGGGAAATTACATGTAGTCAGTAAGTCAGTATCTGTACATATTGGCTGCTTGGAAAAAGGCTGGTGAGATCTAGAAAAACAAGTCATTTTGTGCCCCTCCCTGTTCAGCTTGGCCCATCCCTTCCCAAACATGCGCCAATAAGCATTTACTGCATTCTTTTCCTATGTAGTAACATGGCCTTGCCTCATTACAATTCTGCAGATTATGCTGTGCAATTTAGTGATGTCTGATGTTATTTATACTCTATGTCTCGTGCTGATGCTAAAGGGAACCTGTCACTGCACATTAAAATAGCAAAAAATAAAATGACATTGGAATTTGTTTGTCTGTAGCGGTGCATCCCTCTGGCACTACATTTAAAGGCAAAGTTCACCTGTTAGGGGACTTTTAAACTTCAAACACTTGGGCTACCAAACGCTTAAAAGTTTAAAACATACCCCCCAATATTCCCATTTTTGCGGGACTGTCCCGATTTTGACAGCTCAGATTGTTACTGAAATGTCCCGCCTTTCTCTTTGATCTCCTGCACTGAACAGCCAGAAAAGGATACAAAGTTTCTAAAACTTAATTGGCTTTTGGCAGAGAGCCAAAAGTTCACCTGTTAGGGGACTTTTAAACTACAAACACTTGGGCTACCAAACGCTTAAAAGTTTAAAACATACCCCCCAATATTCCCATTTTTGCGGGACTGTCCCGATTTTGACAGCTCAGATTGTTACTGAAATGTCCCGCCTTTCTCTTTGATCTCCTGCACTGAACAGCCAGAAAAGGATACAAAGTTTCTAAAACTTAATTGGCTTTTGGCAGACAGCCCAGGATATGTGACAGGTGCACTTTAAAGGGAACCTGTCACCGTAAAAAATAAATCCAAATCCTATTTTACAATGTTAGCTGAGCAAAATAAACTTCACTTACACTATAAAAATTATTATTTTTTGTAACAATTTAAGATAAGCAAAGAAACAACTGTAAAGATAAGCAGGTCTCTTGGGGAAACTGTGACTTACAACTTAAAGGGAAATTCACCTTCATTAGCAAAACTGTAATAACACATAAGAACCACAGAAATATGTTCAAACTAGGGATGCACCGAATCCAGGATTTGGTTCAGGATTTGGCCAATTCCCCTTCCCACCCCTAATTTGCATATGAAAACTAGGATTCGGTTCAGTATTGGGCCTAATCTTTTGCAAAGGATTCAGGGGTTCAGCCGGGTTGCTGTGGTTTTTTTTAATCCATTTATTATTTATTGATAGATAAAACCTGAAAAAACATTTTTATTATTATAGTATGTTACACTGATTCATTGTAATAAGGCTGTGCACGGATTAAATTAGTTTGAGAACAAGCGTACTTTAACTGCAGTTCTGATGCACGTCTTGGGGCCAGGGATTTTTTTGCTTGTCATTTACAGTAGGGGGTACATTATCCCTTATAATACATGAGTGATACTCAGAGTTCCCTGTATAACTCAGCCTGCAGCCTTGTGCCTTTATATGGTCACAGAACAACCCCTCAGTGACTTCTAATATCCTTATCATTTACAGTAGGGGGTACATTATCCCTTATAATACATGAGTGATACTCAGAGTTCCCTGTATAACTCAGCCTGCAGCCTTGTGCCTTTATATGGTCACAGAACAACCCCTCAGTGACTTCTAATATCCTTATCATTTACAGTAGGGGGTACATTATCCCTTATAATACATGAGTGATACTCCGAGTTCCCTGTATAACTCAGCCTGCAGCCTTGTGCCTTTATATGGTCACAGAACAACCCCTCAGTGACTTCTAATATCCTTATCCTTTACAGTAGGGGGTACGTTATCCCTTATAATACATGAGTGATACTCAGAGTTCCCTGTATAACTCAGCCTGCAGCCTTGTGCATTTATATGTCAAATAACCCTTATAATTTCCTTATAATTTACAGTAAGGTTATATTATCCCTTTAATTTGATTTATGCACCATTCTATTTTACAGCGGATGCCGTACTGTTGATGCTGTATAAATACTTGTTAATAATACCAATTATAATGATGATGATAATGATTAAGCTCTGTTTAGCCATTACAGATTGTTCCAGAGCCACATAAATGTATGACGTTTGTGTTTTTCAGTACACCCGGGTGTGGATACCGGATCCCGATGATGTCTGGAGATCTGCGGAAATTATCAAGGACTATAAAGAAGGGGATAAAAGTCTGCAATTAAAACTAGAAGATGAATCTGTAAGTAAAGGTTAATTAAAATCATTATATTCTGCCCTGCACTGCTGCTCCACTTCTTCAATGGAATGTTTTTATAGAAATGGGTTTAGAGTTTATAAAACAAACACACACTTCTATAAGTAAATGGTATACTTTATGTCAATATATATATATATATATATATATATATATATATATATATATATATCTAAATACCTTGTTTTAGTGCTACTGGTCCTTAAACGATAAGTAAACCTTTAAAATAAGTAAATGTAAAATTGATGAGGGGGCTATTCTAAGCACTTTTGTAATGTACATTCATTATTTATTTTATTTTAATTCCAAGATATTAAGGGATACATGTACTGTTAATATGAATGAATTAAGTTACAACAGCGCCACCTGCTGGTCAGTTTCCCACCAGTCTGACCACCAAGTAGTCAAGGAAGTTGTCAGGAGAAAGAAAGAGGCTGCTCTGATGTTCTTCTGCTTACGAAAGATTTGAGAAAAGTTTCTAATTTTATTCCTAAGCAGAAGAACATCAGATCAGCCTCTTTCTTTCTCCTGACAACTTCCTTGACTACTTGCTGGTCAGACTGGTGGGAAAATGACCAGCAGGTGGCACTGTTGTAACATTCATCTATTTTAAAGGTTTACTTATCCTTTAAAGGGATACTGTCATGGGAAAAACATTTTTTTTCAAAATGAATCAGTTAATAGTGCTGCTTCAGCAGAATTCTGCACTGAAATCCATTTCTCAAAAGAGCAAACAGATTTTTTTATATTCAATTTTGAAATCTGACATGGGGCTAGACATATTGTCAATTTCCCAGCTGCCCCAAGTCATGTGACTTGTGCTCTGATAAACTTCAATTACTCTTTACTGCTGTACTGCAAGTTGGAGTGATATCACCCCCCTCCCTTTTCCCCCCAGCAGCCAAACAAAAGAACAATGGGAAGGTAACCAGATAACAGCTCCCTAACACAAGATAACAGCTGCCTGGTAGATCTAAGAACAGCACTCAATAGTAAAAACCCATGTCCCACTGAGACTCCTTCAGTTACATTGAGAAGGAAAAACAGCAGCCTGCCAGAAAGCATTTCTCTCCTAAAGTGCAGGCACAAGTCACATGACTGGGGGCAGCTGGGAAATTGACAAAATGTCTAGCCCCATGTCAGATTTCAAAATTGAATATAAAAAAATCTGTTTGCTCTTTTGAGAAATGGATTTCAGTGCAGAATTCTGCTGGAGTAGCACTATTAACTGATTCATTTTGAAAAAAACATTTTTTCCCATGACAGTATCCCTTTAAGTCCTTTGAGTAAATTTTGTGATATTGCAGTTCTTGCAGTTCTGCTGTTTTTTGCTCTTTGTTGGAAGAAATTGCATTTTTTTTTAGTTATGTTGGTCCAACATTGGGGTCATAGAGCAGGCGCTATATATAGATCTGTTGGGAGTAGGGTTGCCGGCTAGGCCGTTATTTCACCGGTCTAGCTGGTAAAAGTGATGCTTGGTGCCAATGTAATAGGAAAAAAGGGCAAAAATATAGAAATGGTGTAGAGGGGCTGAGTTGACAATTTTTATAGTCCCCTGTATGGTCAGCATTAGATGACTCTGCTGGTTATACAGCAGCAACGTTTCCTCCAATCCAGTGTAAAATCTTCATTCCGATTGGCTGCTAGGATTACAAGATGTATGCCATGGTACAGCTATGGGGTCCGTTATTCGGAAACATATACCCGAAAGGCCGTCTCCCATAGACTCCATTTTATCTAAATAATGCAGATTTTTAAAAATGATTTCCTTTTTCTGTGTAATAATAAAACAGTAACTTGTACTTGATCCCAACTAAGATATAATTAATCCTTATTGGAAGCAAAACCAGCCTATTGGGTTTATTAGGTATGAAGATCCAAATTACAGAAAGATCCATTATTTGTAAAAACCCAGGTCCCGAGCATTCTGGATAACAGGTCCCATGCCTGTATTACATAACTGTGTATTTTATTACTTGGTGTTTATATAATATTGCGATTGACCTCCTGGATTTAACAACTTTCCCACTGCCTGCCCCAACCCTGTAGTTTACTTTGTCTTCACCCCTGTCCTTTTCCTTTGCTTCTATAAAACGTGCACATTTAGCTACAATGCTACTGCAAATAACATTAGCTGTAATAACACATAAGCTAAAGGTTGAGCTGGTGATACAAACACAGGTGGAAACACAGGCAGAGGGCCTCATACAAGGTCCAGAGTCTTCAGCTTGGATCTGCCTGTTTATATCCAGTTTTACTTTTACATTTACCTACCACTTTAATCAGTATCAGTTGGAAACTAGATCAGCCTCCACACTGATAAACATGCAGCAACCTGAACATGAAATGCTTTGCCTGCCAGCTGTCTAAACTACAATTCCCAGCACCTTCAGCCTTGAGCTGTTACCTACAGGATGGATGACCCTAGATATTCAATTAAATTGAGCACATTTTCTGTCAAAGGAGAACTAAAGCCTAACTAAAGAAGTAGCTAGAAATGTAGTACATGAGGTTTTGTGCTTCTGTACCAGCCCAAGGCAACCACAGCCCTTTAGCAGTAAAGATCTGTGTCTCCAAAGATGCCCCAGTAGCTGCCCATCTTGTTTTCTGCCGATTCACTGCACATGCTCTGTGCTGCTGGCACTTACTGAGCTTAGGGAGCCACTCACAATATACAGTACACATAGAATAGAAATGTCACAATATAAGGCTGATTAGTAATTAATACACATAATTATTACATGGCAGCACAGAAACCAGTGCAATTAGCATTAGAATTTAATAGGGATGCACCGAATCCAGAATTCGGTTCGGGATTCGGCCAGGATTCGGCCTTTTTCAGCAGGATTCGGATTCGGCCGAATCCTTCTGCCCAACCGAAACGAATCCGAATCCTAATTTGCATATGCGAATTAGGGGCGGGAAGGAAATTGCGTGACTTTTTGTCAGAAAACAAGGAAGTAAAAAATGTTTTCCCCTTCCCACCCCTAATTTGCATATGCAAATTAGGGTTCGGATTCGGTTCAGTATTCGGCCGAATCTTTCACGAAGGATTCGGGGGTTCGGCCGAATCCAAAAAAGTGGATTCAGTGCATCCCTAGAATTTAATAATCAGTAAACCTGTAGCATCAGCTTATATTACAGCCAGGGAAGCTCATTTTCTGCTGGATAATTAGTGACGAGCCCTAAGCTTAGCTTCTCAACAGCCAATCAGAGCCCACTGAGCATGTGAGTGTCACAGACACTTTCCAAGATGGTGACCCCCTGTGACAAGTTTGAAGTCCTGGATCATTGCTGCTATTGACAAGCTCAAACTTAAGCCTCGTGCAATGAGTTCAGTATATATAAGAATTACATTTTTAGGGTTTAGTTCTCCTTTAAACAGTGCTTTTAGGTGCATAACTACATACAGTCTATTGACAAACTCAGCCACAGTTTCATTGGTATAAATGTCAGATTACAGTGAAAAGAAGAACGTGTCACCTGTAAGAGGAAAGGTTTGGTATATGGACAGGTGTGTCCTGCCATTGGATTATCTGTGACTCATTTACACCCACAAGGTATAAATATACAGTATGTGAAACTGTGTGCTGCTACTTGCAGGCAAATCACAAAAAGCAGGTTGTAATTTTGCATTTAATGACACTCAACTAAATCTAGATGGAAAGTTGTCCTCTTTATTGCTTTATTAAAATTTCCCTAATAACCTCATTGGTATCCACCAGCCTTATTGGGGGTAAAAACCTTTGGGATCCTGCAGTTGTAACTTGCCCTTTAAAAAAAATGTCAGTATATGGGAAGCTGGAGTGTTATGCATGTAATTATCGTTCTCTTCATGTTTGTATATAAAACATGTATACAGTACATGTTTGAACAGACCTTTTGTTTAGTTTTTATTTGTTTCTCCCCAAATTTTCAGTAGACACCTACAACTGCCTTTACTTATTCAATGATTCAAAAAGGAATGTGGCTAAGTATTAAAACTGCACCTAAACTCTCTCTCCCTTTCTCGCTCTCTCTATGGGGCAAATTCACTAACCTCCGTATATTCTCCAGCGACGGCTTCACAGCGAAACACTTCATCAGGCGTAGATTCGCCAGGACAACGCAAATTCACTAAAATCCAAAGTTGCGTCCAGGGCGCTAAATGCTGGCGAAGGTGCGCTAGCGTTACTGCGGCAAGCGAAGCGAAGTTGTGCTAGCGTTTGATTATTTACATACGGAGGGAAGTTAAAGTTGAATGGACGTATATGTTGCAGCAAATACATTACATTACACAAGTCCATGGAAACCTGAATAAAATAAAATAAAGTTGTTATATTGCCCTATGCAAAAAATTCCTATATCAAAAGATAACTGTCTCAAGGCTTTTTTTCTTCAGTTAAAAAAATATTTTATTTAATTTCGCATGCGAATTTAAATAAAATATTTTTTTAACTGAAGAAAAAAAGCCTTGGGACAGTTATCTTTTGATATAGGAATTTTTCGCATATGATTGCCTGTGAACTGGGGCAAGTCCCTTAGGCTTAATTAAGGCAGAAATCAGATGTGGACTCCCAATTGATGAATGTTATATTGCCCTACACATGAGCCCAGTGTATGTTTATGTGTCATATGTTAGGAAATCTAGGGGGGAAGCCGGTTACCCCAAAAAAATGATACGCTCTTTTGCAGCCTATCACCCTGAAAAAGGAAAAGACGCCAGTGGTTCAGTAAAATCCGCATAATTGCGTAGTTACGTCCATTCGCCAGAGCGCAAATTCGCCAGGCTTTAGGAAGCGAAGTACCGGTAGAGTCTAAGTTTACGCTGGCGACCGTTAGTAAATTTGTGACGTACCGAAATGACGTCACGCTGGTGCATTTTCGCCTGCTTTGTCACTTCGCCCTTTAGTAAATTTGCCGTTATATGTGTGTATATATATATATATATACAATATCAAAACAGGGGGGTTGTGGGAGCACTCTAAAGGCTTTAAAGTATATATATAAGTATAATAAATGCTATTGCATATGTACCCAAATAGGGGTTATTTTGTTACAAAGTTATGATCATAAAATTGATAAGCCACCATACCACGTCAAGGTAAACCCCGAATGGCGGTCCCTAACTTGTTTTATTTTTTATGTGCATTCTAGCATTACCTGTAATCAATGTCCATTGAACGCTGTTTTTTCACTGAGGGCTAAATCCTCCCCAGCCAGCAATCAGGCTTTTAAAGGAGAGATATTCCCAAAACAACGTGGTATGGTGGCTTATCAATTTTATGATCATAACTTTGTAACAAAATAACCCCTGTTTTGGGTACATATGCAATAGCATTTATTATACTTATATATATATACTTTAAAGCCTTTAGAGTGCTCCCACAACCCCCCTGTTTTGATATTGTATATTTAGCCAGGAGCTGTGGCATAGCTTCAGTGGTTGTAGCACCCCATACCCCCCCTTTAAACTAGTGGTGATCCTATGCTTTTAAAATTGGGCGTTTGTTTTGGGAATATCTCTCCTTTAAAAGCCTGATTGCTGGCTGGGGAGGATTTAGCCCTCAGTGAAAAAACAGCGTTCAATGGACATTGATTACAGGTAATGCTAAAATGCACATAAAATATAAAATAAGTTAGGGACTGCCATTCGGGGTTTACCTTGACGTGGTATGGTGGCTTATCAATTTTATGATCATAACTTTGTAACAAAATAACCCCTGTTTTGGGTACATATGCAATAGCATTTATTATACTTATATATATACTTTAAAGCCTTTAGAGTGCTCCCACAACCCCCCTGTTTTGATATTATATATATATATATATATATATATATATATACTATCGGTGAGTTAAAAAACGTACCCTGAAGTCGGTCATACAGCAATAGGATAGTGATCACCATTATATCGCCCTTTTCCACAGCGACGTTTACCCATAGATCGCCGGCAAAACCCTTAATTGAACCGCAACTCTGGCTATAATGTACGCTTAGCCTCCATCGGCTCTTTCCTATTCCGTGTCATTCTGCTTAACGGATTGTAAGCCCCGCCTCAAGGTCAGTGCGTATCGAACCTTTGGGCTTACAATCTGGTAACCAAAATGACACGGAATAGGAAAGCCAGAGTTGCAGTTCAATTATGGCTTTTGCTGGCGATCTATGGGTAAATGTCGCTGTGGAAAAGGGCGATATAATGGTGATCACTATCCTATTGCTGTATGACCGACTTCAGGGTAAGTTTTTTACCTCACAGATAGTATGCATTAGCTGTATACTCACAATCCCATCACTGATCAGCACACTCGGCACTATATATTTAATATGTATTTTCACTGGATTATGATTGAGAGATGCAAAGCACATTTGGCATATGCGCAATGGCTAATATAGCACACCACTCAGATGTATATACATGGTCATTATTTATATATACATGATCCAGTGACGCAGAGATGGAACTAGGTGGGGGCAGGCCCTGGTGCGGGCCGTGCAGCCGGGCCCCGCCCCTACCCTCTTCCGTGCAGCGCTGCAGTGAGCGCGTGACTGCCGGGGGGCCCTGCGGGGGTGCGGGCCCTGGCCCAATTGCACCCCCAGCTCCCCCACTGCAATGACGTCACACTCTCATTTTGCATACCTCCCAACATTTTGGAAGTAAAAAGAGGGACAAAAATTTTTTTCCCCGCACGTAGCGCAGCAATTTTTTGACCACACCCCTTTCTGTGGCCACACCCCCTTATTACCATGTTCTTTTACAAAATTTGGCAGGTTATGAAAGTTTGAAAATATTTCTCCTTATCTAAACTGTGTTTTTGTGTCTCAAAATTGTTACAAAGTATCTTATTTGCACCTGTTAGCTGTTCTGGGCTCATTGCTAAAAGCCAATTAAGTGAGAAACTTTGTTTCTTCTTCTGGCTGTTCAGTGCAGAGAAAAGAGGGACTTTCCAGTACAAATGAGGGACTGCGGGGTTGAGCTGTCAAAAGAGGGACTGTCCCTCTAAAAAAGGGACAGTTGGGAGGTATGATCTTGGCGCCACATGGGGTTTAAATCACAGGTTGTACAATGTATTGTGTTCACTTCCTGAAGAAGGCTGGAGTGTAGGAGCCGAAACGCCGGAATAAAACCGCTATTTTGCACTAATACAAGTCCTGCGAGTGCGGTTTATTTGTTTTTTGGTTTATATCATTATATAACCAGCACCCAGGCAGCTGACAACTTTATATGTGGGTGCTCCAGCTCTATCGAATATATATATTTATAGTTACTTTGAATATATATATATATACTTAGAATTTAAAGCTTTTCTATGAATCTGTTGTCAGGTCATACAGCACCGCGTGGATCCAAAGCAGTTACCGCACCTCCGCAACCCAGATATCCTGGTGGGAGAGAATGACCTGACGGCTCTCAGTTATCTGCATGAACCGGCCGTACTCCATAACCTTAAAGTCCGTTTCCTGGAATCGAATCATATTTATACTTATTGTGGTAAGTCTTAAATTAGTATTAGTGTTTCATCTATAGCTACAGCTAGTATGAAGAGATTCTGGTGAGCTGAGTTGCCAGTGAGACAAATATTTATGGGATATAGGTACAGTAAGCTTTTTAACAATGGCTGGACTAGACAGGAGACGTTTGGCCCTTGCGGAAAACCAAGTACAGGTATGAGATCCGTTATCCGGAAACCCGTTATCCAGAAAGCCCCGAATTACAGAAAGGCCATCTCCCATAGATTCCATTACAATTAAATAATCCAAATAAAAGATTTCCTTTGTCTCGGAAATAATAAAACAGTACAGGTATGGGATCTGTTATCCAGAAAACTGTTATCCGGGAAGTTAAGAATTACGGAAAGGCCATCTCCCATAGACTCCATTTTATCCAAATAATGTAAACTTAAAAAAATGATTTCCTTTTTCTGTGTAATAATAAAACCGTAGTTGTACTTGATCCCAACTAAGATATAATTAATCCTTATTGGAAACAAAACCAGCCTATTAGATTTATTTCATACTTACATGACAGTGAATAGGCCATTTTCGCTAGTAGACTTAAGGTATGAAGATCCAAATTATGGAAAGATCCGTTATCCGGAAAACTCCAGGTCCCAACCATTCTGGATTACAGGTCCCATACCTGTACAGAAATATTTATCACTGCTCTGTGGCCACAATCAGCCTCATTTGCTGCTAGTGGAACATGGTTATACTGTATATGATTAGGAAACTCATACATAAAATACTTGCACCTAGGGGCATATTTATCAAGGGTCGAATTTTCGAATTAAAAAAACTTCGAAATTTGATTTCAAAAAGACCAACCGAAATTAAGTCGAAGTTTTTTTTTGGGTCAAATAGGTCCATATTGTTTGAATCGAATTAATAGCGCAATCGATCGAATTCAATTCGAAGTTTTTCCCAAAGTCCACCAATTGACTCCAAATAGGAGGTCCCCCATAGGCTAAAACAGCAATTCGGCAGGTTTTAGATGGTGAATGGTCAACGTCGAATTTTTAAAGAGACAGTACATGATAAATTTCGATATTCTAATTTTTTTCAAATTCAAATCGGACCTTTCTGGATAACATGTTTCTGGGTAAGGGATGCCATACCTGTGTGTATACAGGACAGTGCCATAGATTGCCCAATGCTTATATATACAGTCTATCTATCTATCTATCTATCTATCTATCTATCTATCTATCTATCTATCTATGTATATAAGTATAGATAGATAGATATATTGTGTATATATCTATATATATATATATATATATATATATATATATATATATATATATATAGATATATAGAGATATATATATATATATATATATATATATATATATATATATATATATATAAGTTCAGAAAGTACCTGCACTCAATCCCTTTTGATTTGCGGTGGGTGCTGGGTCAAGTTTATGATATACAATCTTCAAAAATGGATCCGCACTCCAAACGATTCAATCAAAGTGAAATTTATTAGAACATCACTCATATATAGATATATATATAACAAACAAGGGAAAGTTGTGCTCACCACTGGTTTTTAAAATCATTAGGCGGGGGTGTACTGAGGCTGTGACAACAAAATACATATAGACAAATACAAGAGTCCTCTGCACTCAACCCATTATCAATATATTTAAGACAGAGACATTTTGTGCATACTGCTACTGAAAAATGCCTTACCCTTTAAACAAAACAGGGATTGTTTGTCCATATATTGCAATATATTTAAGCTGAACAACTACGTCAAAGTCATCCCATATTTATGCTCAATTTTCATCTGATTCATTAAGAATTCTATGGTTTCATTATACATTTTATAAAAGGGACGAATACGTTTTACCTGCAACTTACTAGCTGCTTTCGAAAGTAAAACTCCCAACCAAAAAAGGGCAGCCAAGGTTGGGAGTTTTACTTTCGAAAGCAGCTAGTAAGTTGCAGGTAAAACGTATTCGTCCCTTTTATAAAATGTATAATGAAGCAATAGAATTCTTAATGAATCAGATGAAAATTGAGCGTAGGACTGGCCAGATATGGGATGACTTTGACGTAGTTGTTCAGCTTAAATATATTGCAATATATGGACTAACAATCCCTGTTTTGTTTAAAGGGTAAGGCATTTTTCAGTAGCACATGCACAAAATGTCTCTGTCTTAAATATATTGATAATGGGTTGAGTGCAGAGGAATCTTGTATTTGTCTATAGATATATATATAGATAGATAGATAGATATATTGTATACATAAGCATTGGGCAATCTATGGCACTCTAAGGGGCAGATTTATCAAGGGTCGAATTTCGAATAAAAAAAAAAACCTTCGAAATTCGAATAAAAAAAGACCAACCGAAATTTATTGAAAAAAAACGTTTTTTTTTCCGGGTGAATAGGGCATTTTCGTTTGAATTCGAATCATACAAATTGAAGTAACATCATAATCCAACTAATTTGATTCAAAGTTTTTTTCTAAAAAAAACTTTGTTTTTTCAAAGTCCACCAATTGACTCTAGGAGGTATTCGACAAGTTTTAGATGGCGAATGGTCGAAATTGAAGTTTTAAAGAGACAGTACGTAATAAATTTAGATATTCAATTTGTTTTCAAATTCAAATCAAATTTGGACTATTCCCTCGAAATTCAAATTTTTTTCATTCGAATTTTCACTTTGACCATTGATATATCTGTCCCTTAATAAATGTTGTTACTCTATAGCTCCCGGCATTCCACTGTCTGTTGAATTCGGGAGCTGCCCAGGTTGCCGACGAGGAAGAGATAGTGTATGATGGTAGTTATAGTTAACCAGAAGCTGGAGCAAACTATGTATCTAGTGCAAATAAAATAACAAATGCAAATAAATCTGATTCATGTTTAAATATGTTGTCCTTGCAGGAATTGTTCTTGTTGCCATAAACCCATATCAGCAGTTGCCAATCTATGGAGAAGATGTCATCTACGCATACAGTGGCCAAAATATGGGGGACATGGACCCCCACATATTTGCAGTGGCCGAGGAAGCCTATAAGCAGATGGCCAGGTAACTGCCCCTTCCTTCTAAACATTTCCTTGTAACGTGCTGCACCATTAATGTAGTTAAAAGTATAAATACAAATATCTGAGGGCTTGTTGTTGCCTGACAGCAGAAGACCACACAATATGGGGCAAATTCACTAAGATGCGAAGCGCTGAACGCTAGCGTTAATTCGCTAGCGTTTGGCATTTTCGCTACTGCGCAAATTCACTAACGAACGCTGGCGTAGTTTCGCTAGTGTTACTTCGCAACCTTACGCCAGGCGAATTTTCGCTAGCGACGAAACTACGCAAATTCACTAACTTGCGCAGTGTACTGAACGCTACCTTTTACGCTAGACTTCCTTCGCCACCTCAGACCTGGCGAAGCGCAATAGAGTAGATAGGGATTGTTTCCAAAAAAGTCAAATTTTTTTCTAAGTCCCAAAAAACGCTGGCGTGTTTTCTACATGATGGGTGATAGGCTGAAAAAGATCGAAAATTTTTTTGGGGCTCCCCTCCTTCCCCCCTACATTTCCTGACTCATGGCAACTTACCTAGACAGTGGGCACATGTGTAGGGCAAAATAAAAATTTTATTTGCAGATTTGAAGGTTTTCTTGGCATTTGTAGTGCTAATACGAATTGAAATTTGAATTTCGCGCTGTATGCAAATTAGCAAATTAGCGTAACTTCGCTTTACATAGCGAATCAACGCTAGCGCAACTTCGCAAACTTACGCTACCCCTGAGCGCAACTTCGGATTTTAGTGAATTTGCGGAGCGCTGGCGAAACTACGCCTGGCGAAGTGCGGCGAAGTTGCACCTGGCGCAACTTCGCATCTTAGTGAATTTGCCCCTATAACTCTGTATATCTTGTGTAGATGCCCCAAAATGAGTGATTCTTTGTGATCTTCTACCAGGGGTTCAGACAGAGGCTTTTAATTGCTTTCATATATTAATATTCATAGGCTTAAACCGCTACAGGATTTATTGAGCTGTGCATATCCCGTTACTGTCGCGCTATGATAGGAATCGAAGTGTGTTATGTTTGAGCTTTTTGTTTATAGAGATTTACACATTTACATGGAACAAAAATGCTGATAGGCTGGCTGCAACTTAAAGGAGAACTAAAGCCTAACTAAAGAAGTAGCTAGAAATGTTGTACATGATGTTTTGTGCTTCTGTACCAGCCCAAGGCAACCACAGCCCTTTAGAAGTAAAGATCTGTGTCTCCAAAGATGCCCCAGTAGCTCCCCATCTTCTTTTCTGCTGATTCACTGCACATGCTCTGTGCTGCTGTCACTTACTGAGCTTAGGGACCCACTCACAATATACAGTACACATAGAATAGAAATGTCACAATATAAGGCTGATTAGTAATTAATACACATAATTACTACATGGCTGCACAGAAACCAGTGCAATTAGCATCAGAATTGAATAATCAGCAAACCTGTAGCATCAGCTTTTATTACAGCCAGGGAAGCTCATTTTCTGCTGGATAATTAGTGATGAGCCCTAAGCTTAGCTTCTCAACAGCCAATCAGAGCCCACTGAGTATGTGAGTGTCACAGACACTTTCCAAGATGGTGACCCCCTGTGACAAGTTTGAAGTCCTGGATCATTGCTGCTATTGACAAGCTGAAACTTTAGCCTCGTGCAATAAGTTCACTATATCAAATATGCCATTTTTAGCCATATTCATTTTTAGGGTTTAGTTCTCCTTTAATGGCAAATGATCTGGGCAGTGGCGTAACTATATGTCACTGGGTCACACAGTAAATTAATTTTAGGGCCCCCAACATATCCAGAGATTGCCCTGGTTTACCAATAAATGTTGAAATTGCTCATTATTTGGGCCTCATGGGGCCCCTATGCCTCCTGGGCCCCCCTGGAGCCACAGGGTCTGCTTCCTCTATAATTAAGCCCCAGATCCATGCATTGATTGCAATAAGTGATTTGAATATGAATGAATGAGTTAGATGAAAGATGAGTAATAAAAAAATAGCAGTAACAATACATTTGTAGCCAGTGGTTTTGATGGGGTCAATGACCCCCATTTGAGAACTAGAAAGAATCAGAAGACAAATATTTAAAAAAACAAATATAAAAAATAGATTATGAAGACCAATTGAAAAGTATCTTAGAACTGACCATTCTATAACATACTAAAAGTTAACTTAAAGTTAACTCTGTTATCTACTGTGTATCCTGTGCTTGAATGGCTGCCCCCATGGCTACACAGCAGCTTGTTTATATAAACTATAGTAGTACTTATCTGTTATCTACTGTGTATCCTGTGCTTGAATGGCTGCCCCCATGGCTACACAGCAGCTTTTTTATATAAACTATAGTAGTACTTATCTGTTATCTACTGTGTGCCCTGTGCATGAATGGCTGCCCCCATGGCTACACAGCAGCTTGTTTATATAAACTATAGTAGTACTTATCTGTTATCTCCTGTGTATCCTGTGCTTGAATGGCTGCCCCCATGGCTACACAGCACTTTGTTTATATAAACTATAGTAGTACTTATCTGTTATCTACTGTGTATCCTGTGCTTGAATGGCTGCCCCCATGGACACACTGCAGCTTGTTTATATAAACTATAGTAGTACTTATCTGTTATCTACTGTGTATCCTGTGCTTGAATGGCTGCCCCCATGACTACACAGCAGCTTGTTTATATAAATTATAGTAGTACTTATCTGTTATCTACTGTGTATCCTGTGCTTGAATGGCTGCCCCCATGGCTACACAGCAGCTTGTTTATATAAACTATAGTAGTACTTATCTGTTATCTACTGTGTATCCTGTGCTTGAATGGCTGCCCCCATGGCTACACAGCAGCTTGTTTATATAAACTATAGTAGTACTTATCTGTTATCTACTGTGTATCCTGTGCTTGAATGGCTGCCCCCATGGCTACACAGCAGCTTGTTTATATAAACTATAGTAGTACGTATCTGTTATCTACTGCTTATCCTGTGCTTGAATGGCTGCCCCCATGGCTACACAGCAGCTTGTTTATATAAACTATAGTAGTACATATCTGTTATCTACTGCTTATCCTGTGCTTGAATGGCTGCCCCCATGGCTACACAGCAGCTTGTTTATATAAACTATAGTAGTACTTATCAGTTATCTACTGTGTATCCTGTGCTTGAATGGCTGCCCCCATGGCTACACAGCAGCTTGTTTATATAAACTATAGTAGTACGTATCTGTTATCTACTGCTTATCCTGTGCTTGAATGGCTGCCCCCATGGCTACACAGCAGCTTGTTTATATAAACTATAGTAGTACTTATCTGTTATCTACTGTGTATCCTGTGCTTGAATGGCTGCCCCCATGGCTACATAGCAGCTTGTTTATATAAACTATAGTAGTACTTATCTGTTATCTACTGTGTATCCTGTGCTTGAATGGCTGCCCCCATGGCTACATAGCAGCTTGTTTATATAAACTATAGTAGTACATATCTGTTATCTACTGCTTATCCTGTGCTTGAATGGCTGCCCCATGGCTACACAGCAGCTTGTTTATATAAACCATAGTAGTACTTATCTGTTATCTACTGCATTTTGCTGTCCTTGGTAACTAGTGGAGCGCTGCCGCCTGAGCCGAGTTTCTCAATGCGCCTCATTGGCTCAGTGCCCCTGATTGCAGCCGAATCTCCACTTGATTTGCACCGGGGTGAAATATTTAAAGGGATTTAGAGCTCAGTGTTTGCGTTTGACTGCACTGAGCTCTTTCAACCCATAGTAACACATGTTCTGACAAACTGATCCCAACATCTTTCACATTCTTTAATAAAAGCGCCAGTCTGTTTAAGGAAAATATGAACTAACGCTGCATCATTTTAGTTAACCGATCTATACCAAAGTTAATCATTTACAAACCAAAATATGTGAGAGGTGTGAGAGGCATTTGTCTATCCAGGAACTTAAAATAGATCCCACACCTCAGGCTCAGTCAGTGACGTACTCTAATGCCGTTCCCTACAGAATATGAGTCAGGCCAAAACAGCAGCGTCATCTTCGGGGTGAGTTCCTGCAGTGATTTGAGTATGTGATGATGATGATGATGATGATGATGATGAAACCAATGGGCCGACACCACAATAGCCTTTCACTGCTTTTATTACTTGCTCCATTATAACATATAATAACTGTCCTTACTGCTCTGTGTTCGCAAACAGATCAATCTCATAATCTCCACCTTAGTGCCTGTATGTGTATATGTGTACAGGTATGGGATCCGTTATCCGGAAACCCGTTATTCAGAAAGTTCTGGATTACGGAAATTCCATCTCCCATAGACTCCATTTTATCCAAATAATCCAAATTTTTACAAATGATTTCCTTTACCGTAATCATAAAACAGTATCTTGTACTTGATCCCAACTAAGATATAATTAATCCTTATTGGAGGCAAAACCAGCCTATTGGGTTTATTTCATGTTTATATTATTTTCTAGTAGACTCAAAGGAGAATTCAACCCATAATAAAAAAAACCTCCCCCTACCCTGGGTTGACCTCCCTCCCCCCCAGCCTACCTGCCTCCCCCCCTCGGGCAAATGCCCCTAATTTTTTACTCACCCCCTCCGTGCAGATTGAGGCGTAGGAGTTCATGGCGGCCATTTTCTTCTTCTCCGGTAATGTTCGTGTCTTGCCGGCATTTTCGTCGCATGCGCAGTTGGAGTTAATTTCCAGTCCCGAACAGCTGCACATGCGCCAAAAGTCACGAAAATTCCAAAAGTTTTTCTGAAATTTTCGTGACTTTTGGCAAAAAAGACAGAAGAAAGAAGATGGCTGCCGTGAACTCCAAGGCCAGAATCTGCACAAAGGGGTGAGTAAAAAATTAAAGGCATTTGCCCATGTGGGGGGCTGGTAGGCTGGAGGGAAGGGGGGTCTACCCAGGGTAGTGGGGGGTTTATTACGGGTTGAATTCTCCTTTAATGTATTATGGAAAGCCCCAGGTCCTGAGCATTCTGGATAACAGGTCTCATACCTGTATACACATATATATATATATTTATAGTATCTTAACTGTACAGTCAGGAGGGGCCATTTGATTACTGTGTTTTGCACTTCAATATAGTTGTGCTTAGCACTTGTCTCCATCTTGGCTACTGTTCTGCACTGAGTCCGCCCTGGCCCCCCAGTCCGACACTGAATGGTTGTTTTGCCCATGTTTTTTCTTGAACGCTAAAATATTGCACTGCTGTGCCCATCTTTTTTTTGCAAACTCGCATTGAGAATTCATTTTCGCAAATGGCTCGCAAATGAGGCAGGTGTTTGTGTGAATGCGCCCACTGTGCGTGGTTGTTGTGTGTGCGAAAATAGCGTTGGCAGTAACTTAAATTTGCAATTTGCAAAACTGTTTTGCAAATATTTTCTCCGCCACCAAAGTTGCGGCGTAACTCAAATGCAGAGTGCGCACTTAATATTCGCAATTTGTGATTTTTGCCATATTTAAATAGATATTCGCAGTGTGAAAAAAAAAAAAACTTAATTAGCTTTTGGCAAAGAGCCCAGAACAGCCACAAGGTTCAGATAAGATACTTTTGTAACAATTTTGAGCTAACAATATAAGATGTAACAATATAACATAAAAGGTCACTTGAGAAAAGTTATACTCACAGCTTAAAGGGCAATTCACCTTAATTAGCAAAACTGTAATAACTGAAAAAAAACCACTGAAATATGTTCAAACTTTCATAACCTGCAACATTTTGTAAAATGAACATGGTAATTGGGGGTGTGGCCACAAAAATGGGTGTGGTCAAGAAATGACGCCATGCGATGTGCAGCAACTTTTTTGTCCCTCTTTTTATTTCCAAAATGTTGGGAAGTATGCATCTTGTTATATATATACAGGGATCTGGCAGTGTCAGGATCAACCCACTGAGGGCCCTCAGGTCACTTTTGCACAACAACGTATGGCAAATTGCACACTTTATGTACAGTACTGTGCCAATCCTGCTTATACGGGTACTATTATGATTTCTATGATGTAAATGTATTTCTAAATTACAATGTTCACACTGCAAATAATTGACTCTACAATATAAAATTTAATCTCTGAACCAGCAAGTGTATTTAGTTGTAATATTGGTGTGTAGGGGCATCTCAGGTCATTTTGCCTGGTCATGTGATTTCAGAAAGAGCCAGCACTTTAGGATGGAACTGCTTTCTGGCAGGCTGTTGTTTCTCCTACTCAATGTAACTGAATGTGTCTCAGTGGGACCTGGATTTTACTATTGAGTGCTGTTCTTAGATCCACCAGGCAGCTGTTATCTGGTTATCTTCCCATTGTTCTGCTGATGGGCTGCTGGGGGGGTGTGTTATCACTCCAACTTGCAGTACAGCAGTAAAGAGTGACTGAAGTTTATCAGAACACAAGTAACATGACTGGGGGCAGCTGGGAAACTGACAATATGTCTAGCTAGCCCCATGTCAGATTTCAAAATTAAATAAAATTCCGGTTGCTCTTCTGAAAAATGGATTTCAGTGCAGAATTCTGCTGTGGCCGCTGATGAGTTTTGAAAAAAAAAAAAACGTTTTTCCCAAGACAGTATCCCTTTAATTATTGCTGATGAGAAGTGAGACCAACTTCCTTTTGGTCCCAGACACAACAAATCTCTTGTCTCGGGTTCACTCTAGAGAGGGTCCTGGCTTTAGTTGCCTCTTTGAAGCAATTCTTCCTCTAAAAACAGCTCACGGCTAGTCTTATGACATTATCTTTTTTGTTATGTATTTTTTTTTTTTTTTGCCGTTCAGAACAAGAACCCATTAACAAAATACTGGTGGGCTTTTAGGAACCCCCTAAATAACCTTCTTATCTGCACTTATGTGACTGCTCTGGGCCATTACATTGAGAGGAAGGAAAACGTATTATTCAGCCTGTAGAAAACCTGCCCTATAAATACTTCAGCAGTGGCTGATACCATACTGTATGTTTGTTGGGGAGGAAAACACAATCAAATGAAATACTTGGAGCTAATTATTCTGCCCTGCTGCTCCCCAATTATCGTCTGTCTCACAATGGCATTCTCTCAGGGGCATTCTGTAGAAAAGAGGCTGAATCCCTTTATTGTGTTTGGCCAATAATCTTTTTATTGTGAGTGACAATTAATGGGGGTCACTAAACTCCCAGAAGGAGTACAGAAATAAAATTGAATTCCAACATAAATACATGCCCCATACTCCGCACATTTGCCATGTGTTGTTTGTTTCTGTACTAACCTCATTAATGCGACAGATAAACCAAATATGGCCTCAAAAATGTTAATTGCTGAACTGTCTGGATGTTGTACAATATGCGGTTGCCTTACTGATCCACAGGCCAAACACATTATTAGAAGGCCTTTCTACTCTCAGCTTCTCATTAAGCAACATTGTTGGACTAGTCATTGCAATTCTAATGTGCAGAAGCAATTACCCAGAACATCACATTACAACTACAGTAGACCACTTTTAGAAGAAATAATATTATTGGATATATAAATGGCAGAAATGATGGTGCACAAAAGGGTGCGTTATCACATATGATTTGGGCTTTCATACTTATTCCCCATGAATTGCTGCTCAGGTGGAAAACACAACTCCTTAAAGTAGTTGTTCACCTTCAAACCCTTTTTTCAGTCCAGTTAGTTTCAGATAGTTCACCAGAAATAAAGACTTTTATCAATCACAATGTGACCGTTTTTCTAAGATTGAAGTGGAAAGTTTCATTTTTCACCTTTTAAAGCAGCTCTAGGAGGACGGGGGTCGCAGACTGTTCTAAATTGATCTACGTCCCTGCTGAGCAGAATCTGAGTTTTATTAAAAAGGAGAAGTAAACCTTTAAAATAGGTGAATGTAAAATTGACGAGAGTGCTATTCTAAGCATTTTTGTAATTTACATTCATTATTTCTTTTGTTTTTCCTCCAAGTTATGAAGGGATACATGAATTTTATTCCAACAGCGCCGCCTGCTGGTCAGTTTCTTACCAGTCTGACCACCAAGTAGTCAAGGAAGTTGTCAGGAGAAAGAAAGAGGCTGCTCTGATGTTCTTCTGCTTAGGGGAGATTTGAGAAAGGTTTCTAATTTTATTCCTAAGCAGAAGAACATCAGAGCAGCCTCTTTCTTTCTCCTGACAACTTCCTTGACTACTTGGTGGTCAGACTGGTGGGAAACTGACCAGCAGGTGGCGCTGTTGTAACTAAATTCATTCACATTAACAGTACATGTATCCCTTAATATCTTGGAAGAAAAACAAAATAAGTAATGAATGTAAATCACAAAATGTAAACTTATATTTTGGGAAAACTGTAAAAAATAAAAGATGTAAAGCAATTGAAAAAAAGTCTTTGTTTACAGTGAATAATCTGAAAACAACTCAACTGAATAAAAGTGTTTGGAAGGTGAAGGACCTCTTTAAAGGACAAGGAAAGGCAAAAAAATAAAATCCCATTTTTTACTTTCTTTAATGAAAAAGAAACCTATCTCCAATATACTTTAATTAAAAAATGTGTACCGTTTTTATAAGAAACCTGACTGTATGCAGTGAAATTCTCCCTTCATTTATTGCTGTGGATAGGAATTGTCAGATGGTCCCTAACTGCTCTGCAGGGAAACAATCATACTTATGAACAGCAGGGGGAGCCCCCACCTTACTTCCCAGCCATGCAGAACTCAAGCAGCTTTGTTTTTTTGCCTGTTTTGATCATTTGTGACGATCCCTAAGCAGCCCAGACCACACTGAGCATGTGCACTTAGTCTTGCAAAGATGTATAACAAAGTTACAAGATGGTGACCCCCTGTGGCCAACTTTGAAAGCATAAATCATTTGTCTGATTAAGCTTGTGGTTAAGTAAGTTCATGATTATGTTTAGTATACAAAATACAGCATTTCTTGCCTTATTCTATTTTACACTTTCCTTGTCCTTTAACATAGTTAATTGAAAAAAAATTCTGAGCTTCAGAAACCTATAGAAACCAATCAGCCATTAACTTTTGTTTTTTACTCTAGTGCAATTAGAATGTTGAAAGCAAATTTCTTATTGGTCGCTATTGCCTGAATGGTTGTAAGGATGTTATGCATTTGTATTAACTCACCTAGTGTAGGCAAGTAATAATGTATGTATGTCTTACAGGGATGAAAAGAACCAGTCCATAATTGTAAGTGGAGAGTCTGGAGCAGGGAAAACCGTGTCTGCCAAATATGCCATGCGCTACTTTGCCACAGTGGGTGGTTCTGCCAGTGAAGCTAATGTGGAAGAGAAAGTATTGGCTTCTAGTCCCATTATGGAGGTAAGATTTCTGGCTTGTTTTTTGTCAGTCTTTTAAATAGAGGTAGACAGAGTCTTATATATACCCTGATCATTCCAAAATTGTGTAATTTTTTTTAAATAACAATATAGTAGTGCATTAAAGAATTGTGCAAAAAATAATGACAGTCTGGTCATCTCTCACTAGTGGCGGAACTACCGGGGGAGCAGGGGGCCCGCACCCCCTCAAGGCCCCCCGGCAGTCTGTGCGCCGATGTGCGGCGCATATTCCCGGCCAGGAATATGCGCCGGAGGGTGGCGGGGGCCCTGCTGAGCGTCCTGTTCCAGGGCCCGCCCCCTCTAGTTACGCTTCTGTCTCTCACCATGCTCCTCATCATCTTCTTTTCGATTTCTCTTCTACTTTTTCTAAATCTCCTGCTCCTCTTCTACTTTGTCTGTACTGTAATGTATAACATTTCTAAATCCTCCTTCATTCTTCCTACTAAATCATACCTGTGATTCTATCAGGGGGCACTAGTCCTTTTCTACTGCTCTGCTCATTTTTAAAGGAGAACTAAAGCTTAACTAAAGAAATAGCTAGAAATTATTATATTTTGGGCTTCTGTACCAGCCCAAGGCAACCACAGCCCTTTAGCAGTAACGATCTGTCTCCAAAGATGCCCCAGTAGCTCCCCATCTTCTTTTCTGCTGATTCACTGCACATGCTCTGTGCTGCTGTCACTTACTGAGCTTAGGGAGCCACTCACAATATACAGTACACATAGAATAGAAATGTCACAATATAAGGCTGATTAGTAATTAATACACATAATTACTACATGGCAGCACAGAAACCAGTGCAATTAGCATCAGAATTGAATAATCAGCAAACCTGTAGCATCAGTTTATATTACAGCCAGGGAAGCTCATTTTCTGCTGGATAATTAGTGACGAGCCCTAAGCTTAGCTTCTCAACAGCCAATCAGAGCCCACTGAGCATGTGAGGTCTTCCAAGATGGTGACCCCCTGTGACAAGTTTGAAGTCCTGGATCATTGCTGCTATTGACAAGCTCAAACTTTAGCCTCATGCAATAAATTCAGTTTATTAAATATGCCATTTTTAGCCATATTAGAGTTTAGTTCTCCAAGCTTTCACCAATAAATATCAATGTCAGGTTACAGTTTTTTCCTATGGCCAATCCCTTGACATTAGTTGACTTTCTTTCAACCAGGCTATCGGGAATGCCAAAACAACCCGCAATGACAACAGCAGCCGATTTGGAAAGTACATTCAGATTGGGTTTGACAAACGATATCATATCATCGGTGCCAACATGAGGACTTACCTTCTTGAGAAATCACGGGTTGTTTTCCAGGTGTGTGTCTTAACGTACAAGCATTAGAGAGTCCTAGTCAAAGCCTCAGTCATTCTAATAGGCCAAATAATTGCTTTATGGCAGGATTCACCATGAAAAAAAAGCAAACAAAGGATAATCATTAGATCTGTCTATAAGGGCAGTGATTCAGGGAGATTTGTCGTCCAGCGACAAATGTCCACTTCTTCGGGGAGACTAATCTCCCTGAACTGCTTTCCCGTTGGCTAGAATGTAAATTGCCGGTGGGATGCAATCGGTGCACTTTGTTTTCAGAAGTCGCACAAAGTTGCCATAAAGCAAGACAGGACTGCTGCTTACAATGGGGATCAGATAGGATCTGTGCAGCCACTGGGACAGAATGTTCTGTTATACAGATAGCTAGAATCTCAGCTGCCATAAAGCAGGACAGGACTGCTGCTTACAATGGGGATCAGATAGGATCTGTGCAGCCACTGGGACAGAATGTTCTGTTATACAGATAGCTAGAATCTCAGCTGCCATAAAGCAGGACAGGACTGCTGCTTACAATGGGGATCAGATAGGATCTGTGCAGCCACTGGGACAGAATGCTCTGTTATACAGATAGTTTGACATTTATTTGTATATACAATATACTTTACCTAAAATAAATGTCCAATCTGTGGCCTTTCAGATGTTGTTAAAATACAAACTCCCAGCACTTTGGATTTTATTGGTTGGACAGTGTGTAGTTGATCCAGCGTCTGAGGGGTCACCCCCTTGCTTTGTAGTGTCCAGTTTCGGCTTTATTCACAAAACCCATGTGACCAGAATACTAACCAATATCAATCCATCAGAATCTTACTTTTATATTTTTTTCTGAATGTAAGGAATAAGAGCTCATTTGGTATTGGTTGCTAGTGTGTGTTACTTCATAGAAACATTCACTTCTCTACCATGTAATAAAGTTGCCATTTCATTTTCAGGCTGATATGGAAAGGAACTACCATATTTTCTACCAGCTCTGTGCGTCTGCAGGCTTGCCCGAGTTCTCTGAGCTGTCACTGGGTAAGTAATCATTTACGGCTCAGCTCTTCCCTTGGAATATACGAGTCCTTCGTAGCAAAAACAAACTTGCCAATATTCATTATTGTGTCATTTTCAGTAATTAAACTCTTTACATTTGTGTTTGGATGTAATGAAACCAGGATAGCCATTATTCAATCATTAATAACTTTGACAATGGATACATCTTGCTTTATCTTTAACTACTGCAAATTGCAGCTTGCTGAGGCCAATTAATATGGCATTGATTCCAACAATAGCAGATATGAGTTCTGGGTAATCATTCTGGCTGCCTACACTTACCATTATTATTGGTTAGGGGACTGAGCCTGTTACAAGTATAATGTGTTTCTTGCATGTACAGTAGGTGAGATTTACCTTCAGCAAATTGGTTTTATCATCCAAAGAAACCATATAAAATGGTGGATATTTAACTCTAGCCTCTTAGCTGCTCCTCATATGTAGGTGAGTTTTACCTTCACTCAGGGCTGCCATTTGTAATCATGGGGCCCAGCCACATACTAGTTTGTAGGGCTTTTTCCCAAAGGGCCCTAATATTTAGCCCACCAGTTACATAGGTCCCCTATATAAATGCATATATACATAAATCGGTAAATGTACCAAAAAATTAAAGTGTTTTTAAGAAAAGACAATATGATGTACCTGTGTGTTTACTTCAGAAAAACAACTATAGTTTATATAAACAAGCTGCTGTGTAGCCATGGGGGCAGCCATTCAAGCACAGGATACACAGTAGATAACAGATAAGTACTACTATAGTTTATATAAACAAGCTGCTGTGTAGCCATGGGGGCAGCCATTCAAGCACAGGATACACAGTAGATAACAGATAAGTACTACTATAGTTTATATAAACAAGCTGCTGTGTAGCCATGGGGGCAGCCATTCAAGCACAGGATACACAGTAGATAACAGATAAGTACTACTATAGTTTATATAAACAAGCTGCTGTGTAGCCATGGGGGCAGCCATTCAAGCACAGGATACACAGTAGATAACAGATAAGTACTACTATAGTTTATATAAACAAGCTGCTGTGTAGCCATGGGGGCAGCCATTCAAGCACAGGATACACAGTAGATAACAGATAAGTACTACTATAGTTTATATAAACAAGCTGCTGTGTAGCCATGGGGGCAGCCATTCAAGCACAGGATACACAGTAGATAACAGATAAGTACTACTATAGTTTATATAAACAAGCTACTATTTAGCCATGGGGGCAGCCATTCAAGCACAGGATACACAGTAGATAACAGATAAGTACTACTATAGTTTATATAAACAAGCTGCTGTGTAGCCATGGGGGCAGCCATTCAAGCACAGGATACACAGTAGATAACAGATAAGTACTGCTATAGTTTATATAAACAAGCTGCTGTGTAGCCATGGGGGCAGCCATTCAAGCACAGGATACACAGTAGATAACAGATAAGTACTGCTATAGTTTATATAAACAAGCTGCTGTGTAGCCATGGGGGCAGCCATTCAAGCACAGGATACACAGTAGATAACAGATAAGTATTATTATAGTTTATATAAACAAGCTGCTGTGTAGCCATGGGGGCAACCATTCAAGCACAGGATACACAGTAGATAACAGATAAGTACTACTATAGTTTATATAAACAAGCTGCTGTGTAGCCATGGGGGCAGCCATTCAAGCATAGGACACATAGTTGATGCCTGATACTTTGATATTTTACTGATTTTGATAGGCTGGTAATGTTTTTTTGGGTACACATAAAGGTTTATGTACGACCTATGAGAAGCTTTACTAGTGAATGGAGTTAAGTTTATCTGCAATCCAAATTCAGCAAATGAACCAAGCAAAGACCTTTGACATAGTGATAAGTGGATTGAACTAAAAGCAATACAGCAACATGGCCTTTATTTAAGAAAAATATATCCCCCGAACAGTGTAGGTCTCTATAAAAAGATATTGCATAAAACAGCTCATATGTAAAACCCTGCTTCATGTAAATAAACCATTTTCATAATAATATACTTTTTCAGTAGTACCATATATACTCGAGTATAAGCCGAGTTTTTCAGCCCCCAAAATATGCTGAAAAACTCTACCTCGGCTTATACTCGGGTCAAGCGTAAAAACGGTCGCCGGCGTCTAAGAATAGTCGCCGGCGTCCAAGAATAGTCTCCAAGAATATTCGCCGGCGTCCAAGAATGGTCGCCTGCATCCAAAAACGAGACGCCGGCACCTCCAATGGGAGCAGAAACCCTCAATCTTTTGATTGAAACTTACCAGAAGTTGCTGCATTTCTCACCCTCGGCTTATACTCGAGTCAATAAGCTTTCCCAGTTTTTGGAGGTAAAATTAGGTACCTCGGCTTATACTCTGGACGGCTTATACTTGAGTATAAACGTTATATGTGTCATTCAAATAGAAAATTGCCATTTTTATATAAGGGCTGCCCCCTTGGATTGGAGGATTCACTGTGCACACAAACATACCATACATGCTAGGTCACATGAGCCAATTAAAAGACAGAGTTGTGTATTTTAATTCCATACTTCTTCCTATTACAGTTAGAGCTGCAGTATTTCTGGTCAGGTGATCTCTTCCTGTTACAGTTAGCGCTGTATTATTTCTGGTCAGGTGATCTCTTCCTGTTACAGTTAGAGCTGCAGTATTTCTGGTCAGGTGATCTCTTCCTGTTACAGTTAGAGCTGCAGTATTTCTGGTCAGGTGATCTCTTCCTGTTACAGTTAGAGCTGTATTATTTCTGGTCAGCTGATCTCTCAGGCAGCACACAGACCATCACAAAATGGGGGTTCAAGGCAAGAGACGTAAAAGGACAATATTTAGTTAAATATATATACCAGTTTGATAAGCTCATTTAATATGCCACTTATTATGATATAAACTAAATGTTGCTTAAATATTCTTTTAATTTACATAAATGTAAAGTTTTATAGCAATTTGGCCCTAGATCTAGCCATCCACCACCCTGTATCTTCTTGGATTTGTTTGAAATATCCCTAGCTGTTTCTTTACCTCTGTTCTTGCAGAATCTTTATCCAGAGGGACAATCAGTTTGGGAATTGGTCCTTTAGGTACTGTGCAAATAGAACACTTGGTTCCCACATGGCTCTGAAAAGCTGCTTTTTGGTCCTTGCAATAATGGGGTTTTGAGATTTTTTTTGCAAGGAGTTCTTTCCATTTTTCATGTAGGTATTCTGGTTTCATCCCACAACCCAATACTGGCATGTTAATTGGTTACTGACCTTAGATTGTGAGCTCCTCTGTGACAGGGAATGATGTGATTGATGTATAATCTCTGTAAAGTGATTTGTAAAAGTGTCAGTACTATATAAATACTGTATAATAAATAATATACGTGATCTCTGTAGTCCTGTCATTTCCTTTTACTTGGCTGCCCAATGCGAGCCTGAACTAAACATAAATCATTTCTACAGTGGAAGGAAAATGTTTCAGTTATTTAAATGAAGTGGATTATAAATAGTTCATTTTGGTTTATTAATCTAATACTCAGCATGTGTGTCTTTGTGTTTTGCTATGGTTCTTGTTTAAGATGAAGATCCGTAATCACATATTATGCAGTTTTCAGCATTGTTCATTTATGGTGAAGATCACACTGTTCTATTAAAGGGATCCAGTCATTGGAAAACATGTTTTTTTTCAAAACTCACCAGTTAATAGTGCTACTCCAGCAGAATTCTGCACTGAAATTCATTTCTCAAAAGAGCAAACAGATTTTTTTATATTCAATTTTGAAATCTGACATAGGGCTAGACATTTTGTCAATTTCCCAGCTGCCCCCAGTCATGTGACTTGTGCCTGCACTTTAGGAGAGAAATGCTTTCTGGCAGGCTGCTGTTTTTCTTTCTCAATGTAACTGAATGTGTCTCAGTGGGACCTGGATTTTACTATTGAGTGTTGCTCTTAGATCTACCAGGCAGCTGTTATCTTGTGTTAGGGAGCTGCTATCTGGTTACCTTCCCATTGTTCTTTTGTTAGGCTGCTGGGGAGGGAGGGAGGGGGTTGATATCACTCCAACTTGCAGTACAGCAGTAAAGAGTGATTGAAGTTTATCAGAGCACAAGTCACATGACTTGGGGCAGCTGGGAAATTGACAATATGTCTAGCCCCATGTCAGATTTCAAAATTGAATATAAAAAAACCTGTTTGCTCTTTTGAGAAATGGATTTCAGTGCAGAATTCTGCTGGATCAGCATTATTAAATGGTTCATTTAAAAAAGTTTTTTTTCCGCATGACTGTATCCCTTTAATGAGATGTGAATTCTTTTTTTGGCTGAAGATGGGTTCATAAAAAGCTATAAAGTATGTTTCAGAGTGGTTACTATAACCAGTAGGTAAGGCTATGATAAGTTCTCTGAAAGCACACAGCTGCCTCTAACACTGTGGGTCAAGGCCCAATAAAATGGGTTTCCATGTTAAGTGTGGGTCACCAAAATCCCCTTTAATCAATAATAATGCTAGCAAATATGGAATTAAATCATCTGGAACCCATTGGAAAAATCTATAGAGCTCTTCAGGTGCAACATTACATGACAGAAGAAAGCAGTTCCAAGCTAAAGCTGAAGAGTATTAGGTTGGTTACTGATGATCTTTAGCTTTAGCTGAAGTATCAGACTGGCTGGGTGGGATGAGACCTCTGGAGAAAATGCTCCACTTTTAAGAACCTGCTCTGAGTTGAGATGACTACTTACATTGTTGGTCTAAACTCTACTAAAAATGAAAGACTCTCATGTTATAGAGTTCCCAGTCTAGAGGCAAAATGCAGAACTTTGGGTATAAATGTGTGGCCTATCTGTCCTGAGATAAGTGTTTTTGAAACCAACAGTAATTGAGTCCAGTCTAGTCTGCAGAATATTGGAAGATTATGTATTTTTGAGATATTGCTCTTGCAGTCTTGAAGGTGGGGTTGAAATTAGTTTAAGAGCGAGTTAACTAAATTATAAGGAAATATTTTTGGTATTTTAAGGAATATTGTGAATAATGTGTTTATGGATTCTATACATTCCAAAACTTTTTTTTTGTATTTTAGATTTTACTCTGCTCTTTATCTGATAACAAGTTAACATAGTATGTTATTGTAGGAAGCAGTGATTACATTTACCCTGCTGTACTTTATTGCATTTACAGAAGGGGCTCCTGCAAATGCATGGAAGCCCACCTCTAAAAATGTCTAAAACAGTATCAGGGATGTTGAGGGGATTTGCAGTTTAATAATACCTAACGGACGACATGCTGGATCTCTCTATGAAAGAATTAAACATTTATTACACCATAAAAAACATGTATTTTGTTCTGTTATCTTTATGATCCCC
This sequence comes from Xenopus petersii, assembly GCA_038501925.1. NCBI lineage: Eukaryota > Metazoa > Chordata > Amphibia > Anura > Pipidae > Xenopus > Xenopus petersii. The sequence continues at coordinate 199,511,498 of CM076673.1, read as the reverse complement.
TCAAGGGGCCTCTTTGACACCTGGGACAAAATTTCCTTTACCCCAAAATGAATGTCCTCATGACATTTCAATCAGAACCATACCTTTTCTCCCACAGCTGAAGCCGAGGAGTTTTTTTACACCAACCAGGGCGGTGATCCTATTATTGATGGAGTGGATGATGCTGAAGACTTTGAGAAGACGAGACAGGCTTTCACACTTCTGGGTAAGGAGGACTGTTTAGTTGCACTTGTCATAAACATTTTTCATTATGACTTACCTGACTTTGACATTCCACAGCTTGTTACTTTTCTGTTCATTCCTGATTTCGTCTTCTGGCTTATCATCAATACTGTTGCCTGGCTTGTAGTATATGTTTAAATGCCAGAGTTCCAGAATTCTGCAGAATTAAAAGGTCACTTATACAAAAACCTTGCAGACTGAAAATGAAGGCAACTTCCAGATTGTCTCAGAATATCTTAAGGCTCAAGTAAAATTCTGAAGATTGAAAAATGAAGACCACTTCCAAATTCTCTCAGAATATCTCAAGGCTCAAGGGAAATTCTGCGGAACTAAAAGTTCACTTATACAAATACCTTGAAGACTGAAAAATGAAGACCACTTCCAAATTGTCTCAAAATATCTCAAAGTTCAAGTAAAATTCTGCAGAACTAAAAGTTCAATTATGCAAAAGCCTTGGAGATTGAAAAACGAAGACCACGTCCAAATTGTCTCAGAATATCTCAAGGCTCAATTAAAATTCTGCATGCCCAAGTTGAATGCACAGGGCTTCTCTTGCCTCAGATGCCAGTGCAGGTTACCATAATTTTAAGAGCCAAAATTTCAGTTTTTAAAGGAGAACTCAAACCCCCCTACCCAGTACCCCACATAGTTCCCCTCCCTGCTCTCCCCATGCATAGGTGATAACATCTATAAGTGCCCCTAAGCCTATACTCACCTATAAGTGCAGAGTAAGTGCAGCAGAGCTCATGGGCGCCATCTTCCGGCTCTTCGGTAATCTTGGGGTCCTTTTCCTTTCCTTTGGCAATTTCTGAAGGGACATTGCAGTTGCTGTGAATTGCTCCAACTACAACTGCTCCAACTGCACATGCTCCAATACAGAGCTCACTTCCCAGAGAAATCCAAAGAGCCAGAAGATGGCACCCACGAGCTCCACTGCACTTACTCAGCAAGTAATGGATTAGGGGCACTTATAGACGTTATCACTTATGCAGGGGGAGAGCAGGGACTAGGGTTGCCACCCAGCCGGTATTTTACCGGCCTAGCCGGTAAAATACCTGCCGGGGCCGGTATTACAAATTTACCGGCAATGTAGCTGCCGGTAAATTTGTAATAAGATCAAAAGGAGCCCTCGGCCTGCCCCCAATCCCCTGCAACTTACCTTTTTTTTTGCCTCTTCTAGCGTCCGCGGGTCTCCCTCGTGTGGCCCCGCCCCTTTTGATGTCACGCCCCACCCCTTTTGACGTCACACCCCACCCATTTGAGGCCCCACCCCCCCAGCAGCCGGTAAAAAAATGTATAAAAGGTGGCAACCCTAGCAGGGAGGGAAGACTATGTAGGTTACTGGGTAGGAGTTTTTATTAGTAGGGGGGTTGAGCTCTCCTTTAAACCAGAAATTCTGCTCTTCTTGTGCAAAGAGTTCAATGGTGCTTTCTGCACTAGCAATGTGACCCCTGTCAGTGTGAAAAAGGTGTTAAAGGGGGTAACATCAGCATGACTGATTGGGCACATAGTTACATAGTTAACTTGGGTTGAGAAAAGACAAAGTCCATCAAGTCCAACCCCTCCAAATGAAAACCCAGCCCCATACACACACCCCTCCCTACTTTTAATTAAATTCTATATACCCATATCTATACTAACTATAGAGCTTAGTATCACAATAGCCTTTGATATTATTTCTGTCCAAAAAATCATCCAAGTCCCTCTTATAGTCATTAACTGAATCAGCATCACAACATCACCCGGCAGTGCATTCCCCAACCTCACTGTCCTGACTGTGATGAACCCCCTACGTTGCTTCAAATGAAAGTTCTTTTCTTCTAGTCTGCCTATGGATGCACTATGCAAATCTTTACATTTTTCTTCAAGCCACAGGGACAGTTAAGTAGAACTTCCCTATCACATCACACAGAATGAGGCAGAGGCCAAGCTGCACTTTACGTGACTGAAAAGGAAATTTATTATAAGAAAAATGTTTTCCATTTTAAGACTGATGGCCAGAGGCAGCCGGCTTGATGTGACACTAATTTTGTATATGATCCTGGCTATAGCATTATCTTGCTGAGCAACATCAAATAACGGTGAGTGGTGTCGTGCTGATAAAATGTTCAGAGCCGCCTCTCGCACGGAAAGAAGCCTTCAGCCAGGGAACCGGTGCCCAGGGACAAGCAATTGGAGATTCAGATCTCCATTAAGAAGAGTGATGGCAAGTAAATCTACTTCTGGCTTATAAAGGAGAGCTACACTATAAAGAAATAGTTTTTTACTTGACAGACTTGAAATTCACTAGTGAGAGATGTTCCCCTTGTGACAGGGACCTAATAGTTTTCTGTAGGAGGCCACTTGTCTTTGGGCCCAGGCTTCATCCAGCTGCTGCTTAAAGATCCTGAGACTGACTAATATCATTTCTTAACTGCACTATAGCAATTCTTTCATTTTCAAACTTGCAACAGACTGATCACCCACTGACTGGATGGTATTGGCAAATACACACACGCAAGTACTTACCGCACTAAGGAGTCAGACCAATGACTGGGAACAGAGTAGATTATACCTTTTGGGAGCAATGGGCCAGATTCAATTTAGTGAGAAAAATGGTTTATCACAAAAAAAGTCATAGACTAAATTCAATTCGAGGAGAAAAAACTTTTATCCAAATTCATTTCCAGTTTTTTCCCCATAGACTTCAGTTGAGTTTTTCTCACGTGATAAATAGTGAGAAATAATTTGTATCTCAAATTCAGTAGCTCGTGAGTAACATGTTACTCTCCAACCCCTTGGATGTTGCTCTCCGTGTCCTCAAAGCAGGGGCTTATTTTTGAATTCCAGGCTTGGAAGCAAGTTTTAATTGCATAAAAACTAAGTATAGTGCCAAGCAGAGCCTCCTGTAGGCGGCCAGTCCACAAAGGGGCTACCAAATAGCCAATCACAGGCCTTATTTGGCACCCACAGGAACATTTTTTATGCTTGTGTTGCTCCCCAACTCTTTTTACATTTGAATGTGGCTCACGGGTAAAAAAGGTTGGGGACCCCTGCTCAAATTGAATCTGTGAGTTTTCACATGATAAACCTTTTTCTCACTGAATTGAATCTGACCCAATATGTGATGTATCCTGTATCCTTTCCTTATGACCAGCAAAATTGTGTGTCCTTGACTTTTCATTGGTTTCTAAGCTAAACACATCGTAGGCGCATGTTATACTCTGGGTTAATGCAATGGTGCATAAAATAAAGGTGTTTTTCTCCCCTGGCAGGAGTGAAGGAGTCTCATCAAATGGGCATCTTTAAGATTGTGGCTTCCATTCTGCATCTTGGAAATGTTGCAATTCAGTCGGAGCGGGAAGGGGAATCGAGTAACCTGTCGGTTAGTGATATGTTTTTTTTCTACATGAACAGCATTCTAGTAATAATAAAAATATGTTATAGTGTGATATTATTAATATTGCTACATATTGATGCTGCATTTTCCTAAACCAAGGGCCCTCAACCTTTTATACCCGTGAGCCACATACAAATGTAAAAATAAGTTGGAGAGCCACATTAGCACCCGGAGGTGCCAGAAATGGATTGTGATTTGCTATTGGTAGTCCCTATGTGGGCTGTCAGAGCCTACAGAAAGCTCTTGTGGTAGTATACGTGGTTTTTATGCAACTAAAGCTTGTGTTCAAGCTTGGAGATCAAAAATAAGCACCTGCTTTGAGGCCAATGGGAGCATCATCCAATAGGGTTGGTGAGGAACATGTTGCCACTGGGTGGGGATCACTGCCCTAAACTATATATCTATATATCTAACCCTCCCAAGTCTCCAAGTCAATTGCTTGCTGACTGTAAGTAATGCAGGCCAATAAAGAGCACTAATATATATATATATATATACACACTAAATTCCAAGGCTAGTGAAATGGGAACAAATAGACACAAAGAAGAACTGGGGATCTGTAGGGACTGCAGGAGTGAGTGTGATGTGCTTCAGATGAAAAACCAAATGAAATGTACTTACCAGAACTGTGACTGCTGCTAATTTTGTGGTAGTTATTGAAATGTATTATTCTACCTACAAGTTGGACTGCAATTCCTAGTACAGATATTGGATCCGTTATCAGGAAACCTGTTATCTAGTAAGCTCAGAATTACGGAATGGCCGTCTCCTATAGACTCCATTTTATCTATATAATCCAAAAGATTCTTTTTTTCTCTGTAATAATAAAACAGTCGATTGTACTTGATCCCAACTAAGATATAATTAATCCTTATTGGAGGCAAAACCAGCCTATTGGGTTAATTTAATGTTTATATGATTTTCTAGTAGACTTAAGGTATGAAAATCCATATTACAGAAAGATCAGTTATCGGATGACCCCAGGTCCCGAGCATTCTGGAAAACAGGTCCCATATCTGTACTATGGTAGGCAGTAAATCAATAGCTAGGGCTGATATAAATCAGAATGTAGTTCCTGACCTGGCTATTTCACCCTCAGTTCACCACTTTTCTGCCCATGTGACATCACCCCCCAATGTCCCTGTGATGTCACTGAACCTGTCCCTCTCCTGTGTCAACCCGATTTAGTGCCCACCGACTACTAAAGTTTCAAAAACAACTAAAGGGCACCATATAAAGTGAACAACAGGGAGATTGTTCCTTCGATCTGCCGATGCTAGAATAAGTTTGCCGGTGCCTCAATCCTCCATAAAGGGTTACCGCATTCCCATATTAGTCCATAAAATAGTAGTTAGAGGAGAGCACTCATAGAAGCAGATACTGCTAAAACATTTTATTATTGACTACAAAAAACATGACATGTTTCGGGTATGGCCCTTTCTCAAGGGCCATGCCCGAAGAAATAGAAAGGGCCATGCCCGAAACATGTCGTGTGATTTGTAGTCAATAATAAAATGTTTTAGTAGTATCTGCTTCTATGAGTGCTCTCCTCTAACTACTATTTTATGGCACCATATACATACCTCCCAACTGTCCCTTTTTCAGAGGGACAGTCCCTCTTTTGACAGCTCAACCAGCAGTCCCTCATTTGTACTGGAAAGTCCCTCTTTTCTCTGCACTGAACAGCCAGAAAAAGAAACAAAGTTTCTCATTTAATTGGCTTTTAGCAGAGAGCCCAGAACAGCCACAGGTGCAAATAAGATACTTTGTCACAATTTTGAGACACAAAAACACAGTTTAGATAAGGAGAAATATTTTCAAACTTTCATAACCTGCCAAATTTTGTAAAACAAACATGGTAATTAGGGGGTGTGGCCACAGAAACAGGTGTGGTCAAAAAAATTGCTGCGCTACATGCGGAAAAAAAATTTTTGTCCCTCTTTTTACTTCCAAAATGTTGGGAGGTATGCATATAAAGTTTTACATTCACCATCTTCCCCTGCTGACTCCATTTTGCCCTACTTTTTATATCTTGCTTTATTGTCACCATCTTGCCTTACTGTTACCATTTTACCCTACTGTCTCCATCTTGCCCTAATGTTCTTGCTTTGCTGTTGTGTCTAGCACTACTGTGACCATCTTGTCCTACTGTCTCCATTTTGTCCTACTGTCTCCATCTTGTCCTACTGTCTCCATTTTACCCTACTGTCTCCATTTTGTCCTACTGTCTCCATCTTGCCCTAATGTTCTTGCTTTGCTGTTGTGTCACCATCTAGCACTACTGTGACCATCTTGTCCTAATGTCTCCGTTTTGTCCTACTGTCTCCATCTTGTCCTACTGTCTCCATTTTCCCTACTGTTGACAACTTGCTCTACTGGATACTGTGCTCCAAATGCATCAGTAACGTCTATATGTGGGTACTGCATGTTTTGGGCTCATATGAAATCATTTACCGTTGTTTGCCTATTCAAGTTTGTAGAAGATTAAGCACACCCACCTTTATAGTTCACCCAACTCCATAAAAATCTTAGGAAAACCTCTGCTGTATCAGTCACACAGCTAATGAGCATTGCAAAAAAAATTGTCCTCCCCAAATTCCACCTAATCATACGCCTTGCCTTTCATGGATATAACGTGCCTCTTTGATTGGCCTTCTGTCTGCTGCCCAATACGTTTTTTGTCTCCACATTTTGGTTAACTCTGACAGTAGAGAGTTCTATAGAAACGTGGCTGAAATGTGACTTGTTTGCTTCAGATATTACAAATGTGTTAGATAATTACACGGTGACCAATGATTATTACGACTTTACTGAGCCAAAGTAAGTTTTGCCGTATAACCCATGTTTTACTGTATGACTTTATTGAATAAAACATGTATATTTTACATATATATAAAATCACTCTGGCGCATGACTTGCTGAAGCAATATTCTAGCTGTGATTCATGCAACCCTGAGCCTTAGTGGGAGAAGTTCCTCCATCAGCCAGACTTGTAATGCTTCCATGAAGTGAAATGAAATATTCAGTATTGCTAGTTGACAATGTCATGAGTAAAAGCTCACAGACAGACACATGCATGTTGGTGTGGATGTGATCACCAGTGCCACTGTTAGGGACTCCTGACAGGGGATGAGACTCAACCTTACCCTATCAGAGATTCCCTGACCTTCCCTCCTGTAAGCTGCCATCAGAGCCGTCTAGTCCAGCCCACTGCTTGAGTCAGAGACTCTGTCCTTCTCCCTGTCAGCTGTAATCAAAACAGTCTAGTCCGGCCTACTGCTTGAGTCAGAGACTCTGTCCCTCTCCCTGTAAACTGTAATCAAAACAGTCTAGTCGAGCCTACTGCTTGAGTCAGAGACTCTGTCCCTCTCCCTGTCAGCTGTAATCAAAACAGTCTAGTCCAGCCCACTGCTTGAGTCAGAGACTCTGTCCCTCTCCCTGTAAACTGTAATCAAAACAGTCTAGTCCAGCCCACTGCTTGAGTCAGAGACTCTGTCCCTCTCCCTGTAAACTGTAATCAAAACAGTCTAGTCGAGCCTACTGCTTGAGTCAGAGACTCTGTCCCTCTCCCTGTAAACTGTAATCAAAACAGTCTAGTCGAGCCTACTGCTTGAGTCAGAGACTCTGTCCCTCTCCCTGTCAGCTGTAATCAAAACAGTCTAGTCCAGCCCACTGCTTGAGTCAGACACTCTGTCCCTCTCCCTGTCAGCTGTAATCAAAACAGTCTAGTCCGGCCTACTGCTTGAGTCAGAGACTCTGTCCCTCTCCCTGTAAGCTGTCATGAGAACAGTCTAGTCCAGCCCACTGCTTGAGTCAGAGACTCTGTCCCTCTCCCTGTAAGCTGTAATCAAAACAGTCTAGTCGAGCCTACTGCTTGAGTCAGAGACTCTGTCCTCCTCCCTGTGAGCTGTCATCAAAACAGTCTAGTCCAGCCCACTGCTTGAGTCAGAGACTCTGTCCCTCTCCCTGTCAGCTGTCATCAAAACAGTCTAGTCCAGCCCACTGCTTGAGTCAGAGACTCTGTCCTTCTCCCTGTCAGCTGTCATGAGAACAGTCTAGTCCAGCCCACTGCTTGAGTCAGAGACTCTGTCCCTCTCCCTGTGAGCTGTAATCAAAACAGTCTAGTCCAGCCTACTGCTTGAGTCAGAGACTCTGTCCCTCTCCCTGTCAGCTGTAATCAAAACAGTCTAGTCCAGCCCACTGCTTGAGTCAGAGACTCTGTCCCTCTCCCTGTAAGCTGTCATCAGAACAGTCTAGTCCAGCCCACAGCTTGAGTCAGAAACTCCGTGTCCCTCCCCATTAAGCTGCCAGGAGGCAAGTGAAGCATTAGCCTTGGTCCCAGTGGGGAGCTCAATCAGCGGGATCTGGGGAGGCCTGTGGACCAAGTGATGGTGGGGAATGTGAATGGCAAGTGGGCAGGAAGGACACACAGTCAAGTAGTTATTGTCTTAAAATCAACTTCTAGTATTTAGATTTTTTTAGACAATATGAAATTAGTTTATGGTATTTAATTTAGTTATGTTTTTTTGTTCTGTAGCTCACAGGCTTGCAATTTACACTGCTATATGAATGATAGGACTAGAGCAAATACAAGATATATTAAGCCAATGCCTGGATACTATTTGCTCCATCTGCTGACTCCCAAATCAGTGTACAGGGACCCCAAATGTATCGCTAGCTGGGGTGGCCTTTGTGGGTGGATGCTTATTTGCTGTCTTTGAATATTCTCTAAAGCAAAATAATCGTGAGCACTGTATCTGTTAAACTGGGTTACGGTGCCCTGAACTCCATGATATTAAAAAAATTCACTTTCTTCTTCTTCTCCAGAAAGGGGATAAGCACCTGAATCATTTCTGCAATTTACTTGGACTGGAGCAAGACCAGATGCAACACTGGCTGTGCCACCGGAAGCTCATCACCACCTCCGAAACCTACGTGAAGACCATGTCTGCCGAGCAGGCCGTAAATGCGAGGAACGCCTTGGCCAAGCTCATCTATGCTCAGCTTTTCAATTGGATAGTGCAACAAGTGAACAAGGCCCTGCACACCACCATAAAGCAACACTCCTTTATTGGGGTCCTTGACATATACGGGTAGGAATAAAATCTCTTAAACTGTGGGGAAAATGTGGGCACATGGGCAGAGTTTGAGTAACCAGTCAGATATTTGATTCTATTATTATAATTGCACTAAACATTAAGGGGGTTATTTATTAAAGTTGGAATGCCAAAACTAAAAAAATGTTAGGTTTTTTTTCTATAAAATCCGAATTTTTTGTGGGGAAAAAAACCTCTTTTTCGAATTATAACCCGAGGATGGAAAAAGTCAGAATCTGAAAATCCGGCATCTCAAACCTGTCAAGGTTGTATATAAGTCAATGGGAGAAGTCCCTATGCTATTTGGAAGTTTCTGTAGTCTGCGCTGGAATTAACCCAAAAAGCCGACTATTTCAGGCAACAATCGGAAAAAAATTAGAGGTTTTCGGGGAAAAAGCTTAAAAAAATAAAGTGATTCGGGAAAAAAAATGCAAAAAAAAAAAACGTACGATTTTCACTACATTTTTCCCTGTTTGTCCCTGATCCCATTAAATCATGCGTTTTCATCCAATTATGGATTCTAGTTTGGTGAGACTTTTTTTTATTAAAAAAATGTGGATTTTGATACATATGCTCCTAAAACTAACTCCTTTGAAAGGATAAATAAACCTTAAAAATAAGTGAATGTAAAATTGGTGAGGGGGTTATTCTAAGCACTTTTGCAATGTACATTAATTTTTTTTTTTTTTTAATTTCAAGATATTAAGGGATACATGTGCTGTTAATATGAATGAATTTTGTTACAACAGCGCCACCTGCTGGTCAGTTTCCCACCAGTCTGACCACCAAGTAGTCAAGGAAGAAGTTGTCAGGAGAAAGAAAGAGGCTGCTCTGATGTTCTTCTGCTTAGGAAAGATTTGAAAAAGGTTTCTAATTTTATTCCTAAGCAGAAGAACATCAGAGCAGCCTCTTTCTTTCTCCTGACAACTTCTTGGTGGTCAGACTGGTGGGAAACTGACCAGCAGGTGGCGCTGTTGTAACACAATTCAATCATATTAACAGTACATGTATCTCTTAATATCTTTGAATGAAAAAATAAATAAATTATGAATGTACATTACAAAAGTGCTTAGAATAGCCCCTCATCAATTTTACCTTCACTTATTTTTAAGGTTTACTTATCCCTTAAGTGCTACTACACTGGGTTTAGTTTACCCTTTGTTACCACATAACCCTATGCCTACATGGCCTCTATGTAATAGGGCATTTTCAACAACATTATGTAGTGTTTTACAGACCTTAAATATTCTAATTCCTGACCAACATTATCCTACTGTTAGATATTGTTACATATTTATCAAGGGTCGAATTTCGAATTGAAAAAACTTTGAGATTCGAATTCAAAAAGACCAACCGAAATTAAGTCAAAGTTTTTTTGGTCAATTCGCTTTCGATCTAATAGGTCCGTATTTGAATCGTACAAATCGAAGGAATAGCGCATTTCGATCAAATTTGATTCAAAGTTTTTCCTAAAAAAAAACTTTGATTTTTTTTAATGTCCACCAATTGACTCCAAATAGGTTCTAGGAGGTCCCCCATAGGCTAAAACAGCAATTTGGCAGGTTTTAGATGGCGAATGGTCGAAGTTGAATTTTTTAATTTTTTTCAATAGAAGTTTATTTAGAAGAAAAATTGCACTCACATCAAGGCAAATGAATAAAAGATTCATCAAACCCCCTAAAGCCTCAACGTGGCTCAATAGCCTCCTGAGCAAAACATGTTGAGGTTGTAGATAATTTTCAAATGTTGATGAGTTTATTCAATTGCTTTGACGTGAGTGCAATTTTAACTTCTAAATAAACATTTTTTTATAGTATTACACTTGGAGCTCTCCACTTTTGTAGTTTCACATATGTAGCCCCAGCCATAAGGTGTACAGCATAAGAGAATTTATAAAAATCAAATTAACTAGTTTTGTGCCTAATGGGGTACTTACTCATAGGGGCAAATTCACTAAACGACGAAGCGCCTAACGCTAGCATGAATACGCCAGCGTAGCGCATTTTCGTTAATTCGCCGATTCACTAATGGACGCTGGCGTAACTTCGCTAGTGTTACTTCGCACCCTTACACCTGGCGAATTTGCGCAATGGACGTAACTACGCAAATTCACTAACGCGCGAATTATTCTGAACGCTACCTTTTACGCCAGACTTCCGTCGCCACCTCAGACCAGGTGAAGTGCAATAGCGTAGATAGGGATTTAAAGTTAAAAAAATTTCTAAGTCCCAAAAAACGCTGGTGTTTTTTCATTTTTTATGGGTGATAGGCTGAAAAAGATCGAAAACATTTTTGGGGCTCCCCTCCTTCCCCCCTACATTTCCTAACTCATGGCACCTTAACTATACAGCTGGCACATGTGTAGGGTAAAATAAACATTTTATTTGATGTTTTGAAGGTTTCCCAGGCTTGTGTAGTGCTGCTACATATTCCTCCATTGTAACTTGAATTTGGCGCCGAATGCAAATTAAGCATCACTAGCGTAACTTTGCTTTGCTTAGCGAATTAACACTAGTGCAACTTCGCAACCTTACGCTTCCCCTGAGCGTAACTTCGGTTTTAGTGAATTTGCGTAGCGCTGACGAAAATACGCCTGGCGAAGTGTGGCGAATCGCAGTGAAGCTAACGCTGGCGCAATTACGAATCTTAGTGAATGTCCCACATAGTCATTCTAAATCTTCACACCACTGAAACACCTGATATATAATGAATTTTAGTTGTCCTTTACTAATTTTACCAGCATCGCTGTACTGCTTCCCCCAGTGCTGCCCAACCTGGTTGGTGTTGCAGATCAGCCATTAATTCCTCAGAAATGGCATCAGTGCAGAAATACATGTTTCAATTGTTCAGCCCAGTAGCGCAGCAGTGGGTTCTATAGGACCTTGAGGGATCCAAATTATTTGAAATAAAATTCCTGGCGTATCATCAAACTTGCAGGATTGGTGAACTAGTTGGTTGTCCCAGAACCAAGTCACCAACATGTGAAAACATTGCTGTGTCAACCAGGTGTTCCCCCAAAATTTTTCTCTAATTGACCTCCAAGATGACCTTCCAGGAGTATCTAAGAAAGGCAGTAGTATAACTGATAGGGTGCAATCCTACAGCTGCAGGGGGGCACGCATTGAAAGCAAGAATCTGCTCCACTGGGGGAACTGGGGTGGCAGGGGACTGTGGTCTGGGCTGCAGGGAAAGAGGGGATCCATGATATACCACTGCTTGCTATCCAAATGTATGTTCTTAAATGGCCTTTACGGCAACACTGGGTTTAATACCAACATCAGTGGTGTAAATGTAGAATAGAAAGGGGGGCAGACTATGCAGCCGTGGGGAGGGTGGGGTACGGTCTAGAGATGCACTGGCGCAAATTCACTAAGCGCCGAACGCTAGCGTCAATTCGCTAGCGTTTGGCATTTTCGGTACTTCGCAAATTCACTAATGAACGGTGGCGTAAATTTGCTAGTGTTACTTCGCACCCTTACGCCTGGCGAATTTTCGCTACGGACGTAACTACGCAAATTCACTAACGCGCGCAATGTACTGAACGCTACCTTTTACGCTAGACTTCCTTCGCCACCTCAGACCTGGCGAAGCGCAATAGAGTAGATAGGGATTGTTTCCAAAAAAGTCAAATTTTTTTCTAAGTCCCAAAAAACGCTGGCGTGTTTTCTACATGATGGGTGATAGGCTGAAAAAGATCGAAAATATTTTTGGGGCTCCCCTCCTTCCCCCCTACATTTCCTGACTCATGGCAACTTACCTAGACAGTGGGCACATGTGTAGGGCAAAATAACATTTATATTTGATGATTTGAAGGTTTTCTAGGCATTTGTAGTGCAGATACGTATTCCTCCATTGAAATTTGAATTTGGTGCCGTATGCAAATGAACCATCGCTAGCGAAAATTCGCTTCGCTTGGCGAATTAACGCTAGCGCAACTTCGCAAACTTAAGCTACCCCTGTGCGCAACTTCGGATTTAAGTGAATTTGCGGAGCGCTTGCGAAGTGCGGCGAAGTTGCGCCTGGCACAACTTCGCATCTTAGTGAATTTGGCCCACTGAATCCAGGATTCGGTTCGGGATTCTGCCTTTTTCAGCAGAATTCGGTTTCAGCAAAATCCTTCTGCCAGGCCCAACCGAATCCTAAATTGCATTTGCATGAGAGGGAAATCGTGTGACTTTTTGTCACAATACAAGGAAGTAAAAAATGTTTTCACCTTCCCACCCCTAATTTGCATATGCAAATTAGGATTCGGTTCGGTATTGGGCCGAATCTTTTGCAAAGGATTCGGGGGTTCGGCCGAATCCAAAATAGTGGATTCGGTGCATCCCTGGTGCAGTCCAATGATTTCATTCCATTTCATTGCTGAACAAATGATAGAATTTAGCAGAGTAAATGATTATAGACACTTGAGACACTGCAGAATTGGGGGTGGGGTTGCAAAAACATCGCAAAAAAAGAAAATCGATCTTTTATGTACATTTTTAGCTGGAATTTCATTAATAACCCCAGAAAAGGTTGCGTTAGACTCTTGTAATGCTGAGACGCAGCGCCTGTACGGAGCAAGTAATTACACTTATCTCGGGAAGAATTAATAACAACTTCTGTGCATATTCTTCCTGCGCCCGCACTGTGATTAATGCCGGGGAATGGGAAGCGTTGGAGGCGGCTGATTGGATGTGAACCTGATGGAAATAAGTAATAGACTCACAGTACGTGTGCATTATTTACCCAAGTCCAAAGCATAATAAAAACGAGCAGTCCATTATTTATCCCCCTTCCAGAATACAAAGTTTTCCTACAATTCCAGCCAGACTAGGTTTAGGCTTATTAGAGTCATTTGTACATCTGAAAATAATAGCTCATTTGATTTGCATTAACAATAACTGATATACAGTAAGTTGTAAATTCTATTCCCTGGGTATTACTGCTATACGGCCTTTAGTCTGGTTGTAAGATATGAGAAAGCCGAATATCATATACACTAGTCTATCTAGTTCTCTGTGACCAATCAAGATGAGACTGGCCTGCTAGATTACCAGGGGATCTCCCAGTACATAGGCCTGTGTAAATGTGGCCATAGATATAACAATTACGATCTTTCCTGGAAAAGGTTTGTTAAAAGACACACGTGTAGAGCTGAATCATCAGAAACAATAAAATCCTACCTGTATCTGACAATTCAGCACTTAAAGGAGAAGGAAACTCCTGAAGCAGTTTATTGCCAATAGATTAGCCACAATAGTACAAGCTATAACACTATGCTTTACCATAGGTGAGTAAACAGCTCTAGAAGCTCTCTGCTTGTTTAGGATAGCAGCTGCCATATTAGCTTGGTGTGACATCACTTCCTGCCTGAGTCTCTCCCTGCTCACTTATAGCTCTGGGCTCAGATTACAGCAGGGAGGAGGGAGGGAGAGAGGAGCAAACTGAACATGCTCAAGCCCTAGCCCTGGAGGTTTAAGCTGAAAACAGGAAGTCTGATATAGAAGCCCATGAGTACACAATAGAATTACTGGTGTATTTATATAGACCTTTCTGATAAAGCTTACTTACTTTTAGCCTTTCCTTCTCCTTTAATAATGGCCAATGTTTGGATGCCTTCAAAGGCACCTGATCAAAATTTTCTGCCTGGGCTGATCGACAAGCATTCTGCCGATTTCGGACGACTCATCTCCCACCATACACGCACCGAATGTCATAGGATAATATCAGCGCATGTATGGCCACTAGGGCTGCCACCTGGCCAGTAAAAATGATGGTTGATCCCAATTTTATTAAAGGGGACCCGTCACCCAAAAAAAATATTCAAAATCCTATTTTATCACATTAGTCAAGCAAAATAAACTTTAATTACAATATATAAATTATTTGAATCTTGTTTCCTTCAGTCTGGGATTTTAAAATTATAGAAAGCAGGCAGCAGCCATTTTGTGCACACTGTTAATAAGGCAAGCCTTGTATGATCTCAAAATCTTGTTTGTGCACCAAAATAGGTGCCCTGGCTACACATTTAAATGGTAAAGAGAACGGGGGAATATGTGGAGAGCAGTGACATGTAGGAAGTGCTAAATGGAAAGTGAAAGTAATTGTCTGCCCCACCTCTATGCCCAGGGCATAGAGGAGTGGCAGACAATATTTGATTGACAGCTGAGATGTTTAAATAAGCTTATAACAGCTATGAATGCTTTAATAAAAATAGAAATTGGATTTCATGTTTAATTTGAAAAGGACTTTTATTATATAGCTTTTTGTGTCTGGGTGACAGGTCCACTTTAATAGGGAAAAAAGATAAATATATAGGAAGGCCGGTATTTTTTTCCAGAAAAGGTGGCAACCGTAATGGCAACCTTATTAGTGCCCGATTTTCAAGTGCCTTCAAAGGCACCCAATCAAAATTTTCCGCCTGGGCTGATCGATGAGCCAACTGATATCCCAGCCTTCTGCCGATATTGGTCGGCTCTTCTCCTGCAATAAGGTGGCCATAGAAGTTACTGTTACAATCTTTCCCGGAAAAGATGTTTCCAGGAAAGATCATTTGTTTCAATACACACGTGTAGAGCTGAATGGTCAGATATACAGATATAAACAATAGAATTCTACCTGTATCTGACTATTCAGAACTAACAATGGCCGATGTTCAGGTGCTTTCAAATGTGTCCGGTCAAAATTTTCCCGCCAGCCCGATCGACGAGCCGACCGATATCCAAGTCTTCTGCCGATATCGGTCGGCTTGTCTCCCACCATACACGCACCGAATATTGTACGGAAATTCATTCTGTACAATAATATTAGTGCATGTATGGCCACCTTAACACCTTCTTTTTGGCCTTCAACTTTTCTTATGTACCGGTGGTCATACAGATACTGTAAGCAATATGGCAGCTCCCACTCAAGTAAAAATGCACCTACAGTACTTAGTAATGCTGTGTGCAAGCTTCCATACCTGGTTTGTTTTCCTAGTTGTTATTTTCCTGTCTGTCAAACAGTTTCTGGCTGATTATTCAGCTAGTTCCCTACAGTAGTGCATAAAACATTTATTTTATTGTTATTTGCAGGTTTGAAACCTTTGAAATAAACAGCTTTGAGCAGTTTTGCATCAATTACGCCAATGAGAAGCTGCAACAGCAGTTTAACTCGGTATGTATTGTCTTGCTGTTATATTTAGAGAAATGGAGCAGACTCTGCCTCTTGCTCATATGATAACGACTGGAGATATAACGGGAATAAGCCAGAGAGTGTGCACTAGCCTGGGACACTGGAGTCACCGTTGATTGTAACTGGCTAAATATACATGGCCACACTGGGCTAGGAGCAATATATAATGCCTGCCTATGGCTTCTCTTAATATTAGGCTCCTTTTTCAGAAATAACGTTCTGTATTCCTTTACATTCAGACAGTATATGGCAGTGTGGAGTAAACATTAACATCTGTCTTTGTATTTATGTTTCTGGCTTAGTCTGTTCCCAAACAGTAGAATTACCCTTCCCTCGCTTCCCAAGCTTTAGTCTTATGCTTCCTATACTGTAGTCTTGCCCTCCCAGGTCTCATCTTTTTGTACAAACCGTTCCAAACAAACTGCACTAACTCTGTAGTTTACTTTTGAATTTCGGGAGCACATCATAGGGTCTGTTCACCAAAGCTCCTCAATAGTATACATAAATCTTGCCACTAACAGCACTCCAGGTTCTTTTACTTTACAAATGCCTTTAATGGACACATATCAGAGTAGCAAAAAGATTTCGAGTGTCACTCATGCTTGATAAAGAGTGGAGTGCCACTCGAAATCTTTTTGCTACTCTGATATGTGACCATTAAAGGTATTTTTAAGGAAAAGGAACCTGGAGTACTCATCTTTTTCTACCCAGGCTCTTGTCCCACTTTTCTAAGCCTCTGCTTCCCTTTCCAGGCTTTAGTCCTGCCCTTCCTAAACTGTAGTCTTGACCATTCCATACTGTAGTGTTGCCCTTCCCATACTTTAATCTTGCCCTTCCCACACTATAGTCTTGCCCTTCCCACACTATAGTCTTGCCCTTCCCACACTGTAGTCTTGCCCTTTCTGTGCTCTTGACCATTCCACACTGTAGTCTTGACCATTCCACAATTTAGTCTTGCCCTTCCCTCACTGTAGTCTTGCCCTTCCCACAATGTAGTCTTGCCCTTCCCACACTGTAGTCTTGCCCTTCCCACAATGTATTCTTGCCCTTCCCACACTGTAGTCTTGCCCTTCCCACAATGTAGTCTTGCCCTTCCCACACTGTAGTCTTGCCCTTCCCACACTGTAGTCTTGCCCTTCCCACACTGTAGTCTTGCCCTTCCCACAATGTAGTCTTGCCCTTCCCACACTGTAGTCTTGCCCTTCCCACACTGTAGTCTTGCCCTTCCCACACTGTAGTCTTGCCCTTCCCACACTGTAGTCTTGCCCTTCCCACCCTTCCCACACTGTAGTCTTGCCCATCCCACAATGTAGTCTTGCCCTTCCCACAATGTAGTCTTGCCCTTCCCACACTGTAGTCTTGCCCTTCCCACAATGTATTCTTGCCCTTCCCACACTGTAGTCTTGCCCTTCCCACACTGTAGTCTTGCCCTTCCCACACTGTAGTCTTGCCCTTCCCACACTGTAGTCTTGCCCTTCCCACACTGTAGTCTTGCCCTTCCCACAATGTAGTCTTGCCCTTCCCACACTGTAGTCTTGCCCTTCCCACACTGTAGTCTTGCCCTTCCCACACTGTAGTCTTGCCCTTCCCACAATGTAGTCTTGCCCTTCCCACACTGTAGTCTTGCCCTTTCTGTGCTCTTGACCATTCCACACTGTAGTCTTGACCATTCAACAATTTAGTCTTGCCCTTCCCACACTGTAGTCTTGCCCTTCCCACAATGTAGTCTTGCCCTTCCCACACTGTAGTCTTTCCCATTCCAAACTATAGAATTGCCCTTCCTAGCACCTAGTCTTTCCCTTCCCAAACTATAGATTTGCCCTGCCTAGAGTCTAGTCAAGTTTGACATTGGCTGGTTTCTGTATCTGCAGCACGTCTTTAAACTGGAACAAGAAGAATACATGAAAGAGCAGATTCCATGGACACTGATAGACTTCTATGACAATCAACCTTGTATTGACTTGATTGAGGCAAAGTTGGGAATTTTGGACCTTCTAGATGAAGAGTGCAAGGTGAGTGGGTTGTATATTAAATACAAATAATGAAAGGCAATGCAGACAGAAGTTGCTACAACTGAGAGAACTGTACTCAAATTGTAGCCCTCATGCAGTAGAGGGAAATTCTTGTATCAGAGGTTCCTTGCTCATATTATATCAGCACAGCTTAACATCATTATACAGCTCCCAAGGCTGTAAAGCAGATGTCACAATTCCCTGCTGGATACGTCAGTTATATTAATGCTGAAAATCTCTTTTTAAGGTCCCCAAAGGAACTGACCAGAACTGGGCACAGAAGTTATATGACCGGCATGGAAGCAGCCAACACTTCAAGAAACCCAGAATGTCTAATGTGGCTTTTATTGTGGTACATTTTGCTGATCAAGTAAGTACTGGGATATGCAACCAGCATGACATGTAATATATGTTCTGCAATAAACTGATTAATAATGATCATAAGACTTTATGCAAAGTTGTCTACGTGCTATCTCTCAAAGGATAAGTAAACCTTTAAAACAAGCGAATATAAAACTGATGAGGGGGTTATTCTAAGCATTTTTGTAATTCATGTTCATTATTTATTTTCTCTTGAATTTCAAGATATTAAGGGATACATGTACTGTTTATTTGAATGAATTTTGTTCTAACAGGGCCACCTGCTGGTCAGTTTCCCACCAGTCTGACCTTTCTCAAATCTTTCCTAAGCAGATATGTTGCTTAAATATTCATATGGGGGTAAAGTTTTCCTTTAAGATGCCTACAGACACACCAATAATTTCGTATGAAACAAACTTCCGTACGGTATTCGGTGTGACGAGCCGACTGAAGACTTGGGTATCGGTCGGCTCATCGGGCGACTTTGAAGGCAACTGAACACCGGCCATTGTTAGTGCTGAATGGTCAGATACAGGTAGAATTCTATTGTTTCTATATGTATATCTGACAATTCAGCTCTACACGTGTGTATTGAAACAAAAGATCTTTCCCAGGAAAGAGCGTAATTGGAAAGTCAATGGTCACCTTTACTCTGATTTTAAAGAGACAGTTAACCTAAATTCACATTATAGAATGACATTAGCCATGATGCTGTGAGACAGTTTCTATTGTGTCTCACTCCAGCCTAAATTATAAAATGTTTTCTGGTTGGCAGGATTACCTTAATGCAGGACCAAAGTTTGCCACCCATTCTGTGTTTGAGACTTGTATTTCCCTCACTGCAGGTGCAACAGTCCTAGAAACTCCCATAGTAACATTACAGGTAACATCAAACAATAGAGAGGGTGGACACTTTAAAGGAGAATTCAACCCTTTAGCAAAAAAATTCATACCCATCACATGTGTCACTTTGCATCTTTTACACCTCAGAGAAGGTCACGGTCTGCTATTTCTGGGGTTTGGAAGGCGTAAAGCGCCAAACTCAAACTAAATAACTAGTGCTGCGGGCAAACTGGCCTTTGCAAATAATGAGTCTGAAATTGTATTTGGCAATGTCTGGAACCGTGCAAAGTGCTTAGTATGGAGCATTCCCCCCGCATCAGGCTCTTCTCAGTGGCTCAGAGAGCCACAGAATGAATGAAAAAGGGTAAATTACTTGTAACACCCTCTTGGCCACCCCCCTGAGCCAAGGTTGTACCGTCTTACCAAATACCAATGCAGGTCCTGAGTCCCCTTTGCAAAGTGATAGGTATGGGAAATTCTTCTCTTGGCAGCTCTTCCACCTAATGGGATCCGGGAATACACCTGCGGGTGGCCCCATTAGGAAAACAGTAAAACACACAGTGCTGTAAAACAATATAAACTTTTTGCAAGATTAAAGGCAAAGTAAACATTCAGTTTAATCATATGCATTCACATAGCATGACCCACTACCCTGGGGATCTGTGACAGTCCCATCCTGGCACCTCCTTGCCAGGCAAAGTCCCACACTACTCCTTTGGCAGACTAACAAGATTCTCAGTCCTTTTTCCCCAAAGAGCACAATTGTCCCCAGGTAGCGCTAGCTGCCCAAACTCCTTTCCCACTGGACAAGGTATTTGCTCCCATGTGGCAGGCACACACAAAGCCTGTATCACAAACAGGATACATGCTGGATCCTTTTCTCTACCCTCCCACAGGCAGACTCACCCTCCCACAGGCAGACTCACACAGAGCTGGATCAGCCATCCACATGATAACAGCCTCAAAGGCTCCAAGCTCTCCTAGCCGAGCACACAACTTGCTTTATCCTCTGCAGCTGAACTATAGCTTCCAGCACTCTCCATAGCACGAGCACGCAAAGTCCAGGTTTTGCATTTAGGAGCTTCAGACACTCCTGGTCTAGCTCCCAGGCTTGGGGCTGCCGCATCCCAGCCGTCCAGGGGCTCCTACCCCTACATCTTTGCAGTAGTCTCGGTCCACCCTCTCTCAGTGAAAGTGAAAGCAGGAATGGCTTTGAGCACATGACATCTCCTATATATCCAAAGTTGGTGCAGCAGGGACACCTGGGTGTGTTACCCTCCTGTATCTGCCAGACATGCTGCAGTAGGACAAGGCTCTGGCCCCTCCCAAGACTATAGGTAGACCCTGTAGCTCACAGGCATGGGATTTTCCAAAATGTGGTTTCAGACCATAGGGGAATTAACCCTACGGGTCCCTACATACTTACATAATATGCAGGTATTAATTAGAAACTAATGGAAAATAATGCATTTCTGTCCAAATGGAGGGCAACCATTCAGTATTTCAAGCACTAATGCCATGTTTGTTGCTTATCCATAGGGGTGGCACTGTTTTTATTGCTTTTTTTGAAGGGAACTACATTGAACTTGTAATCAGATTCATATTTTTACAGTAAAACCTCCATTTTACATTTACATTTTTACATTTTTTAGGGGATCAGGAAAAAATTTGGTAAAATCCGGGAAAATGTAAAATCAGGAAAATTGGTTAAAGCAACTTTTTCTTCAAGTACTGAAAGGATATAAACACAGGAGTTAGTTTTACTTTGAAATATAATATTTACTGCATTAATAACAAGGGTCAAGCATTGCAGCATTCATTTTACATTATGGGGGCAAGGCCTCTCTGTCAGTCACATATACAACCTAAAGCAATAAGTGGGGCAGGACTGTATAAGGGGCAGACTAATTGGAATTGACCATTTACAGGCAGAACCATGGCACAATATACATCTGGTTAGTATGTTGAACCTCTTTATTTCACTAATAATAATATAACTGATCTTCATACCTTAAGTCTACTAGGTCTACTAGGCCCCATACCCGTACTGTTTTATTATCAGAGTAAAAGGAAATCATTTTTAAAGATTTGGATTATTTGAATAAAATAGTCTATGGCAGATGGCATTTCCGTAATTCGGAACTTTATTGATAACGGGTTTCCGGTTAATGAAACCTATACCTGCACTTAAAAATTGAGGTTTCACTTTGTCTCCTAGAAAACATAGGCCTTTATTTAAATATAGTGGATTGTATCTAGAAGACAATGTGCTTTGGAAATCATTTGCAATTCTAATCCACAGCCTGGAATATATTGTATGCCAATGGGGCCGGTGTAAAGCTGATGGTACAGGTAGTGCTTCTCCACAAGCATATTTTAGCTTTCAGTACTTCAGATGTTTAACCCTGTGTATGATTTTTTTTCCCAGGTGGAGTATCAATGCGATGGATTTCTGGAGAAGAACAGGGACACTGTGTATGAGGAGCAGATTAACATACTAAAGGCCTCAAAGGTGAGTGAATGGTTTCTTAATCACTGATGCACAAAGGCTGGGTCTTCTGATGAAGAAAAGAAATACGTAATTAAGGCTTATCTAGCCTATGGAATGCTGTGGCTTGCAGCTGGAGGGCCACAATTTCTAGGCCATATTTATACTTGGATATACCTTTTTACCACCCTCCTATGGAGCAGTTGGCCCAACAAAAAAGCCCTCTTTGCCCTGTGCTAAACCCATCCCTCTAGATATATTATTTTTTGATACAGTGACAAAGAAATATAATAAAACACATCTAAAAAGTTTTGTTTTTATTCAATAAAAATGTTCTAACCCACTGGGGCAATTAGTTCTCAACAACTAAACCCAAAATGGGATAACAACAAACAGGAACACAGAGTAACCAAACCCATCAGGGAAAGTTTTGCATCATGTCAGATGGAGTACGTTCTAGACCTGTAGCCATAGCTGGAAGACATTAGTTGCTGCTGATCAGATTCTGCTTTATTGACTATTTCAGTATCCACTGGTTGCTGACCTGTTTCAAAATGAAAAAGACGCTGTTCCCCCTACTCCAACTGGGAAGGGTAAAATCAGTGTTCGGCCTGCAAAACCTGCTCTGAAAAGTGCGAATAAAGAACATAAGAAAACTGTGGGACATCAGGTAAAGATGTTTTGTTGTGCACTCTGAGCGTTTCATTTTCCGAAGTCGCCCAAAGTTTCCTCGTGAGCCCACTTTGGGCAACTTACAAGGAGATTAGTCTCCCCGAAGAAGAGGAGACTTGTCGCCGGGCAACTAATCTCCCTAAATCTGAGCGTGTGCCCTGACCCTTTAAGTAAATTCAGGTGATTTTGGCCACGCCCACGGTCACAGCATGACCTGACCACACCCTCTAGCCCAGGGATGCCCAAAAACTAGATTGGGATCTACCAGTAGACCTTTGGTTGGTAATCAGAAGATCTCAAGACACTATCAACAACCAGCTTGACTAAATCACCCTCCTGTTTCTTTCTTTTCATTCAGATATTTATTATGTTAAGAAGAAATAGATTGTTAAATATAGCAATATCCATTTTCTCATAAATCAATATTTAAGTAATAATTTCCATGGAACAGAATACTAACAGTGATTTTATGGATGAAGATCATAATGGGACAATAACACTAAAAGTAGACCTCACATTAGTAAAGTATGGACACCCCTGCTCCTAGTGGTTAGTGGCCAAATCAGGTAAAGTCCCTCTCATCTGGTAAAGTCCCCAAGCACAAGAAAGATGATTACTGATTTCTTTCTCTACTGGGTTCTACGGTTCATTGGTTTCTTGCCCTTATTGCTCACGCTGTATGAAGTCCCACTTACTGGTTCTGGGAACAATCACAAAGTCATCTTTTCTTCTCTTAGTTCCGGAACTCCCTGCAGCTGCTGATGGAAACCTTGAATGCCACAACTCCCCACTATGTGCGCTGCATTAAGCCCAATGATGATAAGGAGTCTTTCAGGTGAGTTCTCACAGTTAATCCCCACGTTTCCTTGAAAATGGAATGGCTTTCTGGATCTCGAGTCTTGTGGTTGAGTAATTCAGGAGGAATGGGGGGCAGCTGTGCAGAAGGGACACATGGATCCATGTGGAATTGTCCACCTTTATTACTTGTCACCTCAGAATACCAGATACATAAGCAAGTAAATAAGCTCTGAAATATATCAAGGCTGTCCGACATTGGACTGAGTCAAGATGCCTCCCTCCCAGAGATTTGCTCAGCCCTCAATCGGCCCACAACCCATAACTGATTTTAAATTGTTTGATAAAAATATATAGATATGCCATAAAAGGGTCCTGGAAAGCTATTCTAATTACTGATGCACCGAATCCACTATTTTGGATTCGGCCGAACCCCTGAATCCTTCAGCAAAGAGTGAAAATGCAAATTAGGGGTGGGAAGGGGAAAACATTTTTTACTTCCTTGTTTTGTGAAAAAAAGTCATGCAATTTCCCTCCCGCCCCTAATTTGCATATGCAAATTAGGGTTCAGATTTGGTTTGGCCGGGCAGAAGGATTGACAATCATATCCAATATATCTTATAGGGGGGCTCCTTTTGCCTAGAAGATGTATTAGAGCTCACTCTATTAAACTCACCAGACATCATGTCTCTCTACATGCAGGATTTGTGCAAAAGGCAGTTATTTTGTTACATTTTGTTTGTACTGGAATCAGTTATTTGAGTGAGCTCCTATAAATCTGTTAGGAAAGGAGCCCCCCTATAAGATATATTGGATCTAACTGTCAGTGAATATCTGACACCCAACTGCTGCATGAAGACAGAATGAAGAGAAACAGATGCTGAGAGAGGAATAGTGAAGATAAACTTGATTATTTCAGAAACAATGCAGAATATTTAATTGATTGTACAGGCATGGAATCTGTTATCTGGAAACCCGTTAACCAGAAAGCTCCGAATTACGGAAAGTTAATCTCCCAGAAACTCAATTTTATCCAAATAATCCATATTTTTAAAAATGATTTCCTTTTTCTCTGTAATAATAAAACAGCACCTTGTACTTGATCCCAACTAATATATAATTAATCCTTGTTGGAGGCAAAACCAGCCTATTGGGTTTATTTAATGTTTACATGATTTTCTAGTAGACTTAAGGTATGAAGATCCAAATTATGGAAAGATCCATTATCTGGAAAACCCCAGCTCCTGAGCATTCTGGATAAGAGGTCCCAGACCTGTATTTAGTAAGTTTCTTATCTCAGTATGCTATAGCGTATAGTCAATTTTAATTTTCGCGAAAGTTCCCCTTTAAGTACAAGGTAGGCGTAATAAGATGCAGAAAGTGAATACGCAGGTCATTGTGTGTCACTTGGATGCTGGCAGTAGTATCTGGAAAACAGAGGAGTCGAGTATCTGGGTTGTACTGTCTGGGGAAATGACTGAGAAAGTGCTGAGCTCTCTGTTCACACGCACTGGCCCACAGTTTTGGGATCATGAAAAAAGTGTTTGAAAGCTCCAGCACAGGTAACACTGATTTTTCTAACATTATTTTTCAATCATTTTAGTTTGTTGTTGAGCAAAGATTGAGAAATAGGGGTTTATATGATCATGGGTATCTTAAGGTTCATTTGAAACTTAGTGCAGGGTGTTATAGTTCAACATCAACCAGATTAAGAAGGTTAACTATCTCTGACTTACATAAGATTTACCGAGCACTTGAACCCTGAAACTGAATATTTATGATAGATAATAATTTCTCCTTTCACACGTTCCAAATGTTGAGTAGTGAAATGATGCACAGGCTGGCTTGAACCCCTTGGGTTTTGGGGGCGGTCTTGAATTTTAAAATCAGACCTCACTTTAGGGATTAGGGTTAATATCACATCCCAGGGGCCTCTGCTTTGGTAATCATACTCTACCAGCCCCTCGTCTTGTGATTGGTTCAGCATATAAAAATGTTCCAGGACATAAACAAGTGCAGGCTGGGAATGAGAAGGTTTTATGTGTGGGAATGACCACCACTGAGGGGTGGGGGTACTGCAGCCAGGGGTCCAAGAAATGTTAAAGTTCAATTCATAGGGCTTGTGGAACAGTGGCTGTTGATTCGTTATGAGGCCTTTTTTAGCATAATGAGTGAGTGGGGTGGATTAGGGGTGTAGTAATTGGAGCTTCATTCTATTTTTTGGCAGGGCCCTTCGTCCAGACGTCCAATGACCAATGGCTTAAAGGGCAAAAAAATAAAATCCAATTTTTACTTTCTTTAATGAAAAAGAAACCGATCTCCAATATACTTTAATTAAAAAATGTGTACCTTTTTTATAAGAAATCCCTTCATTTACTGCTGTGGATAGGAATTGTCAGACGGTCCCTAACTGCTCTGCAGGGAAACAATCATACTTATGAACAGCAGGGGGAGCCCCCGCCTTACTTCCCAGCCATGCAGAACTCAAGCAGCTTTGTTTGTTTCCCTGTAAAGCAGTCGGGGACTGTATAGAGATTTGTATTGGATTTTATTTTGGGGCAGAGACACGCTGCTATTTGGGAAATTAGTCGCCAAGCTACAAATCGCTTCTTCTTTGGGCAGCGGGAAGGCAGTTCGCAGGGTTTATTATTTGAAGAAGAAGCGATTTGTGGCTGGGCGACTAATCTTCGAAATAGCAGCGTGTCTCTGCCCTTACTGTTTCCAACTCCAGCTGCAGGGACAAAGATCATGGAGCCAGATTTAAACAGATAAACTTTGATTCTATTTGGAGGATTATTTTGCTGGTGCCACTGGTTCTGCAGAGATATTCTGCTGGATAATTAGTGATGAGCCCTAAGCTTAGCTTCTCAACAGCCAATCAGAGCCCACTGAGCATGTGAGTGTCACAGACACTTTCCAAGATGGTGACCCCCTGTGACAAGTTTGAAGTCCTGGATCATTGCTGCTATTGACAAGCTCAAACTTTAGCCTCGTGCAATAAGTTCACTATATAAAATATGGCATTTTTAGCCACATTTATTTTTAGGGTTTAGTTCTCCTTTAATGTTATTTTTCTAATCAGTCAACTTGTATTCCTCTGTTCAGTGGCCCTTCAAGTCAGAGCTTTTTCAAGCACATCAAGACCGAACAGGGAACTATTTGTGTGGTCAAATATCAGAAATATCCCAGGGGGCCGTTGTTCCATTATTTAACTCCTAACAGAAAAAAACAGCATTGACTGGCCGGCATTCCCTTAATTTCTAGTCACATGGCTTTTGTTTTGCACCTTTTCTGTTGTGTTTGATCGCTGATCAGCCTCCTCGTCTCCTGCTGATTGTTTCCCAGGGTATGGAAAGAGAATGTGACCATGAATAAGTGCCCTTGTCTAGATCTGATGGAAAAGCAAGACACAGTGGGAGACTGCCTTTAATAGCAGCAGGCATATCCATTTATTTGGCATGCACCATATCTCATTTTGATATTTTTTTCCCAATTCCACTTTAGTTTTGATCCAAAGAGAGCCGTGCAGCAGCTGAGAGCATGTGGTGTGCTGGAGACCATCCGGATTAGTGCTGCCGGCTATCCATCCAGGTACTGTGTTCAAATTCTTATCCCACGGGGGTAATGTGAAATCTCTAGGACAGTGGTTCCCAAATTGTGAGACTGGGCTACCATGGGGGCCTGATGGCTAATTAGGGCAAAATATGGGGAAAAATTCTGATCTGTTCTCATAGACCCGAAAGCCCAACTTTGATGGATGAGATTTGATGAAAACAATTATTTGCAGCCCTGTATATTCTAAGAACTATTATAGCAGGATCATTGATATACTATTATTTTCTCAAACCTTTTAATGAGCTATGGAGTGGAAAATTTAGCTTTTAATACTTTCATTAAATGCAAAGGAAAATAAAAAGGTAAAGTGTATTTTGTAGAAACCTGGGGCAGATTCAATAAAGGACGAAGTGTCTAACACTAGCCACAATTCGCCAGCGTTACCACCCGCAGGGATATCGCCTATTCACTAACAGGCGCAGGTCAATTCGCTAGCGAAAAAAACTGCTGCTAGCGTTTGTTCTCACTCTACCGTCTGATGGCTTTTCACTCTGGTAATAGGTGGTTACTCCGCAAATTCAGTAAAGTGCAGATTTTACTGAGCGTTACCTCTTTCTCCAGATTTGACTTCGCCACCTCAGACCAGGCGAAATGATTAAAAGAAGCTGGACCTCCCTCAATCTTCTGTCACTTACATCATATCCTGTGAGCCGAAGATGCATTAAAGTTCAAAAAACGCTGGCGACTTTTCCTTTTTTTAAGCGGAATTGCCTGCAAAAGTCCTAACTTTTTTGGGTAAACAGTTTCTCCAGACATTTTATAACATATGGAACATTTATTTTACAGTGGGCTCGTGTGTAGGGCATTATATTAACTCTCTTGTCTTTATTAAGGTTCCCTGGACATTTTTAATAAAAAGTGGTAACCAAAAGTGGCACCAATATTTATAATAAAGACGTCCATACAACTTTAAATTACCCGCCCTATGCAATTTGACCTAAGCGCAAGATCACTAGGGAATTTTCTCTAGGCACAAATGAACGCTAGCGCATTTTCACTATGAAATGCTCGCAACGCTAGCGAAAATTCGCCAGCACTCGCCGAGACAAAAACCGCATATTAGTGAATTGGCGTAGTCGTAGTGCATTTGCGCCTTGCGAAGCGGTCCGAGGTGTGCGAAGCTGACGTTGGTGAAAATTCGCCCGTTAGTGAATCTACCCCCTGGAATCTATGTAATTTAGAAAATATGTTTGTATAGAAATTATAATTGACATTCCCGCACTGTTTGTCTCCTTAGGTGGACCTACCATGACTTCTTCAACAGGTACCGAGTGCTAATGAAAAAGAAGGACATTTCTCTGGGAGACAAGAAGGTGGTCTGTAAGAATGTCCTAGAGAATCTTATCAAGGTAAAATAGGAACCAATATATTATTCTGTATATGCACACAGTCAGATTTGTGTTGTATTGCTGGGTGAAGAGGCCACAGGGCAAGTTAATTGGGAAGCTCAATAATTTTTTTTTTATGAATTGGACCACTAAAGATAACAACACATAACAACAACTAGAGATACTGCTTAGCCAGGTCTCATGAAAACAGATCTGAATAGTTTTCTAATATAATAATCTGACGAGTTTGTCAAGTGAGTGGTAGTTTGCCTGGTTAGTTTACCGAAATAATTGGACAAAATTGGGCTGAATTCCGATTGTTGGGCCCATGCAGACCAGTCAGAAGAGGACCCACATCCACAGCCCAAACATATTAAGGCTATATTGAGTTTTAAGTTGGGTGATTATTGTTATCACTCAGTATGGTACTGACTTCAGGTGTAGTTAGCTTTAGCTGCGTCAGGAAAAATACAAGATTGAGGAGCAGATTCACTAAAGGGCGAAGTGGCTAGTGACTTTTCGCCAGCGTTGCCACCCGCAGGGACATTGCCAATTTACTAACAGGCGCAGACAGGACCACACTAGCGTTCATTCGCACTCTATCGCCAGGCAACTCTTCACTATGGCGAACGATTGTTACTCCGCAAAAGTGCGGATTTTACTCTTTCGCCAGAGTTGACTTCACCACCTCAGACCAGGCGAAGTGCTATAAAGCAGCGAGATCTTCCTCAATCTTCTTTCATTTACATCATATCCTGTGAGCTGAAAATGCATTTAAGTTCCAAAAACGCTGGCGACTTTTCCTATTTTGAATTGGAATTGCCTGCAAAAGTCCTACTTGAACTTTTTTTGGATAACCGGTTTTCATATAACATATGGAACATTCATTTTACAGTGTAGGGCATTATATTAACTCTCTTGTCTTTATTAAGGTTCCCTAGACATGTATTTGAAAAAGTGGTAACTTCCAGCATTTGCACCAACATTTATAATAAAGACGTCCATACAACTTTAAATGACCTGCCGTATGCAAATTGACCTATACGCATGATCACTGCTGAATTTCCACTAGGCACAAATGAGCGACAGCGCATCTTCGCTATGACATTAATGCACAGCCGAAGTAACGGTAGGGAAAAATCGCCAGTGTTTGAATTAGCGTATTTGTAGGGCTTTTGCACCTGGTGAAGTTGTGCGAGGTATGGTGAAGCGGTTGCTGGCAATTTACAGATGTCGACAGCACCAGCCATAGATTACGCTGTTTAAAATGCCTTTATTGAGACATATGTTTCTGGCCCCAATACACTTGGCAACGTTTCAGACGTCTTTTATCAAGCCACCTTGACAACACCTGTGCTCAGTTATTTATACATATTTATTTATATTTATATTTATACATCTCACAGTGACCCCTAGTGATTCTTTTCCAGAATACAATCTTAAACATTCACAAACCATCACATTTGTTGCAATATACATTCTGCTACATAATTCTCTCTACCTTTACGCAATAAAGTGTCCATATTTCTTTAGTGTCCATAATTATCCTTGTGAAAAAATTGACTGTAAAAAAGATACATAATAAACACATTGGAACTCATTTATAAATTTCGCACAGGGCAGATTGGTTCGCAAAGTGAATATATTTGCCCTGCGCATGGTTATATTTATAAAGCTGAATAAGAGGGTGCATACAGAATTGCGAATTTTTTATTCACAATGCGAATGTCTAAAGGGGCTTTATAAATATGTCACAATTCGCAAATTGCGAATCTTTATGCGCACACTCTGCGACTCAATTACGCCACAACTTTGGTGGCGGATAAAATATTCGCAAAACAGTTTTGCAAACTGCGAATTTAACGCTATTTTCGCGCACAACAACCTCGGACATTGGGTGCGCTCGCGCAAACTCCTGTCTGATTTGCGCGCCATTTGCGAAAATTTATTCACACTGCGAATTCGCAAAAACCGGAAAGACGGGCAGAGCAGTGCAATATATTAGCGCTTAGCAAAAAACATGCGAATACAACCATTTGCGAAAAATATGCGCTGCGCGAACTTTATAAATGACCCCCATTGTCAGTAAAATATTTTCCATTGTTACATTTTAAAAACATTATTAAAAGGATAAATTTACCGATAAATTTTACTTAAATCATATTCCCTGTTGAGGCCATGGGGAGCCAACATTTCCAACCTCCTAATCCATCTCGCTTCTTTTTTCAGTAACATTTTAACTCTATCACCACCTCTCCGCATCCTCGGAGCATGGTCTATTATTTGGTATTTTAATTGTTGAACCCCATGACCCGCAACAAGTAAATGGTTTGCAACTGCTTGATCGCTTTTCTTAGTATTTATGGCGGACTTGTGTTCTCTTATCCGCTCCTTAGCACTTCTTGTGGTCTGTCCAACATAGGATAGCCCACACAGGCACTTAATCACATACACAACAAAAGTACTCTCACATGTATAATATCCATTAATTTTAATTGCTGATCCTTTCCTAGGGTGATACAAAATCTCTCCCTTTAAGCAATTAGAGCAACAATTGCAGCCAAGACAGGGGTATGTCCCATTTTTTCTTGGCCGCAACAGTCGCTCCTGTGTTTGTGTCCCTCCCACATCTGATCTTATGGCCATTGATCCTATGGTTTTCGGTTTTTTATCTGAGACCAATGGGGTATTTTTGAAATTATCAATATCTGGTAAACCTTCCCTCAACAATCGCCAATGTTTCTTAATTGTTCTTTCTACGTGTGTACTTATAGTTCTATATCGGGACACAAATGGAATTCTCTGTGTTTGGTTGTTTAGGGGTCTCTTTATATTGTGTTTTACATCAGCCCGTTGTTTTTTTAATAGCTCTGTGGGTTATCCCCTTTCTTCAAACTTTGTTTGCATTTGATCTAGTCGAAATTCCAATGCACTGCCGTCGGACACGATTCTTTTAACTCGGCTAAATTGTGATTTAGGTACTGAGTTTTTAATCTGTATGGGATGAAATGATCTATAATGTAATAAAGTATTTTTGTCAGTTGGTTTTATATAAAGGCCCGAGGACAGTGCATTCTCCTTTCGACTAATAAGGGTATCTAAAAATGAAACCTGATTTACATCACTATGTAAGGTAAACTTTAGTTTGGTTCTGGTATGATTGATCTGGCTATGGAATTCCTCCAGGGTCCCCTGTGGCCCCGACCATATTATGAAAATATCGTCAATAAATCTATACCAGCTCAAACAATATGTTTTGTATAAATCATTTGTGTAAACAAAAGTCTCCTCAAAAGCATTCATGTAAATATTTGCATATGATGGGGCCACATTGGACCCCATCGCCGTACCTCGTATTTGTAAGAATTGGTCCTTAAAGAGAAAAAAATTATTATACAAAACCAATTTTAAAGAAGATAGGACAAAGTTCTTCTGCGAGCCATCCAGTGATTCGTCATGGCCCAACTCGACGCAGACAGCCTCCACACCCCCATCATGTGAGATGGAGGTTTACAGGCTAGGGATGCACCGAATCCAGGATTCGGTTCGGGATTCGGCCAGGATTCTGCCTTTTTCAGCAGGATTCGGATTCGGCCAAATCCTTCTGCCCGGCCGAACCGAATCCGAACCCTAATTTACATATGCAAATTAGGGGCGGAGAGGGAAATTGAGTGACTTTTTGTCACAAAACAAGGAAGTTGTTTTCCCCTTCCCACCCCTAATTTACATATGCAAATTAGGGTTCGGATTCGGTTCGGTATTCGGCCGAATCCTTCGCCAAGGATTCAGGGGTTCGGCGGAATCCAAAATAGTGGATTCGGTGCATCCCTAGTACAGGCTCTCCACGTCAAGCGTGGCCAAAACGATAGCCTCAGGTAAATTCTTTTATTTTTTCCAAAAAGTCCCCTGTATCTTTGATATAAGAAAAATGTTTCAATACATACGGATTTATAATCTTATCCACAAAGATTGAGAATGGGGACAATATCGACTCTACACAGGAAACGATAGGACGCCCTGGGGGATTCTGCAAGTTCTTATGTATTTTTGGTAAAACATAAAACACTGGTGTAATCGGATTTTCTGTTTGCAGAAATTCCCCCAGGGGTCTATCGATTATTTCTGCATCACGGGCATTTTTAATAAGTGGCGTTATTTGCATCCTGATATGAGGTTGAGGGCTGGTGGTCAATTTTTTATATGTCGTTTCATCAGACAATTGATGTTCAATTTCGTGGATATAATACTCACTATCCATGACCACCAGTGCTCCTCCTTTATCAGCCTGCTTGATAGGAAGTCTATCATCTTTCACTAATTTTTGTAAAGCCTGAAATTCCTCCTCCGTTAAGTTTTTAGGAATAGTACGTAAATTCCCTTTTCTATAGTCTCCTTCTACTTCTCCCTAGTCACATTCTTAATAAACGCTTCTACAAAAACATTGTCTCCCCGTGGTATGTACTGACTTCATTTCCTTAGTTGTAAATCGTTGCCCTTAAAGGTACCAAACCCAGCAGTAGCATTTTGGCTCTCTCTATTTTGGAATTCCACCTTAAGTTTAATATTGCGAAAAAAATCGATACAAATAACAATCTAGTTCAAAGAAATCAGGACCCGATAATATGCCAAATTAAAGTCCCTTTGAAAGTACCTGAGTCTGTCCCTCGGTCAGGGTAATGCTTGAAATGTTCACCACCGTTTGGAGCGATACTTCGTGGGTGGTTTCTTTCTTTTTATTTCTGTGTTTTTGGCCCCCTCGATGTTTCCTATGGCTGGCGTGCCGTTCGCCGTTAGTTAGCCACCTAAAAAAGAGATTTGCGATGATGCCGAGGAAATAGAGGTTGATGCGGAGTCAGAGCGTTCCCGGGTGCTGCCTCCTCCACTTCGCGATGGATATCTGCGGCTGTAGGAGTTTCCCAGAGGCCCCCGTCTTGCGCTTGCGGCTTCACCCCCTCTCCGTTGCCAGCTGTATACTTTACCGGTGGTGAAGTCTGCCGCATCACGCTGGAACTTCGATCTCTTCCTCTGTCTCAGGTCCGCATCAAATCTTTCCATGTGGTCCGTTAATTTTCTCAGTCCGTCTGAAACCACGGCTGCTGTGAACTGTTCTTTTAGTTCCTTCTCAGCTTGTTCGGCTTCCCGCTTAATTACAGGTATTTCTTGCTGTAAACGCTCCATGGTGGCAAGCATTAAATCAGTCGAACATGTATTCATTATGGATTCCCATTTGCTGCAGAATTCTTTCTCATGTGAGAATAATGCGGGGCATCGATTAACTCGGAGTCCCCGTGGTATACGTTGTAGCCTCACATACTCTGCCAGGGTTCGCAAATGCAAATCATATGAAACATATTTTCTCTTTATGTATTCCAAATTTCTAAAATCCTGGACATGATCCTTAGTGCTTAGAAAATCACACTGTCCATCAACTGCCTCAGTGATTCGCACTTTATCAAGGTCAGTATATGCAAAAGTCATTTTCATATGGATTTGGTGCACGACTTACGTGGAAGATCAATCAATTTGATTTTTCAGTCAGCACCTATGCCTCCCAATTCTTAAGACCTGATGCACGTCCAACGGTTTCCACCATGTGTCCACCATGAAGCAGTTGCTGGCAACAATTTGCCCTTCAGTGAATCTACCCCTATATCATTTACCAATATTATTCATTGCATTGAGATATAAATTGTGCAAAACCCCATCACTAGCTATAATAGGCAGCTAGCCAAACTTCACTTGCAGTTAGGGTCAGAGCACACGCCCAGATTCGGGAAGAGTAGTCACCCGGCAACAAATCTCCTCTTCTTCAGGGCGACTAATCTCCCCGAACTGCCTCCTGCTGGCTAGAATGTAAATCGCCAACGGGATGGCACTTGGAACGCTTTGTTTTCCGAATTCGCCCGAAATGAATCGATCTGAGTGCCATCCCGCCAGCGATTTACATTCTAGCCAGCGTAAGGCAGTTCGGGGAGATTAGTTAGGGGAGAAAAGGAGATTTGTCGCCGGGTGACTAATCTCCCCGAATCTGAACGTCTGCCCTGACCTTTAAAGGATAAGTAAACCTTTAAAAAAAGTCAATGTAAAACTGATGAGGGTGCTACTCTAAGCACTTTTGTCATTTACATTCATTATTTAGTTATATTTTTAATTCCATGATATTAAGAGATACATGTACTGTTAATATAAATTAATTTTGTTACAACAGCGCCACCTGCTGGTCAGTTTCCCACCAGTCTGACCACCAAGTAGTCAAGGAAGTTGTCAGGAGAAAGAAAGAGGCTGCTCTGATGTTCTTCTGCTTAGGAAAGATGTGAGAACTTTATTCCTAAGCAGAAGAACATCAGAGCAGCCTCTTTCTTTCTCCTGACAACTTCCTTGACTACTTGGTGGTCAGACTGGTGGGAAACTGACCAGCAGGTGGCGTTGTTGGAACAAAATTCATTCATATTAACAGCACATGTATCCCTTACTATCTTGGCAAAAAAAAAAAGAAAATAAATAATTATTGTAAATTGCAAAAGTTCATACAATAGCACTCTCATCAATTTTTCATTAACTTATTTTAAAGGTTTACTTATCCTTTAAGTGTAGGCCCTTAAAAGAACATGTCTGATTTGTTTTATCGATAACATTTTCAAGTACTAAGTTTACTATTTCTTTTGTTGTATAGGATCCTGACAAGTTCCAGTTTGGACGAACAAAGATCTTTTTCCGGGCTGGCCAAGTGGCCTACTTAGAGAAACTGCGTGCTGACAAGTTCCGTGCCGCTACCATTATGATACAGAAGACTGTACGGGGCTGGTTACAAAGGGTGAAATACAGAAGGATGAGGAAGAGTGCGGTTACCATCCAGAGATATACACGTGGGCACCTTGCCCGGAGGTAAGAAGCTGAGAGCCGATTTAAGAAAATAAGTATTTCTTTAGACCCAGGGAAAAAATTCAAGATCACTAAGGGGTAAATTTATCAAAGAGTGAAGTTCCTCCACTGGAGTGAAATTCTGCAGCTCTCAATTCATTTCTATGGGATTTTGAAAGGCATATTTATCAATGGGTGAAAGTGAAAGTTCACCCTTTGATAAATACGCCTTTAAAAATCCCAGAGAAATGAATGGAAAGTGGCAAAATTTCACTCTAGTGGCGGAACTTCACTATTAACTTCACTCTTTGATAAATATACCCCTAAGAGGTACAAGAGCGTGCACCTTCCCTATCTGTAGCGGTGACTTGCAGCTGATATGCAGAGCACAGTGTCGGATGTACAGGAGTTTGTTATTTAACACTGCTTTATAACAAGTTTGGAAGTGGGAGGGGGATGCCAATGTGCCTCCCTCTGTCCTCCCCTCATGAATACAGTGCGGCCAAACTTACCAACAATGTATTCATGGAGGAGGCTGCAGGTCTGTATTCACTGAAACAGAGCACAGAGATCTGCATTCATTTATCAAAGCTGGATATAATGTCCTAAGTGCAAAAAATGAAAGATTGTGGGGTATATTTATCAAAGAGTGAAGTTAGTAGTGAAATTCCGCCACTCTCCATTAATTTCGATGGGATTTTTATAGGCGTATTTATCAAAGGGTGAACTTTCACTTTCACCCATTGATAAATACGCCTTTCAAAATCCCA
The DNA here is from genome assembly GCA_038501925.1 of Xenopus petersii. Taxonomy (NCBI): domain Eukaryota; kingdom Metazoa; phylum Chordata; class Amphibia; order Anura; family Pipidae; genus Xenopus; species Xenopus petersii. The sequence continues at coordinate 199,475,902 of CM076673.1, read as the reverse complement.
TAGAAATGAATTGAGAGCTGCGGAATTTCACTCTAGTGGCGGAACTTCACTCTTTGATAAATTTACCCCCGTGACTGTTTGACACTCTGGACACTGCAATCCTGCTCAATGTGTTCTGTTTCTGTCCCAATATCCAGTAAAGGGGAATCAACGCCTCTTTCTACCACCATTACCATCGTTATTTCTCTAATACCATAGCACAAGCACTTGCTTCTTACCAGTTTGGAGGCAGGGATTATTTTATAGTTGTCAGTGGCAGCCAGTGAAGGGTTAATCTGGGCCAAATGTATTCGTCGAATAAATCGTGAAATGGCGAAAAAATTTGCGGAATGCATTGAAGTCAATGAGCGTCAAAATTATTTTGATGCGCAACAATTTTTGATGCGCTTGACAATTTCATTTTGTCGCAGCAGATCTTTTGTAACGCAGTTTCGTGAAAACATTCGTGGGCGGCAAATCGCTAAAATTTGCCGCAACTCCATGCCTGCCGAATTTATTCACCCATCACTAGTACCCAAAGCATGAACCTACTTTTAAAAATCAAACTGTTTTATTCTCGCTCTAACTTCTTGAAGAGAACCCTTCATATATTGTTTTATATACTAAATATTTCACTTTGGAGGTACTGTGTTCAAATTAGGGATGCACCGAATCCACTTTTTTGGATTCGGCCGAACCCCCGAATCCTTCACGAAAGATTCGGCCGAATACCGAACCGAATCCGAACCCTAATTTGCATATGCAAATTAAGGGTGGGAAGGGGAAAACATTTTTTACTTCCTTGTTTTCTGACAAAAAGTCACGCAATTTCCCTTCTGCCCCTAATTTGCATATGCAAATTAGGATTCGGTTCGGCCAGGCAGAAGCATTCGGCGAATCCTGCTGAAAAAAGGCCGAATCCTGGCCGAATCCCGAACCGAATCCTAGATTCGGTGCATCCCTAGTTCAAATTCTTATCCAATCCCACAATTATTTGCCTTCTTCTTTTGACTCTTTCTAGCTTTTCTAAAAAAACAAATGCACTGTATAGCTACAAATATATTGTTATTGCTACTCTTTATTACTCATCTTTCTATTCAGGCCTCTCCTATTCATATTCCAGTCTCTCATTTAATTCAATCCATAATTGCTAAGGTAATTAGGACCCTAGCAACCGGACCACTGAAACTGCTGAGCTGCTGAATAAAAAGCTAAATAAGTCAAAAACCACAAATAATAAAACATTAAAACCAACTGCAAATTGTCTCAGAATATCACTCTCTACATCATACTAAAAGTTCATTTTAAGGTGAACAACCCCTTTATATTGATAGGAAGTTTCCATTAAAGGAGAAGGAAAGGTTAAAACTAAGTAAGCCTTATCAGAAAGGTCCATCTAAATATACCAGTAAACCCCCAAAGTAATGCTGCTCTGAGTCCTCTGTCAAAAGAAACACAGCATTTCTTTCCTTCTATTGTGTACACATGGGCTTCTGTATCAGACTTCCTGCCTTCAGCTTAAACCTCATTGCCCTGGGCAAGAGCATGCTCAGTTTGCTCCTCTTCCCCCTCCCCTCCCTTCTCTGCTGTAATCTGAGCCCAGAGCAGGGAGAGACTCAGGCAGGAAGTGATGTCACACCATGTTAATACTGCAGCTCCTATCCTAAACAAACAGAGAGTTTCTAGAGCTTTTTACTCAGGTATGGTAAAACATTCTACAGAATAAATATAGCATTCTATCTTGCACTATTGCAGCTAATCTATTGGCAATAAAATGCCTCTGTAGCTTTCCTTCTCCTTTAAAGTAAATGATAGGCTGCAGGGCTTCCAGCCGGACTAGGGCACTTCTTCACTGGCATAAAAATATAGTGGAGAATAGAGAAAGCTCACGCTTTGCTAGCCAATGGCAACATCCATCCCCAGTTCTTCTGCAGGGTTCCCAAGTAAAGTTCCGACTCTCTTCACAGGTTGGCCCAGCACCTCAGGATGACGAAGGCTGCCATCAGCTTCCAGAAGCAATTCCGAATGATTCGTGTGTATCGTGGCTTCCAGAAGACTCGCGCGGCAGCTATCACTATCCAGTCCTACACTCGGGGAATGTTTGTCAGGAGAGATTATCGGCAGGTACTGCAGTCATTAATCAGATGGCCAAGCTTCTCCGCTTCTATCTCTTTCATTCCTCAGATCTCACATACACACTGCTCAGACTTTAGATTTCCAATGTACTACGACTTAATTAGAAAATATGTGTGTCTATCGGATAGAAGGAAAGGCATGCCGTATCTGCTACTTCTGAGCGCAAGGTCTAAAATTCCCATTAACTCTATTATACTCAGTTCATCCTCGCTGTCAGAAGCAACAGTGAGCAGATACTGTTTATAGAAAGACGACATCAATCCAAAAACTTTGTCTGCTTCTGTCCCTACCATAGAGGTCTTCAGAGTTGCTCACTTAAAGGAACAGTAACGTCAAAAAATAAAAGCGTTTTAAAGTAATGAAAATATAATGCAGTGTTGCCCTGCACTGATAAAACTGCTGTGTTTGCTTCAGAAACACTACTATTGTTTATATAAATAAGCTGCTGTGTAGCCATGGGGGCAGCCATTCAAAGGAGAGAAAGCTCAAGTTACACTGCAGATAGCAGATAAGCTCTGTCTGTCTAATGGTGTTATCTGTTATCCATTCGTTAACCTGTGCCATATAGCCATTTTTCAATTTCCGCCATTGCTCCACAGCAGCTTGTTTATATTAACTATAGTATTGTTTCTGAAGCAAACAGAACAGTTTTACCAGTGCAGGGCAACACTGCATTATATTTTTATTACTTTAAAAAACTTACATTTTTTGATGTTACTGTTCCTTTAAGTTCCCCTTTGAGGTCCTACACACACAATAGTCCCTTGTGTTTGTTTATTGTCTGTACAGAGATACCACAAAATTGTGCCAGCATAGCTATTGCCAAAGTGTTTTTTTTCTTTCTCAGTTAAGCAGGGAATGTTAATATATAGGAGCAATTTGTATTGTAGTTTGGGTTTTTGCATAGGCTTATCTACAATATATATATATATATATATATATATATATATATATATATATATATATATATATATATATATATATATATATATATATATAAAAAATATATTTTATGTAACTATGTAGATACTACCCGGTATTTGATTTGTTTTTCGGAAACCTGTTAACCAGAAAGCTCAGAATTATGGAAAGTCCGTCTCCCATATGCAAAATATCTAAATTTTAAAAAATGATTTTCCTTTTTCTGTGTAATAATAAAACAGTCGCCTGTACTTGATCCCAACTAAGATATAATTAATCCTTATTGGAAGCAAAACCAGCCTATTGGGTTTATTTCATGTTTATATGATTTTCTAGTAGACTTAAGGCATGGAGATCCAATTTATGGAAAGATCCATTATCCGAAAGACCCCAGGTCCCGAGCATTCTGGATACCAGGTCCCATACCTGTATACACACACACAACAAAAAAATCATTTTGAAAACGACATTAATTTTTTAAACTCCTACAAAGATAGAATACCCAATTCCAAATAATCACAAAAAGAAAGTGGAACCAACAGACTTAACATAAGGGGTTAAATACGGAATATGCTGACAGTCCATTCTAGTAAATGTAACGCAGCGTCGTTTATTTTTATCATCCAATTTGCAATGTATTGCACACTTTTTAAACCAAAATGATATTTTCAAAAACACTTAACATTTTAGATAGTAGAAGATTTGCTTATGACATAAAATCAGTCCTAGGGGAATATTTATCAAAAAGTAAAGTTAGAGATCGCCACACTCCTCTAGAGTGAAATGCCGCCACTCTCCATTCATTTCTATTGGATTTTGAAAGGCGTATTTATCAAAGGATGAACTTTCACTTTCTCCCATTGATAAATACTCTTAAAAATCCCATAGAAATGAATGGAGAGTGGCGGAATTTCACTCTAGAGGACTGTGGCGATCTCTAACTTTACTTTTTGATAAATATTCCCCCTTGAGTGTATTGAACACAGGCCAACTCTGTTGGGCCCCAGCACTCATGGGCCCCCACTGGCCCAGGCCTGCTTCTCCCGGCTGAACCTGTGCTGTGGCGCATGTGCGAGGCATGTTCACCATGTGCGAGGCGTGTTCACCATGTGTGAGGCGTGTTCATGCATGCTTGCACAGGGGAATTGGAGGTCGGGAGGGGGCCCCAGGGCACTGCCAGGAGTACCCTTTGTTTTCAGCCCCGGTGGGCCCCCAAGGCTCCAGTATGTGTGATGTATATAAAAGTATACACGGGGGAGACAAATCACATAATAAATATATAAAGAATCATAGGACAAAGAGCTTAAGTGCTATGTGGTAAGAGACTTGGGGCAAATTCACTAAGCGCTGAAGTGCCTAACGCTAGCGTGAATTCGCTAGCGTTTATTGTAGAAAAAAAGTAAAATAATGAAGACATATTGGAGAGTTAGAGGTTAATCCTGTCATCGGAAAACGTTTTTTTCAAAACGCATCAGTTAATAGTGCTACTCCAGCAGAATTCTGCACTGAAATCCATTTCTCAAAAGAGGAAACAGATTTTTTTATATTCAATTTTGAAATCTGACATGGGGCTAGACATATTGTCAATTTCCCAGCTGCCCCCAGTCATGTGACTTGTGCCTGCACTTTAGGAGAGAAATGCTTTCTGGCAGGCTGCTGTTTTTCCTTCTCAATGTAACTGAATGTGTCTCAGTGAGACATGGGTTTTTACTATTGAGTGTTGTTCTTAGATCTACCAGGCAGCTGTTATCTTGTGTTAGGGAGCTGCTATCTGGTTACCTTCCCATTGTTCTTTTGTTTGGCTGCTGGGGGGAAAGGGAGGGGGGTGATATCACTCCAACTTGCAGTACAGCAGTAAAGAGTGATTGAAGTTGATCAGAGCACAAGTCACATGACTTGGGGCAGCTGGGAAATTGACAATATGTCTAGCCCCATGTCAGATTTCAAAATTGAATATAAAAAAATCTGTTTGCTCTTTTGAGAAATGGATTTCAGTGCAGAATTCTGCTGGAGCTGCACTATTAACTGATTCAATTTGAAAACATTTTTTTCCCATGACAGTATCCCTTTAATTAGTGGCTGAACTGAACTATTTCTCTATGCTCAGAGGAAGCGAAATCCATAATGTTGTTTTGCATAATTGGTTCTTTTTTTTTTATTATTCCTTGTTTTCTATCGCAGCTTTTGGAGCAGCACAAAGCCACCATCATTCAGAAGCACTTGCGCGGGTGGATGGTTCGCAAACAGTTTACCAAATTCCGCTGCGCCGCTGTTGTTATTCAGTGTTACTACCGCCGCATGAAAGCCAGACGGCAGCTGAAACAGTTAAAGATTGAAGCCCGAACAGCGGAGCACTTTAAGAATCTCAGCGTGGGCATGGAGAACAAGGTGGTTCAGCTGCAGAGAAAGCTTGATGAGCAGGTAAGCAGGTCATTGCCTTATTCTGTTGTAACCAATGAATTCCATTCACTTGTTTTGTGTAACCAATGAAAATACAGTTCTGCAACTTACTTTAAATTAGTGATGTGCGGGATGTGGGTTTACCCTCGGGTTCGGCCGGGTTTGGGCCGACCTCACACTCTTCTTCGCCAATGTCAAATGCCGGCTTCTGACTTTTTTTTTTTTTGATGCTGCGCCTGCTCGCCCCACCCCTTTTGTGACATCATCAGCGATGCGGGGCAGGTCGGGTCGGCGCGGGTCTATAAAAGGGACTGTGGATGGCGGGCGGGTGCACATCACTACTTTAAAGTGAAGGAACTGTCGTTACAACGGTGTTGCTGCTACGATATTGCTTTCATCAGGATTCAAGATACTCATATGCAGTAAATATGTCTTTTTTGAACATATAGACAATGGTGTGTGGCTCTGTTCTTAAAGGATAAGTAAACCTTTAAAATAAGTGAATATAAAACTGATGAGGGGGCTATTCTAAGCACTTTTGTCATTTACATTCATTTTTTTTTTTTTTTTTTATTCCATGATATTAAGGGATACATGTACTGTTAATATGAATGAATTTTGTTACAACAGCGCCACCTGCTGGTCAGTTTCCCACTAGTCTGACCACCAATTAGTCAAGGAATTTGTCAACAACTCCCTTGGTGGTCAGACTGGTGGGAAACTGACCAGCAGGTGGCGCTGTTGGAACAAAATTCATTCATATTAACAGTACCTGTATCCCTTAATATCTTGGAATAAAAAAAAAATAAATAATGAGTGTAAATTACACAAGTGCTTAGAATAGCCCCTTCATCATTTTTACATTCACTTATTTTAAAGGTTTACTTATCCTTTAAAGCAAAAATCAGAATAAAGGAAGAAAGTTATAAGTTATAAAGTGGTCTCTTACCAGGGAAACCCCAAGTCCAAGGTTTGTCAATCATTTTTTGCAGTATGCGGAAAATTCAAAAATAGGAAGAGACCAACTACTAGTAAAGCAGTAGCCCAAGTATTTGTAAATTTAAGACTTAGGACATACATAAGCCTAACGTGTTTCGTGCCTAAAGTGGGCACTTATTTATAGGCTCATATGAGTAAGTGCCCACTTAAGGCATGAAACGCATTAGGCTTATGTATCAGAGCTCCCTCTTTCTTCAGATCACATACAACACACGGAGGAACTAATTGTTCCTATGACAGATATTTAGAATCGTATTTCATACCCACTGGTACTTAGTCATAGACACTGACTAAGTACCAGTGGGTATGAAACACGTAAGGCGGAGCATCAATGGGTCTGTATGTCTATATTTTTAAATTTTGTACATAAATATTGATTTTTACATTGAATATATTTTTTTGTAACTGATGTTTGCCTGTTGGTTATTTATTTATGAAGCTTTGACAATGTTTTGATCATTCCATTATAAAAGTTATTTCCTACCTGTTTACTCTGAACTATATCTATATATCATATAATACCATTTAACTACTATTTTTGCTGAGAGGTGATTTTCCCTAAGTAGGGCTATAACTGGTTCTTGTACAGCCGTATATCACTGAAAGGTAATTGGATCATAGATGAGAAAAAGACAAATATGTTTTATATAAGATTGGTGAGAATTTAGCTGAGCTTCAATCAAGTTATGGTTAAAAAAAAAACTCACTTGTTGTAATGACCCTTTTGTGTCATGAGCAGAACAAAGGGCAGAAAGACCTGAAGGAGCAACTGGCGGCCGTGACTTCTACTCATGCAGTTGAGGTTGAGAAACTTCAGAAGGAAATCGAGAAACAAAGACAGGCTCAGCAGGACGAGAACCAACTCAGCAGCTTGCAGGAGGAACTGGAGGCTCTGAGAGAAGAACTGGCCAAAGCATACAATGAGAAGAAGATTGTAGAAGACACTCTCATGAGTGAGAAAGAGCAGCTGCTGCAGGTTTGTACGTAGAGAGCAATATAAAATAGTGGTACAACAGTCTATACAAATGAATTACTTAACGTTGAATTAGTGAAGGCCTGTGTGTCTGGTATAGTATATTTTAAGTGGCCAGCTCTAGAACCTTTAAATCCAAACTCATATAAATCCACATGCTGCATGTCTGTTAAATGCATTATTGTGTGGCTGCATATAACACAACTCTAACTGCTAATTAGGCATAGAATATGTGCATTTACTCGGCTGATAGGTAATTGCATAAGGGAAATACTGACACATCCACTGTGCTGCTTTGCAGTTATCCAAAAAATATGAAATTAGGATAGGTTTGACGTGAGGTTTGAGGCGAATGGACTTTGTTGGGATATTGTGAGGCCCAGTCTCACAACAATTAAATGGAGACAGTACCAATGGTAAAGAGGTTTTAAAGGCTTATGGTGAGAATGATAAAGGGCTGTCCCAGAATGGGATACATTGGCGCAAATTCACTAAGCGCCGAACGCTAGCGTTAATTCGCTAGTGTTTGGCATTTTTCGTTACTGCGCAAATTCACTAACGAACGCTGGCGTAGTTTCACTAGTGTTACTTCGCACCCTTACGCCAGGCGAATTTTCGCTAGCGACGTAACTACGCAAATTCACTAACTTGCGCAGTGTACTGAACGCTACCTTTTACGCTAGACTTCCTTCGTCAGCTCAGACCTGGCGAAGCACAATAGAGTAGATAGGGATTGTTTCAAAAAAAGTCCCAAAAAACGCTGGCGTGTTTTCTACATGATGGGTGATAGGCTGAAAAAGATCGAAATATTTTTGGGGCTCCCCTCCTTCCCCCCTACATTTCCTGACTCATGGCAACTTACCTAGACAGTGGGCACATGTGTAGGGCAAAATAACATTTTTATTTGCTGATTTGAAGGTTTTCTAGGCATTTGTAGTGCTGATACGTATTCCTCCATTGAAATTTGAATTTCGCGCCGTATGCAAATTAGCCTTCGCTAGCGTAACTTCGCTTTACATAGCGAATCAATGCTAGCGCAACTTCGCAACCTTACGCTACCCCTGTGCGCAACTTCGGATGTTAGTGAATTTGCGGAGCGCTGGCGAAAAAACTCTTGTCGAAGTGCGGCGAAGTTGCACCTGCCACAACTTCGCATCTTAGTGAATTTGCCCCATTGTGCCTGGGCCCACCAGGAGATCCTTTGCTTCCCTGCAGACCAGTGGTCAGTGGTGCTCACTGGAATAACCCTGGGCCGGTGCAGTTTTCTGCTGATAGGAGCACCGGCCCGGGGTTTCAGGTAAGTATATACAATAACTTGGGAGTGCCTAACATTTGGCACCCCCAAGTGCACGAAGACTTTCCTTCTCCTTTAAATTAAATTAAATTATTTAGCAGTGGCTGCTGCTCACCGTCCAGCTCTCTGTTTCTCTCCGTAGCGCGTTTCAGAGCTGGAAGAGGAGAACACTCACTTGAAAGAGGAAAAAGAAGAACTCAATAATAAAATCATTCTGCGATCTGAAGGTGAGCAAAAAATACCTACCTTTCCCAAAACAATCAATAGCAACCAGGGCCGAAACTAGGGGTAGGCAGAAGAGGCACGTCGTGCCTAGGGCGCCTAAGATATAGTTGGTCATGTATTTAGTGAAGAATATGATCCAATAACACATCTGTGTGTGACAAGAGTAAGTGAATCATACTTTATTCGGTGTGACCTCCTTGTACAGCAACAACCGCAACGAGCTTCAGCTCTTAGATACTGGTGGGTTTCCTCACATGAACCGTTCACTTACCACAGCATTTCAGTTACAACTTTGACTTGCTCATCCCTGAACATTCACTTTATTCTTTTTTAACCATTCTTTGGTAGATTGTTGTCTTGTTGCTCTTGAGATTCAGCTCATGGACAGATGGCCTGACATTATCCTTTAGAATTCTCTCATATAGCTCAGAATTCATTGTTCCATTAATGATGACTAACCGTCCCGGCCCAGATGCAGCAAAATAGGCCCAAACCAGAACAATCCCACCAACATGTTTCACAGATGGGATACGGTTCTTATACAGGAATGCAGTGTTTTTCTATCTCCAAATGGAACGCTCCTCATTTAAGCCAAAATGGTCTATTTTGGCGTCACCTGTCCACAAAACCAGTATCCTTAAGGTTTGTCCACGTGATCTTTAGCAAACTGTAGACAGTCAGTAATATTTTGGGGGGTGTCTTTCTCCTTGCTACCGTGCCGTACTCACTATTGCTGTGTTATCCTGATATTGGACTCAGGAACATGAACATTCACCAATGTGGAACAGGCCTAAGTTGTTTAGAAGTTACCCTGAGTCCCTTTGTAACCTCTTGAGCTATTAGTAAAAAACAAAAAGGGGAGACCGCTCAAGCTCATCACTCATTCCTCCCTTTGCCAGGCGCTCAGTCTCCATTGTCCCCACTGTATAACAAGACTCGACATAGACTGCACTTCTGGACAAAATTTAATATAGCAGGTTGCTGGACAAAACCTAACGTGTTTGGGATCAAATCCATTAGTCATAGGTTATAGGTTTTGTCCAGCAACCTGCTATATTAAATTTTTTCCAGAAGTGCCATCTACGTCGAGTCTTGCTCTTGAGATATTGATGTCTTGCAGTTGGAAGTATCTTTGATGGTCAACCACTTCTGAGTAGGGTAACAATGGTCTTCAATTTCCTTCATTTTACTCAATCTGTCTGATTGTTGATTTGTGGAGTTCACACTCTTTAGAGATAGTCTTGTAACCTTTTCGAGCTTTATAAGTATCTCTGCTTTCTCAATTCAATCTCATTCTGAATTGAGAAAGCCAATTGGATGACTGGTGAAACGTCTTCAAGAAAAACACAGCAAGTCCAGTTGATTTGACTTATTTCTACAGATATACCATGACCTGGATGAATGAGAATCTTCACAAACACATTTATGAGCATCAACAACTGTTTTTCTAAAGTCCTCAGACACATCCTTAATGAGCCATGATAAACATCCCCAAATGTGTGATCAGGCTTTGCTGGATTTCTCACTCACACCTGATTGTCATCCCATTGACTGAAAACACCAAAACTCTGATTTCACCTTTAAATAATGTGAAAATCCTAAGGATTCAAATACTTTTGCCAAATGCAGATATGTGATTGGATCATTTTTTCTTTCAATAAATACATGACCAAATATATTGTATTCTTACTTAATTACTTAATTAAAAAGGATGCACAAGATACCCCCCTTATTGAAGGCTGAGTACTCAAATCTCGACAGTCAATGTTATATATAGAGATCTTGCTGGATATGTTTTTATCCACTGGGGCCAATATGATGGATTAGTGTTTTTAGCTTTACCCTACCTCTTCAGATGTGGGAATTTGCAAGCAAAATATTTTTGCAACATTACAATTGATCCCTGATTATATTCTAATCATTAAGGACACTGAGAAAATTGACCAACAACCAATCATTATTTAGTTTTCAATGGGAATGTCCCTTTAACAGTAACGACATACAATATATCTGCAAGACAACATTCTGTTTAGTAATTAAAAAATGATGTTGTTTGTTAGTTCTCCTTTTAGCACAGTAGTTCTTATGCTACTGTATATGCTTAAGGGCAGAGTCACACTCTCAGATTCGGGGAGATTTAGTTGCCCAGCGATAAATAGCCTCTTCTTCAGGCAACTAATCTCCTCAAACTGCCTCCCGCCGGCTAGAATCTAAATCGCTGGCGGGATGGCACTTGGATCGCTTCGTTTTCTGAAGTCGCCCGAAGTTTTCACGTGAAGCGACTTCAGAAAATAAAGCACAACGATTGCCACCCCCCATCCTACATTCTAGCCGGCGGAACGTATTTCGGGAAGATTAGTCGCCCGAAGAAGAGGAGATTTGTGCTGGGCGACTAATCTCCCCGAATCTGAGCGTGTGTCTCTGCCCTTATTCTTGTTTAGATGAATTTACCCCAAGTACAGTCAAGGAGAACCTGCAGATCAAGAAGGATCTCGAGGAAGAAAGGTCCCGGCACCAGAATCTGGTAAAGGAATATACAAGGTTGGAGCAGAGATATGATAACCTGAAGGATGAGGTGAACATTATTAAGGTAAATTACTGAATAGTATAATTTCTGGCAACTGTATAATGTTTATTATTGTATAACAAAGATATATTTATAAAGCAGCTGCATGAGTTGGGGCAATTTTTGTGAGTAATTTACAAACTCACCCTAGACTGTGGGTGCTCCATGTAGAAGCACATAGTGATGCAATGGAGAGCACACACTGAGAGACGTATCTTTATTTATAATTGCTTCAATGTGCGCTCTCCTTTGTGTCAAAATACAGGTTCCATGAATAGACGCAACCGACTTGCACCTAAATATTGGCCACAAGCGTTATTTTAATTGCAAGCCAGATGGACGTTTTGAGATTTCACTTGCAACTCTGCCCCTATGATTCGGCGATTTTAGGCAAAAATTCGACATTTACTTTAAATAAAATGGCAATGGCATCAAGTTGCACACTGCACAAGGTTGTAAATGACTACCCCTATAGTATATTATTGGCCTGCCTGGAGTGTGTACCAATTCCTCTTCAATTTAGTTCACAACTATTTCTATTGCGCTTCTGCTGGTATATAAAATATAAACAATTTCTTTTTCACAACATATTCCTTAGTACACCTTAGTAATGATCTTTTAGATTTAGCAGTTTCCATTGAAATTAAAAAAAATATATATTTTGTATGTATTTCACAATAAAATGTATCTTGTGTAATATTTCTTCACTCTTTTGTACATCAGCAACAGATACCAGGGCACAGGAGGAATCCGTCCAATCAGAGCAGCTTAGAATCTGACTCCAATTACCCCTCAATATCTACCTCTGAGATCGGGGACACAGAGGATACCATCAATGAGGTGGAGGTAATACATAATAATGGATATTCTAACTCTTATACATTGAGAAAAATCTATGTCAGCACAGAGACTTGTTGAATGTTGCAGTACAACAACATCAGAGGCAGGGGTAATCCTGGCTCCTTTGCTGCTGCTCCCCCCCCCCCCCCGCACTCACCTTTTTGGTACCAGAGAGGGTTCAAGAGGGGTCCGGGGGGCAGGACGCTAGTGCAGAGAAGTGCAGTTGCACACCCTGAGTTGAAAAGTTGAATTTCTGAGTTGAATTTTGGCTCTTAAAGTTACAAGGAGCGGCATTTTTGCCTTAAAGGACCAGTAACGTCAATTTTTTTTGTATAGATGAAAAAAAAACACCAAGACATATGTAACTTTAAAATCGCAAAGTCTTTATTAACAAATAACTTACCGAAACTCTGCTTGCGCTCCTCTTCAGAAAAGACGACAGAGTGACGATCCATCGTGCGGCACTCATATTCTCCTCCCTACCTTCTTTAGGAGATAGCCAGGGAGGAGAAATCAAGCGCCGCACGATGGATCATCGCCCTGTTGGAGACAATGCAGATTAAAACAGTGTTCCAGGGTGATACCACTTCATTGTAGCGCCACCCTTGAATGCCAGATTGCCATTACTTTAGAAGGATTCATGGAACATGATATATATTTATCTTCTGTTCTTTCCATAATCTGTAGTACATAACAAATGCTCTATTTACAGAAATATAATCATGAAAAAACGTAGATCACCCCCCCCCCCAATAAAACTGGTAAATGTAAATCTATTGAATTCCTGATGATTCTACAGGAGGCTGGGCTGGAAAAGGCTGCCATGGACATGTCTCTGTTCCTGAAGCTGCAGAAGAGGGTGAGGGAACTTGAGCTTGAGAGGAAGAAGCTGCAGAGCCAACTGGACAAAAAAGAACAGCAAGAAAATAAAAAATCACAGGTGACTGGAGCTTTCACTAAAATGATAAAGATCCCCTTTCATAGACTTGAGCCTGACACAGGGCAACAAATGATTGGTGGGCATGAAATTGATCTAAAATGATATAATACTGCCTGTATAGAGAGAACTCACCAAACATGGGAGCAAACTATGTTATGACGAAGCCATAACCTTTGTAATCAGTATCCAGGGTCTTACTGAGACATCAGGTCAGATGGAAAAATGCTGTTAGAGGAGGACCATACTGGGCTGAATATGAATATCCTTTTCTAGCTAGTCTGCATAGGTCTACATGTTATCCATTGTTTGGCCAGGAGGCCAGATGATGAGATTGGGCTGATTTGTCCCACCACTTGGGTGGCCAGGCAAAGATTGTTTGGTGACTTTGTCAAAATTGGATTTATATGTGTTTCTGGTCAGGATTATTGTCTGATTTATGCTCAGACATAACCATTGTTGAACTGGGTCTTTTAGGGTTCAGCAGAGAACCTGAAATCCAGGGGCCTATCTCAGAACAATTAGATGGAGACAAATGGTATAGCAATTATATAGGCTTATGCTGGAAATAATAAAGGCCCCCCAGGATCTCTACCCAGACAGACCAGTCCAACCCTGAGGAAGAACTGAGACCTGAGCCTTTATGACTTTTTTAGATCAATAAATTCCTCAGGTTACTTAAGGTGGCCATACATTTTATTGGACAATAGCTACACTATCCAACTGACCAGCTCACCGGTCAAACGGACTGAGACTGAGAGGACAGCAGAAGGTATAGCCAACGTCTCTTGTTTCCAAGCGTTTGTGCACAACTCCTCTTCTTCATTTGTCAATGCAACGTGCACTGGCCAACATGGTGCATCGGCAGATGACATTTTTAAACCTGGCTGATTCTCTAACAAACCAATATCTATGGGGCATGGATATTGGTCAGGACTGGCAGACCAAAATACACGCACATATTGTGTGTATCACTACCTTAAGACATCCATTTGCTCCTCCCTCATGCCAGACAATTGGATTTCTGAATATGCAGGAACCAAGCCCCCCATATAAATGCCAAGAGCAACTGTCAGTTGTTTGGATCGGGTGCCTGGTCAATCAGCTCTGATCCTGAAATTCAGAACTATTCATTATTGCCCAGATGGTGCAGCATTCTTATAGCTGGGTACAGGTGGGGCAGATCATACACTCACCAGGTAACATAAAGACTGACATTCATTTTTCAGTCTTAAATTGAATATACTTGGTCAGCCTTTGTCCATCTACTGTACATGTTGCCAGATTTAAGAAAAGTGTTGCAAGGAACGCAAATGTTAACAGTTTCTGTTTGATTTTCTATTCAGGTTATAGACACAGCCAATGAGGTGACTGCAGACCGCGACACTGATCTTGCCTACAACAATCTGAAGGTAATTTGCTATATTCAGTCATGCATTGTTGCCTTTCCAATCCCCGTGGAATATAAAGAATAATAAAGAGTTCTAGTAACTTCCATTATTTTCTTTTACACCATCCTTTCTCTGTATATAATCGGGCAAATATCTTCCCTAAAGGAGACGATGGCTAAAATGTAAATCGCCGGTGGGATGGCACTTGGCGCGATTCGTTTTCCTAAGTCACCCGAAGTAGCCTCACAAGGAAACTTCGGGCGACTTCCGAAACAAAGTGCTCAGAGTGCCATCCCACCAGCGATTTACATTCTAGCCAGCGGGAAGGCAGTTCGGGGACATTAGTTGCTCCGAAGAAGAGGAGATTTTTCGCCGGACGACTAATCTCCCCGAATTTGATCGTGTGCACTGACCCTTAGTTCCCTGACCCAAAGGGTCAGGGCACACGTTCAGATTCATTGAGATTAGTCGCCCGGCTACAAATCTCCCCGAATTTCAGCGTGTCTCTGCCCTTACACAGCACAGTATGAGGGGGTAGCACGTTATTCATCTGCAGATTTGCATTTATACCTGGATGTGGGAGCTGCCATTATGGCTGAGGCTTTCTGCAGAGATAGTATAACATCAACAATTCTGAGAATGCTTTATCCAAGGCAAGGAGGATGGTAGCCCCAAATTATACGGATAAATGCATATGTGTATGCTACATGAATTAAATCATATGAGATCCCCTGTTTCAAGTGTTGTTGCATAATGTCCATTATACATGCATTGCAAATGTTTAAATGTGTTTGTAAATGTAATTGCAGTGTCAGTGAACACAAGCAGAGACAGAGATTTTCCCACCAACTGCTGCTGATCACAATCCCACCTAATGCAGAACAGTTCGCCCTGATTCATTAGCTAATAAACGTAGGCCATCGGTTCCCATACCTTTTATTAACATGTATTTATATAGCGCCAACATATTGCGTAGCCAGACACTTTGTCAAATGAGGGTCATTATTCAGGAGGCAGCAATAAAGAAAGTCAGCAGCCTCTGATCATTCCTCTCTCCTGAATTCCTGAAGGTCAGAGACATTCTTAGAAGCTGAATAGGCATCAATAAAAAGAACTGTAATATTCGCAGGCCCGGGAATTCCTGGGCTCTTAATGAAAGCGATTAATAATGCCTCCTGAGACCGGGCCAGAGCTGGTTGTATCCATGTTCAAAGTTTCCCACCAGTCTGACCACCAAGTAGTCAAGGAAGTTGTCAGGAGAGAGAAAGAGGCTGCTCTGATGTTCTTCTGCTTAGGAAAGATGTGAGAAAGGTTTCTAATTTTATTCCTAAGCAGAAGAACATCAGCCTCTTTCTTTCTCCTGACAACTTCCTTGACTACTTGGTGGTCAGACTGGTGGGAAACTGACCAGCAGGTGGCGCTGTTGTAACAAAATTCTGCTACCTTTCTAGAAAAGCAGAACATTGTATTTGATTTCAATTTGCTGTAGATGGTTTTGCAAGACTATTTAGCCAGTTTGTGAAAACACCAATACTGCACAATTCTACTTGTGCCATTGATCTCCCTTCTTATTGTCACAATTGAGAATACCCCACGTTTGATGAAAGCCTAAAGCTGGTATGAACTGGGGGGACCAAACAATCGGTTCAGCCACAATTGCATCATAATGGATCCAGGGAATGCTTTGATTTAAAGGGATTATAAACACAGTTGTAGGCCTCTTAATTAATATGTTCTCATATTTGGCAGAGGCAAGAACTTGAGTCTGAAAACAAGAAGCTTAAAAACGATTTGAATGAGATGAGGAAGGCGATAGCAGATGGAGCAGTAGATGGGTCAAGCGATGAGGCTAGAATGACTATGTTACTCAACCAACTGAAATCGGCCCATGAGGAGCTGGAGGTGCGGAAGGAAGAAGTACTTATGCTCAGAACCCAGATTGTGAAGGCAGCTCAACAAAAAGAGGCAGAGAGGATTATGGTGAGAATTTTTTGCTTTAAATGGATGTTCCAGATTGGTGTTTCAGACACTTCTTTAGGTCTTAGATTACTGAGAAGAGGTTTGGAATAGCAGTGATATTTTGTCCAGGACTGTAGCCACAGCGGCCAATGAGCAGTTAGAATAATCGAAATGGAAATCTCCTAAATTGCTATGGGTTACTGGAATAGGGAAAATTATAGTGGGATTCCTCGAAAATAGGGATGCACTGAATCCAGGATTCGGCCAGGATTCGGCCTTTTCAGCAGGATTCGGATTCGGCCGAATCCTTCTGCCCAGCCGAACCGAATCCTAATTTGCATATGCATATTAGGGGTAGGGAGGTAAATCCTTTGACTTTTTGTCACAAAACAAAGAAGTAAAATGTTTTTCCCCCTCCCACCCCTAATTTGCATATGCAAATTAGGGTTCGGATTCGGTTCGGTATTCGGCCGAATCTTTCACATCAGATTCGGGGGTTCGGCCGAATCCAAAATAGTGGATTCGGTGCATCCCTATTCGAAAACAAAACATAAATAAATAAAAATCAAAAATCATTTATTAGGGCATGAAAAGAGGAGTGTAGGGGCAAATTCACTAAGATTCGTAGTTGCGCCAGCGTCCGCTTCGCCGCACTTCCCCAGGCATATTTTCGCCAGCGCAACGCAAATTCACTAACATCCGAAGTTGCGCTCAGGGGAAACGAAAGGTTGCGAAGTTGCACTAGCGTTAATTCGCCAGGCAAAGCGAAGTTACGCTAGCGATGCTTAATTTGCATAAGACGCCAAATTTAATTTACAATGGAGGAATACGTAGAATCACTACAAATGCCTGGGAAACCTTCAAAACAGCAATTAAAATTTTTATTTTGCCCTACACATGTGCCCACTGTATAGTTAAGGTGCCATGAGTTAGGAAATGTAGGGGGGAAGTAGGGGAGCCCCAAAAAAAATTTCAATCTTTTTCAGCTTATCACCCATAAAAAAAGGAAAAGACGCCAGCGTTTTTTGGGACTTTGAAAAAATTTCAACTTTTTTTGAAGCAATCCCTATCTACTCTATTGCACTTCGCCTGGTCTGAGGTGGCGAAGGAAGTGTAGCGTAAAAGGTAGCGTTCAGAATAATTCGCGCGTTAGTGAATTTGCGTAGTTACGTCCGTTGCACAAATTCGCCAGGCGTTTTTTTAAAAAAAAAACAAAAAGGTTGAACTCGATGGACATGTGTCTTTTTTCAACCTTACTTACTATGTTACTATGTTACTATGTTACTATGTTACTATGTAAGGGTGCGAAGTAACACTAGTGAATTTACGCCAGTGTCCGTTAGTGAATTGGCGAATATACGAAAATGCGCTAGGCTAGCGAATTAACGGTTAGGCGCTTCGTCCTTTAGTGAATTTGTCCCTAAGAGTAAGTGCTCCAAATGGCACAAAATGTGTTTAGGCCCCTTTTTTCATGTCCTAATTAATTAATTATTTTATTTTTGTTTTGAGGAATTCCACTATCATTTTCCATTTCAGTGGACAGTGAGAATTCCCTCTTGCCTTCACTTGATATGAACGATTGAATATAACTCTACTGGTGTCATTAATTAACTAAGCACTGCTCATCCTTTATTATTACTGGAATAGGGCATAACGCCCAATGTATGTCGTATAATCGTCTTTTAAATAAGAGCTTCCTCCACAACTCTTTTAATGGTAGAAGTACCAGTGATTGGCAGTTCTTACTGAAAGCACAGACCCAGTAAGACTCCAGCTTACTATGTGTATTCTAATAACTAAAAAATATATTTTCAAACACAAACTGCTAGAATATATAAGGGGTATTAAGTATATTGCACAATTAATTATAATTGTCCAGCTTTCCAGTTAGTGCACCAGGATCTGCTGAAGTCTTGTATCAAACACATTCAGGTTTTATATCTGGTGGAGTGAGGGAATCCCCATACTATACTAGTACCATACTATACTAGTACCATACTATACTAGTACCATACTATACTAGTACCATACTATACTAGTACAATGACAGAATGCAATTAATACATTGTTGGTGGTGTTGCTTCTATAGAATTCAGAAGCAAGTTGGCCAAACAGCAACAAGGAAATGGATGAAGACGACGCCATTGAAGCCTATCATGGAGTCTGTGAGACAAACAGGTAAACGTAACCAAGTGGCTCTCAGAAAGACAAGGGAGTGGTGGGTTTGGTTATCTATTATGGTTCACATGAATCAGAAACAGGGCACCAGACCTACGAGTGCACCAGCATGTCCAGGAGATACTATTTTAGTTGATTTAGGCCAGTGAACCCCAAGGTGTGGCTCGCGAGCAATATGTTGCTTACCAATCCCTTGGATGTTACTCCCAGTAGCCTCAAAGTAGGTGCTTATTTTTTCATTCCTGGCTTGGAGACAAGTTTTAGTTGCATAAAATACAGGTGTACTGTGAAATAGCGAAACTAACAAAGTTGATGCAAAATAGCCGGTAACAGCACCACTATAATCAGTGTCCAATTATAAGGGCAATAAAGATAACAGTACGGAGATATACAGCAGCGTTCCTAGAGGGGGGCGGGCCCTGGTGCGTGACGCACAGCCGGGCCCCGCCCCCCTCTGTACGGCGCGCGGACAGGGTGATTATAGTGGCGTGCGGTGCTGCCGGGGGGGGCCTGAGGGGGTGCGGGCCCTGGCCCCCTCGCACCCCCTGCTCCCCCGTTTGTTCCGCCACTGGAGATATACTCACAGTTCACCCCAGTCCATGGGTGCATAACATATGGCAGGAATCAAAAAGTTGTGAGTTATTTCTCCAAAATAATGAACAGAAATATAAGAGTAGTCCTGACTCATAGGCCTATAAGTAAGTGCCCCAACTGGCATGAAACACGTCAGGCCTTCACCTGTATGTCCCGATAAATGGATTGAACTTTTCATTATATTTCTGTTAGTTATTTTTGGAGAAATAACAACTTTTTGATTCCTGCTTTATGTACTGGCAAATAGATGTAACTTAGAGAACTTACATGTCTGCACTCAGGACTAATCCTTAGAAACTGTAAAATGGCTAAAATATTGTGTAACGTCTTATAGGCTTATCTCATGTATAAAGTGCTGTGCCATTTCAGCTGGGGTCTAATACCTGTGTCTTGGCTTCAGGAAACCAATTTATGTTTTTAGTCTATTTCTACTTTTCTTTGTAGCTTCCAAAAGAAATGTTTTGATAAAGTAACCTGCCAGGACAATAGGCCACAATATCTTGAGAACCTGGTCATGATTTGTGCCCCTTATTATTTTCTGTTGTTTTATCCAAGTACATGAGCCCATGGGTATTATTATTCGGGAACCATTTATGGCTTTATAACTGAATATATATATATATATATATGAATTATCCCACTTGACCATAGGTTTGCTGTAGTATAAATTTGCAATTCAGGCCTTTTGTACTGGGTCTCAACAGTACTTTACCTTTAGACTCCACTGATTGGTGCTTTGACTTCCAGTCATGCTCCCAGTGACATCACACAGTGGCCGTGGCCCTTGAGACCATTGTATTGGACTGGATTATCACAAGGTTTTGTGGGAATTTATCCTTATCTTCCTATAGCAAATTGCATTAATGGTTCTTATGTTAATTCCAGGTGAAGAACAGATTCCCACCCAAAATACCTGCTTTCCTCTCCTTTTGCACATTACTTACTTCTTGACTCAAATGACTAATTTCTCTGCTTTTTCAACCCTTGTCTGTTTCTCTATCCTTTCTTTTTAGAAAGACTCAGGATTGGGGGTACCTAAATGAAGATGGTGAGCTTGGCCTGGCCTATCAAGGCTTAAAGCAAGTAGCCAGGTCATCTTTTCTTTTCCTTTTTTCTTCTTCCTGTGCTCCTCATTTCTAACTATTTCACTTGGTACCGAGTCACCTTGGATTTGGGTATTTCATTTGGATTTAAATGCATTTAAAGGGATACTGACATGGGAAAACATTTTTTTTCCAATATGAATCATTTAATAGTGCTGCTCCAGCAGAATTCTGCACTGAAATCCATTTCTCAAAAGAGCAAACCAATTTTTTTATATTCAATTTTGAAATCTGACATGGGGCTAGACATTTTGTCAATTTCCCAGCTGCCCCTGGTCATGTGACTTGTGCCTGCACTTTAGGAGAGAAATGCTTTCTGGCAGGCTGCTGTTTTTCGTTCTCAATGTAACTGAATGTGTCTCAGTGAGACCTGGGTTTTTACTATTGAGTGTTGTTCTTAGATCTACCAGGCAGCTGTTATCTTGTGTTAGGGAGCTGCTATCTGGTTACCTTCCCATTGTTCTTTTGTTTGGCTGCTGGGGGGGAAAAGGGAAGGGGTGATACCACTCCAACTTGCAGTACAGCAGTAAAGAGTGATTGAAGTTTATCAGAGCACAAGTCACATGACTTGGGGCAGCTGGGAAATTGACAATATGTCTAGCCCCATGTCAGATTTCAAAATTGAATATAAAAAAAATCTGTTTGCTCTTTTGAGAAATTGATTCCAGTGCAGAATTCTGCTGGAGCAGCACTATTAACTGATTCATTTTGGAATTTTTTTTTTCCCATGACAGTATCCCTTTAAAGAAATAGTTAAGGTGCTAGAGTTATACACATCATAAATCTGCATTGAAACAATATTATTGGGTTTTTAGTTCCACAGTGTGGCCCTGTCACTTTAGCCACTTAAGCCAAACTTTAGGGGGTATATTTATCAAAGAGTGAAGTTAATAGTGAAGTTCCGCCACTAGAGTGAAATTCCGCCACTCTCCATTCAATTCTATGGGATATTTATAGGCGTATTGATCAAAGGGTGAACTTTCACTTTCACCCATTGATAAATACGCCTTTCAAAATCCCATAGAAATGAATTGAGAGCTACGGAATTTCACTCTAGTGGCGGAACTTCACTCTTTGATAAATTTACCCCTAGGTGCTGACTGTTTGGGGACCCTGGGAGTTGTAGTTGAGTAAAGGCAAGAGGCCATACATGACTTTGACTGAATATTGTCTTTTCCTTAGGATTCTGGAGGCTCAGCTTCAGGCACAAATCAGGCAGCACGACGAGGAGGTGGAGATACTGAGCTCTCACATTGACTCCCTAAAGGAAGAGTTGGAGAAGCAGCAGCAGGTTCTACTTCAGGCTCTTCAGCTCTCCCCAGAGGCTCAGGTGGAGTTCGGACTTCAGCAAGAAATTACCCGCCTCACTAATGAGAACCTGGTGAGTAACTCGACTTTTTTCTGGCCGTCACTTGGACAAATTTGCAGGTGCAATCAACTATCCGAATTGATCTCAATATTTTCTGGAAAAAAAACACAAAGCTGCACGGGTTTTTTCGGCTTATTTATTTATACACTTTCCAGAAAATTTTCTTTGCAGGAAAAAATCTGAAAAAATCTTTAAAAATCAGATTTTCAAGATTTTTTTCTGATTTTTCATCCGTTTTTCATGATTTTTTTGAATTTTTCACCTGAAATCTCAGTTTTCTTGCCCGAAAACCCACGAAAACTTCGGGGTATTGCACAAAACCCAACGCACATCACACAATTATTGGGATTTCTCCCATTGGCTTATATGCAACCTCAACAGGTCTGAGATGCCGGATTTTCTGATTCCATCCTCGGGAATTATCTCTTATTTACCTGAACTGCCTCCCCTGTCTTAAAATATAAATCACGGGCGGGATGGCACTTGCCTCACGAGGAAACTTCGGGCGACTTCAGAAACCGAATCGCTCCAAGTTCCATTCCGCTGACCATACATTTTAGCTGGTGGGGAGGCAGTTCGGGGAGATTAGTCGTCCCGAAGAAGAGGAGATTTGTAGCCGGGCGACTAATCTCCCCAAATCTGCGGTGTGACTTGACCCTAAATGACAGATAATTGCAAACTGACCTTTGAAACCTTTGACATCAGATATATGACACAAGAGCCATGTTTAGTGAGGTCACTTGTGTCACATGACCCATTTAAATTTGTGTAATAAAACTATGTACCCTCTTCTGCCTTTATATGGTTATAATACTCTGTGACCTTGTGCCTTTATATGGAACTGACAGACCCTGGGTTTATTTAAATGTTACTTATTTACAGGATCTTAAAGAATTACTGGAGAAATCAGAAAAGAACGAGAAGAAATTGAAGAAACAGCTAAAGGTTTACACGAAGAAAGGACAAGATGCTGAAGGTACGTTGGTAATGGGGATAATCAATAAAACATTATTCTCTAAGAATAAACCCATTGGAGATGCTCTGCCCAGGTTTATTTGCCGTGTTATTATTATATTATTTATTTCCTTTTATCTTGGGATCCCTATAAGAACTGACATGGGGCTGATATTCATTCATTAGTAGTGATGGGCGAATTTGTCCCGTTTCTCTTCGAATTTCCAGAGAAATTTGCAAAACTTGGGAAAAATTCACGAAACAGCGATTTTGACAATTAGGAACCGTCGCCAGTGAATTTTCGCGGCAAATTCGTAAATTTATTCATCGGCGGTGAAACAAGCAAATTCGTGCCTGGCGAATAAATTAGCCCATCACTATTCATTAGCTACAGGGATAAGTAGAAATCACTGGAATATTTTTGTCCATATCAGTTATAAAAGAACAATAATATTTAGGGATGCATCGAATCCACTATTTTGGATTTGGCCGAACCCTTGAATCCGCTATTTTGGATTTGGCCGAATCCCGAACCGAATCCGAAGCCTAATTTGCATATGCAAACTAGGGGTGGGAAGGGGAAAACATTTTTTATTTCCTTGTTTTCTGACAAAAAGTCACACGATTTCCCTCCCCGTCCCTAATTTGCATATGCAAATTAGGATTCAGATTTGGTTCAGCCGGCAGAAGGATTCGGCTGAATCAAAATCCTGTGAAAAAGGCCGAATCCCGAACCAAATCCTGGATTCGGTGCATCCCTAATAATATTTGGAGTATATAAAACCTGCAGTTATGGCTCATTAAAGAGTAGATCCATTTGTATTATCTCTTGAAATAAAATATGGAAAGCCAGACTTCCCCAATACTTACCAGGTACAAAGCTTTGATTCTGTATTTTCTGCTGCGTTGCTCTGTCATTGGACATACAGAACATTGTCATTGGACATACAGAGCTCACAGACCTTATTAAAGTATGAACTGGCACATTAGTTGCTAAAGAAGAATTTAACTACAGTACAGGTATGGGATTCATTATCCAGAATACCGTTGATCCCAACTAAGATATAATTAATCCTTATTGGAAGCAAAACCAGCCAATTGGGTTTATTTAATACTTACATGGTTTTCTAGTAGACTTCAGGTATGAAGATCCAAATTATGGAAAGATCCATTATCCAGAAAACCCCAGGTCCTGAGCATTCAGGTTCCATACCTGTATTTACATTTATGGGATTTTTGAGTTTAAACTGATCTGTTCTGCCTTTGATGAATCCGAAATGCCCCACTGAGAGCAGCTCAGTAGTAGTAAATACACAAGATCAAATCTCTGTCCTAGGCTAAGTTCTGAGAAAGACTTAGGGTAAGGCCAGACGAGGAGATTCGGGGAGATTTTGTCGCCTGGCGACTTATCGCCACGTCTTTTGCGCGACTATCTCCCCGAACTGCCTCAGCGTTTTTTTCCCATAGATGTGGCGATAAGTCGCCAGGCGACAAAATCTCCCCGAATCTCCTCGTCTGGCCTTACCCTTAAAGGAGAACTAAATGAACTAATGAAGTAGCTAGAAATGTTGTACATTATGTTTCGGGCTTCTGTACCAGCCCAAGGCAACCACAGCCCTTTAGCAGTAAAGATCTGTGTCTCCAAAGATGCCCCAGTAGCTCCCCATCTTCTTTTCTGCTGATTCACTGCACATGCTCTGTGCTGCTGTCACTTACTGAGCTTAGGGACCCACTCACAATATACAGTACACATAGAATAGAAATGTCACAATATAAGGCTGATTAGTAATTAATACACATAATTACTACATGGCAGCACAGAAACCAGTGCAATTAGCATCAGAATTGAATAATCAGCAAACCTGTAGCATCAGCTTATATTACAGCCAGGGAAGCTCATTTTCTGCTGGATAATTAGTGACGAGCCCTAAGCTTAGCTTCTCAACAGCCAATCAGAGCCCACTGAGCATGTGAGTGTCACAGACACTTTCCAAGATGGTGACCCCCTGTGACAAGTTTGAAGTCCTGGATCATTGCTGCTATTGACAAGCTCAAACTTTAGCCTCGTGCAATAAGTTCACTATATATAATATGGTATTATCAACCGTATTCTAGTTCTCCTTTAAGATGTCATTTCCTTAACCTGGGAGACTTTGAAAGGATTTTGGAAATTCTGCTGTGCCATCCCCAGAAGCTGCCCGTTCTTTCTTATGACAGCAAGTGGAAACACGACTACTTTCAGATTAGTATTGTCAGGCTGTTGCAGCCCAAAATAGCGTATGGTGAAGAAAGTGGCAAGATATAGGCTTGTGAAAATACCTCTTTTTGTGCCCAGACAAGGTGCAGCCAGAAAGGAAACCTGAACTCACCCGTCAGGTGACAGTGCAGCGAATCGAGAAGGACTTCCAGGGAATGCTCGAGTACTACAAGGAGGAAGAGCCGCTGCTCATCAGAAATCTCATTATAGGTAAGACTAATTGATCCCAGTGTTACCCACTACCCATCCTGCCCTTGTATCTGTCCCATAGTGATCACCTGCCACCCGCAATGCAGTCAACTTTCTAATTTCTAAGTATATCTTTTCTTCCATTTGTTTTCCTTTGAATAAGTCATGTATAAAGTGTGTCCCACAATCATTTATACAGGGGTGCCACAAAGTGATTTATCTCAAACTATGATACATAGTGATCTCTAAGGCCATTTGTTCAGGTCCATTCTAGGCTGGACTTTGTAGCTTAAAGGAATACTGTCATGGGAAAAAAATATTTTTTTCAAAATGAATCAGTTAATTCTGAATTGAAATCAATTTCTCAAAAGAGCAAACAGATTTTTTTTTATATTCAATTTTGAAATCTGACATGGGGCTAGACATATTGTCAATTTCCCAGCTGCCCCAAGTCATGTGACTTGTGCTCTGATAAACTTCAATCACTCTTTACTGCTGTGCTGCAAATTAGAGTGATATCACCCCCTCCCTTCCCCCCCAGCAGCCAAACAACAGAACAATGGGAAGGTAACCAGATAACAGCTCCCTAACACAAGATAACTGCCTGGTAGATCTAAGAACAACACTCAATAGTAAAAACCCATGTCTCACTGAGACTCCTTCAGTTACATTGAGAAGGAAAAACAGCAGCCTGCCAGAAAGCATTTCTCTCCTAAAGTGCAGGCACAAGTCACATGACCAGGGGCAGCTGGGAAATTGACAATATGTCTAGCCCCATGTCAGATTTCAAAATTAAATATAAAAAAAATCAGTTTGCTCTTTTGAGAAATGGATTTCAGTGCAGAATTCTGCTGGAGTAGCACTATTAACTGATGCGTTTTGGAAAAAAACATGTTTTCCGATGGCAGGATCCCTTTAAACGAGATTAGAAACTGTTTGCTTCATTCCCTCTTTTGCTTAACAAAACGTTCCTTAGACTTGAAGCCTGAGCAGATGTCTTCCACGGTGCCTTGTCTGCCTGCGTATATCCTCTTTATGTGCATCAGACACGCAGACTACATCAATGATGATCAGAAGGTCCACTCTCTCCTCACCTCCACCATCAATGGGATCAAGAAGGTGCTAAAGGTATGTCCAGACTATGGAAGCTAATTCTGCTCTATTCTCCTTTTCTTGCTAAGGGTGAGGAACCAGTGCTTAGTATATAACAATAAATATAGGGAAAAGCCATCCATTAGATGTGTGCTGCTAAGGCCCTGAATATTTTACACATAAAGAGTGAACCACTGCCCTTAACCCAATATCCATTGTTTCTTAAGCCCATCCATATACTGTACCTTATCCTTATGTTTTTGGTCCCTTCACAAAGGGTTTAGTTTTGCTCCACTGAAAGACTGAAAGACTATGGGGGTTATGTATCAAGGTCTGATTTTTTTCTGAAGTATTTCGAACATAAAAATCCGATCAACTCCGACTGACCGAATGGACCTTATTTATCATTAAAAAAGTCAGAAAAAATTGGGCAAAAATCTGATAACTTTGGAGCTTTGCCCGAAAAGTACAAATTTTATGTACTTTTCCGCAAATAATACGAATTTTTCCGAGTTTTCAGACTTTGGTCCAAAATCCCCGAAATTATTAGATATCAGTACGGACAGCAGCGCAGACACTGGGACCTTCCCCATTGACTTATACAGGACCTCGAGAGCTCTGAGATGCCGGATTTTCAAAGATGGACTTTTAAGACCATCAGGCTTTAATAAATTCTGAACATTTTTTAGTTTGAAAACTATGAATTATTAGAATTTCAGATATTCAGCGCATAATAAATAACCCCCTATTTGACTAACAAGTCTCCCCACTTCAGGCAATTGAACCTTCGACTACTGTGTCTTCCTTAAAGGGAGTCTGTTATGGTTTTTATGATGTAGTTTTTATTTCTAAATTACACTGCAAATAATTTACTCTACAATATAAAATGTCACTCCTGAACCAGCAAGTGTATTTAGCTGTAATATTGGTGTGTAGGTGCATCTCAGGTCATTTTGCCTGGTCATGTGATTTCAGAAAGAGCCAGCACTTTAGGATGGAACTGCTTTCTGGCAGGCTGTTGTTTCTCCTACTCAATGTAACTGAATGTGTCTCAGTGGGACCTGGATTTTACTATTGAGTGTTGTTCTTAGATCTACCAGGCAGCTGTTATCTTGTGTTAGGGAGCTGTTATCTGGTTACCTTCCCATTGTTCTGTTGTTAGGCTGCTGGGGGGGAAGGAGGGGTGATATCACTCCAACTTGCAGTACAGCAGTAAAGAGTGACTGAAGTTTATCAGAGCACAAGTCACATGACTGGGGGCAGCTGGGAAACTGACAATATGTGTAGCCCCATGTCAGATTTCAACATTAAATATAAAAACATCTGTTTGCTCTTTTGAGAAATGGATTTCAGCGCAGAATTCTGCTGGAGCAGCACTATTAACTGATGTGTTTTGAAAAAAAAAACCCATTTTTTTCCCATGACAGTATTAGTGATACCCAACCTGCGGCCCTTCGGTTGTCAGTGAAGTCGTGGCCTTCAGAAGTCTAGGTGAACAATATAACGATATAGGGTGCTGCTCTATATATAAAATGTGTCCTGTAGTCAGCGAATGTTATCTGGGTAACTGATAGGAATTGGAGGTCAGGAAACAATGGGAGTCAGGAAAAAAATGAATGTTCTAAGCCTCGGATGGTTCAGTCTCATTACTGAGTCTCTGTTCTTCTCTTGTTCACAGAAGCATCACAGTGAGTTTCAGATTGCATCTTTCTGGTTGTCCAACTCCAGCCGACTGCTCCATTGCCTCAAACAGTATAGCGGAGACGAGGTGAGTTGATCTGTGAGACTGAACCCAATAACTAGTGATTTCCTTTAAAGGGGAACTATCGCAAAAATTTAAATTTTATATAAGCTCCCTCATACTGAAATAAGAAAC
Organism: Xenopus petersii; assembly: GCA_038501925.1. Classification (NCBI taxonomy): domain Eukaryota; kingdom Metazoa; phylum Chordata; class Amphibia; order Anura; family Pipidae; genus Xenopus; species Xenopus petersii. The sequence continues at coordinate 199,447,670 of CM076673.1, read as the reverse complement.
GTTCTAAATACAATCAATTAAATATTCTGCATTGTATCTGAAATAATCAAGTTTATCTTCACTATCCCTCTCTCAGCATCTGTTTCTCTTCATTCTCTCTTCATGCAGCAGTTGGGTGTCAGATATTCACTGACAGTTAGATCCAATATATCTTATAGGGGGGCTCCTTTCCTAGCAGATGTATTAGAGCTCACTCAAATAACTGATTCCAGTACAAACAAAATGTAACAAAATAACTGCCTTTTGCACAAATCCTGCATGTAGAGAGACATGATGTCTGGTGAGTTTAATAGAGTGACCTCTAATACATCTTCTAGGCAAAAGGAGCCCCCCTATAAGATATATTGGATCTAACTGTCAGTGAATATCTGACACCCAACTGCTGCATGAAGACAGAATGAAGAGAAACAGATGCTGAGAGAGGAATAGTGAAGATAAACTTGATTATTTCAGAAACAATGCAGAATTTTTCATTGATTGTATTTAGAAAGTTTCTTATTTTAGTATGCTGAAGCTTGTATTAAATTGTCATTTTCACGATAGTTCCCCTTTAAGCTGTTAGTGAACACAGTCACTACTGATGAGCGAATCTGTCCCGAAATTTCACAAAACGCATTGTAGTCAATGAGCGTTTTTTCTTATGGCGGATTTTTTACTCCTAATGCATTAAAGTCAATGGGCATTTTTTTTGTTTTTGGCAACTTTTTTTGTCCTAATGCATTAAAGTCATTGGGTATTTTTTCTTATGGCGACTTTTTTTGTCCTAATGCTTTAAAGTCAGTGGATGTTTTTTCTTATGGCAACTTTTTTTGTCCTAATGGGCATTGTCAATGGTAATTTTTTTTGTTTTTGCCCCATTTTTTTGTCCTAATGCATTAAAGTCAATGGATGTTTTTTCTTATGGCGACTTTTTTTGTCCTAATGCATTAAAGTCAATTGGGATTTTTTTTGTTTTTGGCCCATTTTTTTGTCCTAATGCATTAAAGTCAATGGATGTTTTTTCTTATGGCGACTTTTTTTGTCCAAATGCATTAAAGTCAATGGATGTTTTTTCTTATGGTGACTTTTTTTGTCCTAATGCATTAAAGTCAATTGGGATTTTTTTTGTTTTTGGCCCATTTTTTTGTCCTAATGCATTAAAGTCAATGGATGTTTTTTCTTATGGCGACTTTTTTTGTCCAAATGCATTAAAGTCAATGGATGTTTTTTCTTATGGCGACTTTTTTTGTCCTAATGCATTAAAGTCAATTGGGATTTTTTTTGTTTTTGGCAACTTTTTTTGTCCTAATGCATTAAAGTCAATGGATGTTTTTTCTTATGGCGACTTTTTTTGTCCAAATGCATTAAAGTCAATGGATGTTTTTTCTTATGGCGACTTTTTTTGTCCTAATGCATTAAAGTCAATTGGGATTTTTTTTGTTTTTGGCAACTTTTTTTGTCCTAATGCATTAAAGTCATTGGGTGTTTTTTCTTATGGCGACTTTTTTTGTCCTAATGCATTAAAGTCATTGGGCGCTTTTTCTTATGGCGACTTTTTTTGTCCTAATGTGCTAAAGTCAATGGGCGTATATTTTCTTATGGCGACTTTTTTTTCTCCAAATGCATTAAAGCGGCTTGTCTGCTGCAAATTTTCATTGCAGTTTCGCGAAAAAATTTGCACATGGCAAAATTCTGAATTCCGTTGCAAAATCCATGGCCGGTTTACAAATTTGCTCATCCCAAGCCCTCCTCACAAATAAGACCTCAGTGCCCTAGAAGGCTCGGCTAGTAACTCTCAAAGGCTGCAATGTGAGTGGCTCAGAGCCCTGGCAAATGTGGCCCCTGAAAATCAAAGTTCTGTCTCCTCCTGTAGGGCTTCATGACCAGCAATAATCCCAAGCAGAATGAGCATTGCCTGAGGAACTTTGACCTCACCGAATACCGCCAAGTTCTCAGCGACTTGTCCATCCAGATCTACCAGCAGATGATAAAGATTGCAGAAACACATATGCAGCCAATGATAGGTAATGGGGGGAAGATTTATTTTCCTAACAACTGCCAGTATCAACTGTCTGTGCTTCTCCATTCCAGACACGTGGCTTTTTCCAACTTACTGAGACCTACTGTGCTACCCCTGTACAAGTCTCATGATATACAAGTCTCCTGATATACAAGTCTCCTGATATCCCAAGTTTTTCTCCTCTGTTTGCAGTGTCTGCTATGTTGGAAACAGAAAGCATCCAAGGCCTATCAGGGGTAAAGCAAACTGGCTACAGAAAGAGGACCACTAGTATGGCGGATGGGGATAATTCCTACAGCCTTGAAACCGTCATTCGCCAGCTGAACGCCTTCAACAGCATCATGTGTGACCATGGCCTGGATCCTGAGATCATCCAGCAAGTCTTTAAGCAGCTCTTTTACTTGATTAATGCCGTCACCCTGAATAATTTACTGCTGAGGAAGGACGTTTGCTCCTGGAGCACCGGAATGCAGCTCAGGTTAATATCTCTCACATTAGTGACGCCTGCATAGGAAGACTACCTAGGGATTTCTATTCAATACTTAGGAGGAATTATGGTGTTTGTCTGTTTATATTATTATTATTTATTAACATCAAGTATTGCGCAGCGCTGTTTATAGATAAGAACATAATTATGTATGTATGTAAAACGATGTTTAGGAGCCCCAGCTCTGTAAAATGCACAAAAGTACAATATATATAAAAGTATACACGGGGGAGAGAAATCACACAATGAATATACACAAAGCTCATATCAGAACTATGAGGTCCCTGCCCCGTAGAGCTTACAGTCTAAGGAGGTTATTTATTAAAGCCCGAATGCCAAAAACTCAAAACATTTGAGTTTTTTTACCGTAAAATCCGTATTTTTATTGGAAAAAAAATCCTCTAATGTCTCCAGATTTATTATACCATGAGGATGAATCCAAAAATCCAACATCTCAGACCTGTCCAGGTTGTCTATAAGTCAGTGGGAGAAGTCTCTATCTTGTGTTGGAAGATTCTGTAGTCTGAGCTGAAATTAGCCCAAAAACCCGACTATTTCGGACTTTTTGGGCAATAATACGAAAAATTCTGGCTTTTGTGAAAAAACCATATGCAATTGAGCGATTCAGGAAAAAAACTCTAAAAAAAAATCATACGATTCGGATTTTCTATTCATTTTATCGAGTTTGTCCCCAACTTGATAATTCGCTCCCTAACGCCTGGTGAAGTTGCGCTCTGGCGAATGGATGTAACTACGCAAATTCACTAATATGCGGATTTTACTGAATGTTATCTCTTGCGCCAGACTGGCCTTCGCCACCTCAGACCAGGCGAAGTGCAATAGAGTAGATAGGACTTCCTCAAAAAATAGTTGAAATATTTTCTGGGGTACCCGGCTTCCCCCCTACATTTCCTAACATATGGAACATAAACTACACTGGGCTCATGTGTAGGGCAATATAACAACTTTATTTTATTTTATTAAGGTTCCCTGGGTTTGTGTAATGTAATGTATTTGCTGCAACATATACGTCCATTGTACTTTAACTTCCCACCATATGCAAATTAGCCAACGCTAGCGCAACTTTGCTTCGTTTGACGCTACTTCGCCTGTGTTTGGTGCCCTGGACGCAGCTTCGGATTTTAGTGAATTAGCATTGTCCTGGCGAAGTGTTGCGCTGTGAGCGAAGTGGACGCTAGTGCAAATTCGGAGCTTAGTAAATGTGCTCTTAGTTTTTTTCTTGAAGAGATTGAGAGAGGATTCCTTACGGGGGAATTCAGGGATGGAATTCCAGAGGGAAGGAGCAGCAAGATAGAGACGAGAGGTGGCAGTGGATGTGGATTATGTATTATGTGCTTTAGAATCTATTGTGTGTTAATCAGCATTTTATTATGGTATGGGGGGATTTGAGACCCACCCGTAAAATGTCTCTACAGATCCCTGACTCCCAAGAACTACTTATGTCAGAGAAAGATGTAACATTTGATCACTTCCCTTTCCAGGTATAATATCAGTCAGTTAGAAGAATGGCTGCGAGGGAAGAACCTGCATGCGAGCGGCGCTGCTCAAACGATGGAGCCGCTGATCCAAGCCGCACAGTTGCTGCAAATTAAAAAGAAGACAGAGGAGGACGCGGAGGCCATATGCTTTTTGTGCACAGCCCTGACCACCCAGCAGGTAGGTGTCCCAAATGGAGACTATCAAATATGTCAGCTGCCTTATAGTCTCTATGCAATGTGATTTTTATTATGGGTCTAACAAGTAAATAGTGAGCTCACAGGAAGTTTGTGTTATCATTATACTGGGACCTGTTATCCAGAATACTTGGGACCAGGGGTTTCCGGATAACTGATCTTTCTGTTTAATTTCAACATTATTGGGCAGATTTATCAAGGCTCGAAGTGAAAATTCAAATTTTTTATGGCCAAAACAGTCAAATTCGACTAGGGAATTGTTAAAATTTGATTTGAGCTTTTTTTTAAAAAAAATTCTAATTCGATTTTCGAGATTTATCATACTCTTGCTCTTTAAGAACTGAAATTAGACTATTCGCTACCTAAAACCTCCCGAACTGCTGTTTTAGTCAGACATCCAGAGATCAATTTGGAGTTGTTGGCTGCCTTCCTGACATTCCAGTTTTTAAAACTCAAATTTAATTTGATACGAGTTTTCGGGTCGATCCTATTCACCCGAGTGTGGAAAATTCGATTTTTTTTTTTTTAAATAAATTTTGATCGGTCGAATTTCAAGTTCATGAATTCAAAATTTGATAAATCCGCCCCTAAATCAACCCAATTGGCGGGGTTTCCTTCCAATAAGGATTTATTATATCTTAGTTGGGATCAAGTTCAAACAACTGTTTTATTATTACAGAGAAAAAGGAAATAATTCTTAAACATTTTGTATTGTTTGAATTTGGATTCGGCCGAACCCCCAAATCCTTTGTAAAAGATTCGGCCGAATACAGAACCAAAGAAAAAAAAAGGAAAAAATGTTTTCCCCTTCCCACCCCTAATTTGCATATGCAAATTAGGGGTGGGAAGGGGAAAACATTTTTTTCTTCTTGTTTTGTGACAACAAGTTACGCAGTTTCCCTCCTGCCCCTAATTTGCATATGCAAATTAGGATTTGGTTCGGCCGGGCAGAAGGATTCGGCCGAATCTGAATACTGCTGAAACCCGAACCGAATCCTGGATTCGGTGCATCCCTAGTTTGGATAAAATGGGAAACACCTTTTCCGTAATTTGGAGCTTTCTGGATAACGGGTTTCCGGATAATGGATCCCATACCTGTGCAGTAGGTGGGACCATGTGGCCATAAAGCACAAATCACATCTTGCCTCTAGATATTGCAAATAAATTTTCAGGCCCCAAAAATGTCTTGAGGTCGATACTTGTTTTACCAGTATTTATTCATAATGGATATGAATTAGGGTCTCATGGGACCCCTTCATCTACTTCCTCGGATACTTACGCCCCGCTATAAAGAACAATAACGTTATACAGTTCAGTGACCCTCTACTCGTCTGATTTCTATAGATTGTGAAGATCCTGAATCTGTACACACCAGTGAATGAGTTTGAAGAGCGTGTGACCGTGTCCTTTATCAGAATCATTCAGGTAAGTCACACACAGGTATTGCTGCTGGGTACTTACTCATCTGTAGGGTCATATTACTGGGCTTTTCATCGTTCTTTAGCCAAGGACTGTATTGAGGTGGCCCAGTAAACACCATGGGGTCACCTGCTTCATTTATTGGACTGCTTAGAATTCTCCAGGCACAAATGTAATGTAGTCACACAATTGTGTACTCACCCCATGAGGACAACGATCAGAAATCCACTGGGACTTTATACAATAATATACTGTAGCGGCCCCTGGGATGGTAGAGCCCCGTACACTTATATCCCTACTTAAGGCAACATTAAAGGGGTGGTTCACCTTTAAAGGAGAAGGAAAGGTTAAAACTAAGTAAGCTTTATCAGAAAGGTCCACCTAAATACATCAGTAATCCCTCAACGTAATGCTGCTCTGAGTCCTCTGTCAAAAGAAACAGCACATTTCTTTCCTTTTATTGTGTACTCATGGGCTTCTGTATCAGACTTCCTGTTTTCAGCTTAAACCTCCAGGGCTAGGGCTTGAGCATGCTCAGTTTGCTTCTCTCTCCCTCCCTGCTGTAATCTGAGCCCAGAGCTATGAGTGAGCAGGGAGAGACTCAGGCAGGAAGTGATGTCACACCAAGCTAATCTGGCAGCTGCTATCCTAAACAAACAGAGAGCTTCTAGAGCTTTTTATTCAGGTATGGTAAAGCATTCTACAGAATAAATCTAGTGTTATAGCTTGTACTATTGCAGCTAATTTATTGGCATAAACTGCCTCTGTAGCTTTCCTTCTCCTTTAAGTTAACTTATAGTAGGTTATAGAATGCCCATTTGTAAGCAACTTTTCAATTGGCCTTCATTATTCATTTTTTACAGTTTTTTTAATTATTTGCCTTCTTCTTCTGACTCTTTCCAGCTTTCAAATGGGGGGTCACTGACCCCATCAAATGCTCTGTACGGCTACACATGTATTGTTATTGCTACTTTTTATTACTTATCTTTCTATTCAGGTCTCTCCTATTCATATTCCAGTCTCTTGTGCATGGTTCCTATGGTAGTTTGGACCCTAGCAACCAAATTGCAAACTGGAGGGCTGCTGAATAAAAAGCTAAATAACTCAAAAACCACAAATAATAAAAAAATGAAAACCAATTGCAAATTGTCTCAGAATATCCCTCTGTACATCATACTAACAGTTAACTCAAAGGCATATGGAATATGAATAAGAGAGGCCTGCATAGAAAGATGAGCAATACATAGTAGCAATAACAACACATTTGTAGCCTTACAGAGCATTTGTTTGTAGATGGGGTCGGTGACCCCCATTTGAAGGCTGGAAAGGATCAGAAGAAAAAGGCAAATAACGCAAAAACTTAATGAAGACCAATTGCAATGTTGCTAGGAATTGGACGTTCTATAAAATACTAAAAAGTGAACCATCCCTTTTAAGCGATCACCCTGGGGGCTCCCATACAGAAATACATTCTCATCTATGACTGTATTGAATGTGATTCTTGGGTGAAGATGGAGCGAAGTTAATGCATTTGCTTCATTTTTTATTTGCCAGGCTCAGCTGCAAGAGCGGAACGATCCTCCCCAGCTACTAATGGACTCTAAATACATGTTCCCAGTCCTGTTCCCTTTCAACCCCTCGGCCATTATTTTAGACTCCGTTCAGATCCCTCCTTCCCTCAAACTGGATTTCCTCTTGAAAGTCTGAAAAGGGAAGAGAAGAAAGAATCCGATCTACATATATTTAATATTGAGGACCAAGAAGAGAAACTGCAGTTCTGTCCGTCGGGCTCCGCAGGATTATAATGCACTGAAACTCGTTGATTTATTTTTTATGCCTCGGTTGAAAGGAAAAGATAAAATATAAGCTTTTTTTTAACCTGTATGTTGTGTGTGAAAGAGTCTAAAACATTGGTGCAGAAACTGGCACTTTGAAGGTGGTGACCCATGAGGCCATATATATATATATATATATATATATATATATATGGGAAAACGTTGCCTATTGCAGTTTAGAGTCTTCCTTGTTGTGGGCCAATCATCCTCTATTTCACATGTATGGGGCCTGGATAGTTTTAAAGGTTAAGTAAACATTTAAGATAAGTGAATGTAAAATTGATGTGGGGGCTATTCTAAGCGCTTTTGTCATTTAAATTCATTATTTAATTTCTTTTAATTCCAAGTAGGGATGCACCGAATCCACTATTTTGAGCCGAATCCTTTGCGAAATATTCAGCTGAATACCGAACCGAATCCTAATTTGCATATGCAAATTAGGGGTGGGAAGGGGAAAACATTTTTTACTTCCTTGTTTTGTGACAAAAAGTCACGTCATTTCCCTCCCCGCCCCTAATTTGAATATGCAAATTCAGATTTGGCCAGGCAGAAGGATTCGGCCGAATCCTGGATTGGGTACATCCCTAATTCCAAGATATAAGGGATACATGTACTGTTAATATGAATGAATTTTGTTCCAACAGCGCCACCTGCTGGTCAGTTTCCCACCAGTCTGACCACCAAGTAGTCAAGGAAGTTGTCAGGAGAAAGAAAGAGGCTGCTCTGATGTTCTTCTGCTTAGGAATAAAATTAGAAACCTTTCTCAAATCTTTCCTAAGCAGAAGAACATCAGAGCAGCCTCTTTCTTTCTCCTGACAACTTCCTTGACTACTTGGTGGTCAGACTGGTGGGAAACTGACCAGCAGGTGGCGCTGTTGTAACAAAATTCATTCATATTAACAGTACATGTATCCCTTAATATCTTGGAATTACAAGAAAATAAATAATGAATGTAAATGTAAGTGCTTAGAATAGCACCCTCGTCAATTTTATATTCATTTATTTTAAAAGTTTACTTATCCTTAAAGCAAAACTTGGGTTATTCTGTGATTTGACCTACTAAAACTATCCTTCCTTTATGCTGGAGAGGCTCTGCAGGACCCATAACCTTTCATCTAGAAGTTCAGAACAGGATTTAGTGACCTCCAGTGCGAATCACTGAACTATATCATTAAGGCAAATTTAAGTGGCAATAGTATTGCATTTGTATAGGCCAGCCCCTTTAAGCCTACCTTAACCGTGCACCCCGGCTACATAGGCCGCAATAGTGTTTGCCTTGGAGTGCGGATACGCACTGGACTGTGATAGATATATATTTAGTTATAGATATGTGTATATATATATATATATATATATTAGAATTAATATATATATATATTTATTTATATACAGATTATATATTACATGTGTGTGCCTATAGAAGGATAAAAGAGCAGATACAGATGTAGATTTCTACATCTGTATCTGGGTGTTTATAGTTTTAAAGGGTAAAATCGTTTCAAACACCAATGCAGGGAAGTGGGATTTAAGCGGTGCTATAAAAATATCACACAAATGATACTGAAGCGAGCGGCGACAGCGCTTTTATTATAGGGGACCCTTTTAAAAAATGTTTTAGTTTATTATATTTTATTACTGATTCTAAGTCAGCAGCATCTGGACAAAATCATAAGGGATGGTTGGCCCCAGCTGCTGTATTCACTGGAGACAGTCAGCTTCAAACCTTCCAGTCGTTGTTAAAGGGGTTGTTCACCTTTAAATTAGCTGTTAGTATGCTGTAGGGGGCAATAGTCAGACAAGTTGCAGTTGGTTTTCATTTTTTATTATTTTTGGTTTTTGAGTTATTTTTCTTTCTATTCAGCAGCTTTTCCAGTTTGCAATTTCAGCCATCTGGTTGCTAGGGTCTAAATTCCCCTAGCAACCATGCACTGATCGGAATAAGAGACTGGAATATGAATCGGAGAGGCCTGAATAAAAAGAGGAGTAATAAAAAGCAATAACAATAAATGTGCAGCCTTACAGAGCATTTGTTTTTAGATGGGGTCAGCGACCCCCTTTTGAAAGCTGGAAAGAGTCAGAAGAAAACGGCAAATAATTAAAAAACTATATATATAAAAAAAAAAATAATGAAAAACAATTGAAAAGTTGTAACGTACTATAAGTTAACTGAAAGGTAATCCACCCCTTTAATGCTGTTAGAGGACGCTGGGAGTTGTAGTTGGATGCCTCAAATGTATCCTTACTACAAATCATGCTTTATGTGTCAAATAAAAGGTTGCCAAAATGTTTACTGTAAGACAAGAAAAAATGTGGTTTTATTGTATATCTGTGGCTTAAAAGAAAAGTAAACTGAGCTGAATTGACTTTAAAGAAAGAATGTAGTCGTTTTCCAGCACATTGTCTTCAACACGGTGTCCATAATTAAAGGGGTCGTAAAGGGCATTGGGTTCAGGTGTCACTGAGACGTGGGCAGAAACAAAAGAGGTTCCAGCTAAATATTGGGAAGGGGTTTGTTACAGTGAGAGCTGTGAAGATGTGGAATTGTCTCCCTGAATCAGTGGTACAGGCTGATACATTAGATAGGTATAAGAAGGGGTTGGATGGTGTTTAGCAAGTGAGGGAATACAGGGATATGGGAAATAGCTCATAGTACAAGTTGATCCAGGGACTGGTCCCATTGCATCTTGGAGTCAGGAAGGAATATTTCCCCTCTGAGGCAAATTGGAGAGGCTTCAAATGGGGTTTTTTTTTGCCTTCCTCTGGATCAACTGGCAGATAGGCAGGTTATATATAGACTTAAATGGCAAGTAAAAGCAAAATAAATAAAATCCAATTTTTACTTTCTTTAATGAAAAAGAAACCTATGTCCAATATACTTTAATCAAAAAATGTGTACCATTTTTATAAGAAACCTGACTGTATGCAGTGAAATTCTCCCTTCATTTACTGCTGTGGATAGGAATTGTCAGACGGTCCCTAACTGATGAGCAGGGAAACAATCATACTTATGAACAGCAGGGGGAGCCCCCGCCTTACTTCCCAGCCATGCAGAACTCAAGCAGCTTTGTTTGTTTGCCTGTAGAGCAGTCGGCGACTGTGTAGAGATTTGTATTGGATTTTATTATTGCCTTTACATCCCCTTTACTGTTTCCAACTTCTGCTGCAGGTAGGGTTGTCACCTTTTCCGGAAAAAAATACCGGCCTTTCTATTTATTTATCTTTTTTCTCTATTATTAACATTGGGATCAACCATCATTTTTACCGGCCAGGTGGCAACCCTAGCTGCAGGGACAAAGATCATGAAGCCAGATTTAAACAGATAAAACTGGAATTCTATTTGGAGGATTATTTTGCTGCAGCCACTGGTTCTGCAGAGTTGGAGTAAGTTTGTATTAAACAATACAAAAACTATAAAATCCACATTAGATTACATGACAACACAGGACCCAGTGCAGTCTGTATATTCTGATTATTAATCAGTCTTGCTGTATCGACTTCTGGCAGATATTATTTGACTTGTGCTGTTTTGATAATTTGTGATGATCCCTAAGCAGACCAGACCACACTGAGCATGTGCACAGTCTTGGTCTTGCAAAGATGTATAAAAAAGTTACAAGATGGTGACCCCCTGTGGCCAACTTTGAAAGCATAAATCATTTGTTTGATTAGGCTTGTGGTGCAGTAAGTTCATGTTTATGTTTAGTATACAAAATACAGCATTTCTAGCCTTATTCTATTTTAGATTTACTTCCCCTTTAAAAGGTTGAACTTGATGCATGTGTCTTTTTTTCAACCTAACTTACCATGTAGAAGGCTGCAAATTAGTGTGGATCCCACTACATCAGTGTCGCTGCGAAGTTCCCACATTGTTTAAACAACTACTGTATCTTATAAAGCATCTTGTTGCTATGAGCTTCCTAGACTAGCAACAGAGTACTGTGTGAAACTAATTAATAGGTTCTTGGGAATGTTAGGGCAGTGTTACAAGTGGATCCCACTACATCAGTGTCGCTGTGAAATTCCCACATTAACTTCCCACAAAACTTTGAAACTTCATTAGCACGGAGTTCTTTCGGAAATTCACACCTGGAAAAAATTCGCCCATCTCTACTGTTGGTAAATTGGCGATTGCCCTGTGAAAAATAATTTTTTTTTTTTTTTTTAAATTTGAATCAAATTCGATTGAAGTTTTCAGGTCGATTTAATACATACGAGTTTTAAAAATGATTTTTTTATTAATACATTTCAAATTTAGGGGAGTTTTTAAAAACTGATGTGAATTTGAAATTCAACCTTTGATAAATGTGCCTCCCAATGTGCTTCAGATTGCAATGGCAGCCCCCTTCCACCACTGCAGGTGATACACATGGTGACGCTAGGCAAGGACACCTAGAAATTTGCAAATGATCTTGCACTCTATAGACTGTGTAACTGCATTAAAGGGATGGTTTATCTTTGAGGTAACTTATTATTTTATAGAATGTCCAATTCCTAGCAACTTTGCAATTGGTCTTCATTATTTATACGATATACATATATAATCTACAGTCTGGTCATTTCCCTATGGGACCAGACTGTAAATTATATCCTTATAAACGGCGCGTTCTGACGTCGGAACGCGCCGATTATAGCTTAATGCGTCAGCAGCTATCAGTGCTGCACTCTCCCTACAGCTTTCCTCCTGCTTTGTCTGCCTCACTTCCGCCTTCACGCTGCGTGCTCTCTCACGCCTCCTATTAAGGTAGTGCTGTCTTTCCTACCTCTCCGTTCTCCATTTGTCTCCCACCCTCTGATGCTTGCTCCCTCTGTCTCTCTTCCTCTTCTGTTCCCCCTCCATTACTGATCTTACTTCGTCTGCCTCGGGCTTCCTCTTCCGCTCCTCCTCCCTCTGCCCCTCCCACACCCTGTCACCGTTTGCTCCTGTTTCTTCAGCGCTCCAATCCAGGTAACTTCAATATTGCTCCGTCTGCCTCTCTCTACTGCTCCCCCTCCTTCTTCGTCGCTCTCCATCTGCCCCTCCCACACCCTGTTACTCTTTGTCTCGATCTGTTTGCTGCTCCCACCCCCCAGCTTCAAACTTTAGTCTTGCTGCGTCTGTCCCTCCTACTCACGTACCTCTTGTGCCATCAATCTCCTCTTTATCTCACTCAGTTCATCTCTGGAGTTGCCCACCCCCCTGCATTTTACACCCTTCGTGCCTTTCCCCTTCTGCCACTTTTTAACTTAAAGCCAAAGGACTGCAACTGCAACCATGTGGTCAGAATGCCACAGAACTTAGTTTAAAGGAGAAGAATCACACAGGGAGACAATAAAAAAAGTAAAAACACTGTAGATTATAATGGATAATGTACCCCCTACAGAAAATTATAAAGATATTAATAGTCACCTCGGAGTTATGTGACCTGTATAAAAGCACTCGGCCTGCGGCCTCGTGCTTTTATATGGTCACATAACTCCTCGGTAACATAATATCTTTATAAATTACAGTAGGGGGTACATTATCCACTATATATTTGCCCTTTTCTTCTAACCCTTTCCAGCTTTCATATGGGGGTCTAAAAACAAAAACATCTAAAATCAAATGCTTTTTAAGGCTACACATTTAGGGGCATGTTTATCAAATATTTATAAAAACTCCCATAAACTCTAAAATCGAAGAAAAAAAAAAAAAAGACCAAAACGAAATTTATTAAAAAAAAGAAATTTTTTTTTTTTTTAATTCAGGTGAAAAGGATTAAACGCAAACTGGAATCTCATACAATTTTCAAAAGTCCACCAAACTACTCCAATTTGATTGTAGGAGGTCCCCCATAGGTTAAAACACCAATTCGGCAGGTTTTAAATGCCAAATAGTCTAATTCTTAGAGAGACAGTACATAAATTTAGAAAATTCTAATTTTTTTTTTAAACTCAAATCGAATTTGGACTATTCCCTAGTCGAATTACACTAAAATAAACTCAAATTTTCAATTCGACCCTTGATAAATCTGCCCTTTATTGTTATTGCTACTTTGTATAAATCATCTTTCTATTCAGGCCTCTCCTATTCCAGTTTCTTATTCAAACAATACATGGTTGCTAGGGTCATTTGGACCCTAGCAGTCATATTGCTGGAATTGCAAACTGAAGAGCTGCTGAATAAAAAGCAACTTAAAAACCACAAATAATAAAAAATAAAAAACCATTTGTCTCTGAATATCCCTCTCTGCATCATAGTAAAAGTTAATTTAAAGGTGAACAACCCCTTTAAATACACACAGTCAGGACAGATAGCTGTTAAACATGGATAAAGAGAAAAAGCTGTAATGCAGTGTTTAGTTGGACAAGTTTTTATTAAGCCTTTGCTTTAGTTGATTAGTGATACCTTGCAGGGCTGGACTTGGTTATTAGGACAAACCAACCTACACTTGGACCCTGGGACATTAGATTGATAACAGCCAGGAAGAAGATTTTGGCCACAATTGCTGCAAATGTCGGGCAATGGGAGAGTGATATAGGGAGTCCATATCATAGGGGTCTTTTATATCACTGTTACCCTTTACATAAGGGAGACTTCTTCCAAGCAGGATCAGTTGCCCTGGAGAGAGAAAAGAAAATACAATAAACAGTCACGTCACAGTTGTATAAGTAACATTTCTGCTTTGGGATCTGCACAGAGCTCACAATGGAACACAAAAGCACATTAAACAGTTGGCAGATCTCTCTGCTGAACTAGACATGTTATATATCATGGATATAAATATATACACAGCTCCATTAAGCCATTGCGGAAGTGGAAGCCGAACAAATCATTCTCTGCACTGATTTGACATAAAACTCTGGTCTTCGGATTTATATTGTGACACACAAGGGACCAAATAAACTGGCAGCTATAGAATATTATAGATAGATAGATAGATATAGATATAGATAGATATAGATATAGATAGATATAGATAGATATAGATAGATAGAGATAGATATAGATAGATAGATATAGATAGATAGATAGATAGATAGATAGATAGATATACACAAGGGACCAAATAAACTGGCAGCTATAGAATACTATAGATAGAGATAGATAGATAGAGATAGATAGATAGAGATAGATAGATAGATAGAGATAGATAGATAGATAAGAGAGAGATAGATAAGAGAGAGATAGAGAGATAGATAGAGAGATAGATAGATAGATAGATAGATAGAGAGATAGAGATAGATAGAGATAGATAGAGAGAGATAGATAGATAGAGATAGATAGAGAGAGATAGATAGAGATAGATAGAGATAGATAGAGATAGATAGAGATAGATATATATATAGAGATATATATAGAGATATATATATATATTCCAAGTGGAACGCACACCATAAGTAGGATCCAAGTCTGGGTGCCAGTCCGAAGTAAATACAATGTATAAATCCAATGGTGACAGCACTCCGAGTCAAACAATCATATCAAAAACAACAA